>OY744518.1:147361322-147926322 GCA_963556195.1 Sepiola atlantica | reverse complement strand
TTCCAGCAACCTTAGCAACGGATTTGATGTAAGTCTTCCATTTCAGGTCTGAAGTGAAGGTCAATCCTAGAAACTTATCAAAGCAGGTGGCTTTTTAAAAGAAGAGAGCCATTCATTTTAATTGGGGAAAAGTGATGATCAGAGTGTTGGTGGTGAAAGAGAGAAGCTTGGTTTTAGACGTATTAAAAGTAACCAGCCACCTTTTTCCCCCATTGCACCAGGTGCTCCAGGTAGCAAGAGAGAGAATCAGAAAGATCTTTGAAATGTTGCCATAGATGGTTGTGTCATCCTCATAAATGTTGACAAATGATCTTAAAATGGATCCTTGAGGCACACCAGCATTGATATTATGTTTCAGACCTTTGCCCATCGACTACTTTTATAAAGCTATTAAAAAGAAAACATTTGATAATTGAGAGGACATTTTCAGATAATCCATAGCTAGAAAACTTGTGAAGTAGATCTTTATGCCAAACCCTATCAAAGTTGTGTCAAGAGCTATTACTCTAGAAACGAAGCTCCTGTTAATAGATTCACTGATCCTGTGTGATGTTACAGTCAGCACATCAGCTGTTGATCTTGCAGGACGGAATCCATATTTCTTATCACTGATTAGGCTGTTTTTACTGAGGTGATTGTAAACTTCTTGACTTATAGATTCAAGCAACTTACTCATGATGCACAGGAGACTGATTGCTCTGTACTGAGGTGCAGAAGACGAATCTCCAGTATTTTTAAATACTAGGCAGACTGACAAAGTTTTCCAAGGTGTTGGGAAGCATTTCTCCTTTAAGTAATGATTTAACAGCTTTGTAAGAATGGGAGTTAGTTCTGGTTGCAGCTTTTTAAGCACTATAATTGGAATGTTGTCAGGATCAGTTGCTTTGCTAGCATCAAGGTTCTTGATAAGTTTGCCAACATCTCAGACAGATATATGGATGTCGCTCAGAGTATTTTCAATCATAAGGGGAAATTCAGAAGGTAGGCGGCTCTCATCGCAAAAGGTGTAATTTGATGCGAAGTTGGAATCAAAACCCGCTTCTTATTGACAAACTTTCTTGTATATGATTACTAATTCTGGTAAATTCAGTTAATGGGGATCATTTTTTAAAAAAGCTTCTAAACATAAAATTTAACAACAGTTTTTTAAATTTTTACTAATGAGTCTCCATTTATCACAACTAAAAGCCATTCGAAGACAAGAGTTAATGAGATGGATGGATTGCCAGTTGAATGATGAAGAATATTATGAGAGGATTGAAATTGATGCATGAAATGAACAAAATTTGATTTCTTAGAACGGTGTATGACAAGTATTTGATGACATTAGATTTTAAAACGACCTCGTGGTAGATTTTTAAATTTAAAAGTGATTTAAATTAATGTAGCTTCATAGTATTAAACTACATGAATTTAAAACTTTAACTTTAACTTGACCCTTGGCACAAGAGATGTAAGTGCAATGTAATAATCAGTTCTTAATGGACTTTTACTTCTTGAACATCATTCTCTGATGTTATATCTACACGACAATTATTTCCTGTGATCCTACATATATTTTTTGTTCATTGCTGATATTATTATTATTTGTACTCACTAGGAGTTATCACACAGGTCATCGTCAGATTTTTTTTTTTTTGCGAGAAAATTTTTTTTTTCTAGCCAAAAAAAAAATGGGGGGGATTTCTGCCCCTCACCACCACCCCTCTGCCCCCCACCGACCCCCCCCACCGACCCCTTCCCCCCTAAAACAATCGAGAGCGAATGCAGACCCCAATGTATTTTCGAAGAACAGTTTTAGGATCATTCAAATCGAGCGCGGACGCAGACCCCAAAGTATAAAGAAGAACCAATTATTATACGATCATCATTGCTAAATGAGAGGTCTGAAAAAAAAACGATTTGTTCAAGTAGGAAAATTGACTATTTTCAACTTTAGCTCATACGGTAGAGTGTCGGGCAGTTGGCGTCAAGGTTGCGAGATCGAATCGTGGCTTGGACGCCTAAATTATTTATTGTTTATTTAGTCGTTAATATGTGGCCTAACGTGTTTGTTTATGTTTCTGACTTTGAAATTAATTAAATAGTAATTATCTCACCCCCCTCTGCCCCCCCCTCTCTCGTTTACAAAAATTCTCCAGGACGGATAGACAGACAGACAGACAGAGAAGGTGCTCGTTATATTATAAGAAAAAAATGCTAGGCTGCCGCGTTCTTGGGTGGTGAGACAAAGAAAAAAAAAATTTGTCTCCGAATACTTTTTTTGTTTAAAAAGGAAATTTTTTTTTTTTTTTTTTTTTTTTTTTTTTTGCAGGAAAATTTTTTTTTATTATGCGGGAAAAATTTTTTTTTTTTCCCGCTCCAAAAAAAAATTGGGGGGGGGGGGGATTTCTTATACCCCCCCCCCACGGACCCCCCCCACACACACACACACACAATCGAGAGCAAACGCAGACCCAATGTATTTTCGAAGAACCAATTATTATACGATGATTCATTGCTAACTTAGAGATGTGAAAAAAACCCATTTCATCAACTATCAAAATTAAGACGTTAAATTTAACTATGTTTCAGTGGGGGTTTCGTTAGAGCGTCGGGCTATTAGCGTGAAGGTTGCGAGTTCGAAATTATTTATGACTTTGAAATTTCGTTTACAAAAATTCTCGGCGAGGGACAGACAAACATCCTGACAGAATGACAGAGAAAGTGCTCGTTATATTATAAGTGGACTAGCCAAAATAGCCTCCCTACGGTCGTCTATTTTTGCTAGGCTGCCGCGTCGGAAATGAACGCTCACCAGTAAACCGATGGAGACTCAGTCATATTTCGTGGGTGGGTAGACATCGATTTTCTATGTTTTTAACCAAGAATTTTTTTAGGTTCAAAACAAATTAAACATGTTTAAAAACATTTTTTTACCCACTCTCTCCAAAAGTTTTTTTCACCCTCCCCCAAGAATACTAATATTTTCAGTTTAAAAAAAGGTCGCCCCCACCCAAATTTATTTTTTGCCCTTCTCCGTAATAGTTATATTTTCAGTTAGAAACAGAAAAAAAAGAAAAAAATTTTAACCCAAAAAAAAAGAAAAGATATCTGTCACTTTTCCCCATGAATAGTAATATTTTCAGTTAGAAAAAGAAAATTTTTTTTTATTTTACCCTTCCCCATGAATAGGAATTGTATTTAAGTTAAAAAAACAAAAATAAATAAAAAAATTTTTTACCCCCCCCCCCAAAAAATTTTTTTTAGTTACCTTTCCCCATGAATAGTAATATTTTCAGTTAGAAAAAGGAAAAAAACATTCCCCCCCCCCCAATTTTTTTTTTTGTTACCCTTCCCCATGAATAGTAATATTTTCAGTTAGAAAAAAAAAAAAAAAAAAAATTTTTTACCCCCCCCCCCCAAATTTTTTTTTTGTTACCCTTCCCCATGCGTAGTAATATTTTCAGTAAGAAAAAGAAAAAAAAAAAAAAAATTTTTAACCCCCCCCACCCAAAAAAAAATTTTTTTTTGTTACCCTTCCCCATGAATTGGGATGTTTTCAGTTCAGAAAAAAAAAAAAAAATTTCCCCCCCCCCCCCCAAAAATTTTTTTTGTTACCCTTCCCCATGAATAGTAATATTTTCAGTTAGAAAAAGAAAAAAAAAAAAAATTTTTTACCCCCCCCTCCACCCCAAAAAAAAAATTTTCTTTGTTACCCTTCCCCATGAGTAGTAATATTTTCAGTAAGAAAAAGAAAAAAAAAAAAAAAAATTTTACCCCCCCCCACCCAAAAAAAAAAATTTTTTTGTTACCCTTCCCCATGAATAGTAATATTTTCAGTTAGAAAAAGAAAAAAAAAAAAAAAAATTTTACCCCCCCCCCACCCAAAAAAAAAAATTTTTTTTGTTACCCTTCCCCATGAGTAGTAATATTTTCAGTAAGAAAAAGAAAAAAAAAAAAAAAATTTTCCCCCCCCACCCAAAAAAAAATTTTTTTTTGTTACCCTTCCCCATGAGTAGTAATATTTACAGTTAGAAAAAGAAAAAAAAAAAAAAAAATTTTTACCCGCCCCCCACCCAAAAAAAAAAAATTTTTTGTTACCCTTCCCCATGAGTAGTAATATTTTCAGTAAGAAAAAGAAAAAAAAAAAAAAAATTTTACCCCCCCCCTCACCCGAAAAAAAAAAAAAATTTGTTACCCTTCCCCATGAGTAGTAATATTTTCAGTTAGAAAAAGAAAAAAAAAAAAATTTTACCCCCCCCCCAAAAAAAAAAATTTAGTAGGCGCCTCGGTCATATCAAAGAACTAATGTTTAAATATGCTATTGAAGGCGCCTACGTCATATCAAAGAACCAGTTTTGTTATTTTTCCCAAACGGTTACCCATTTAGTAATGGCCGAGATATTTGTTGCTTAACTTCCTATTTACAATTAAACCCCTTTGCTTATAAACGTAATGAATGTAAAGACTGATAATGTGAAAAGATCCTCTCAAAATGACGTCATTTCCGGTCCAACCGGAAAGATGATTCAGCAATTTAGGTTTCCTAAATGGTCACCGATTTATGAATGGCTCGGATATGCCTTGTTTACTTTTAACTTATAGTAAAAAACATTCTCGGTACAACGTAATGTAAATAATGAATGAAAACTGTGAAAAAATCCTCTCACGATGACGTCACTACCGGATAAACCGGAAGTATGAGTCAGCAATTTAGTTTTCCTGAATGGTCACCGATTTACTAATAGCTCGGATATGCCTTGTTTACTTTTAACATTTAGTAAAAAACATTCTCTTAACAATGTAATGTAAATAATGAATGAAAACTGTGAAAAAAATCCTCTCACAATGACGTCACTAAAGAGGGGAGGAGAAGCCTGGGAGGGTGGACCTCCTAGAAATGCAAAGGACAGACTCGTAGACCGGCGTAAATGAAGACCCGAAGGCCAAGACAATAGCAGTGAAGACCCGAAAGCCAAGACAATACCAGTCTATGTGGTTCAGTATTCATCGGAACAGATACTACACTTTGATCTTAGCCAAAAGGCCGAGAAAGACTTGAAATTTTAACAATAATCGCGATTGGAAGTATGGTTGAGAAAACACGCTGGTTGATGAAGAAAATGGCTGTAATTAATAGTATTAATAATTTTTATTAATATCCCCTTATCGGAACGTATTGTGAATACATATGGAAACTTGATAATAGCAGTTATAAGTGTATATTTGTAAATCTGAATTTAATGGAAGGTTAAAAGGAATGTATTATGTAAATGAGGAAGCCCGTCTAATGTCTAAACGACATTTATTAAGGGTATAAAAGGCCGTTGAAATCTATTAATTTTAGTATGATTCTTGCCACGTTTTCACTTCTAATCGCTGCCTCGTCTTGAAATTTCGTTCTTCTCCAATCTAATAATGTTATTTAATGTTATCTAATGTAAATTTAATTAATTAATAATAGTTTCCTAATTCTACAGGTATACAAATATTATGAACGCCTACTTGAAAAGCTTAATTAATTAAATCTTAATTACCCGAGACCCCCCCCTCTCTTCTGTTTACAAAAATTCCCCAGGACGGACAGACAGACAGACATCCTGACAGAGAAGTGCTCGTTATATTATAAGTGGACTAGCCAAAATAGCCTCCCTACGGTCGTCTATTTTTGCTAGGCTGCCGCGTCGGAAATGAACGCTCACCAGTAAACCGATGGAGACTCAGTCATATTTCGTGGGTGGGTAGACATCGATTTTCTATGTTTTTAACCAAGAATTTTTTTAGGTTCAAAACAAATTAAACATGTTTAAAAACATTTTTTTACCCACTCTCTCCAAAAGTTTTTTTCACCCTCCCCCAAGAATACTAATATTTTCAGTTTAAAAAAAGGTCGCCCCCACCCAAATTTATTTTTTGCCCTTCTCCGTAATAGTTATATTTTCAGTTAGAAACAGAAAAAAAAGAAAAAAATTTTAACCCAAAAAAAAAGAAAAGATATCTGTCACTTTTCCCCATGAATAGTAATATTTTCAGTTAGAAAAAGAAAATTTTTTTTTATTTTACCCTTCCCCATGAATAGGAATTGTATTTAAGTTAAAAAAACAAAAATAAATAAAAAAATTTTTTACCCCCCCCCAAAAAAAATTTTTTTTAGTTACCTTTCCCCATGAATAGTAATATTTTCAGTTAGAAAAAGGAAAAAAACATTCCCCCCCCCCCCAATTTTTTTTTTTGTTACCCTTCCCCATGAATAGTAATATTTTCAGTTAGAAAAAAAAAAAAAAAAAAAATTTTTACCCCCCCCCCCAATTTTTTTTTTGTTACCCTTCCCCATGCGTAGTAATATTTTCAGTAAGAAAAAGAAAAAAAAAAAAAAATTTTTAACCCCCCCCACCCAAAAAAAAATTTTTTTTTGTTACCCTTCCCCATGAATTGGGATGTTTTCAGTTCAGAAAAAAAAAAAAAAATTTCCCCCCCCCCCCAAAAAATTTTTTTTGTTACCCTTCCCCATGAATAGTAATATTTTCAGTTAGAAAAAGAAAAAAAAAAAAAAATTTTTACCCCCCCCTCCACCCCAAAAAAAAAATTTTCTTTGTTACCCTTCCCCATGAGTAGTAATATTTTCAGTAAGAAAAAGAAAAAAAAAAAAAAAATTTTACCCCCCCCCACCCAAAAAAAAAAATTTTTTTGTTACCCTTCCCCATGAATAGTAATATTTTCAGTTAGAAAAAGAAAAAAAAAAAAAAAAATTTTACCCCCCCCCCACCCAAAAAAAAAAATTTTTTTTGTTACCCTTCCCCATGAGTAGTAATATTTTCAGTAAGAAAAAGAAAAAAAAAAAAAAAATTTTCCCCCCCCACCCAAAAAAAAATTTTTTTTTGTTACCCTTCCCCATGAGTAGTAATATTTACAGTTAGAAAAAGAAAAAAAAAAAAAAAAATTTTTACCCGCCCCCCACCCAAAAAAAAAAAATTTTTTGTTACCCTTCCCCATGAGTAGTAATATTTTCAGTAAGAAAAAGAAAAAAAAAAAAAAAATTTTACCCCCCCCCTCACCCGAAAAAAAAAAAAAATTTGTTACCCTTCCCCATGAGTAGTAATATTTTCAGTTAGAAAAAGAAAAAAAAAAAAATTTTACCCCCCCCCCCAAAAAAAAAAATTTAGTAGGCGCCTCGGTCATATCAAAGAACTAATGTTTAAATATGCTATTGAAGGCGCCTACGTCATATCAAAGAACCAGTTTTGTTATTTTTCCCAAACGGTTACCCATTTAGTAATGGCCGAGATATTTGTTGCTTAACTTCCTATTTACAATTAAACCCCTTTGCTTATAAACGTAATGAATGTAAAGACTGATAATGTGAAAAGATCCTCTCAAAATGACGTCATTTCCGGTCCAACCGGAAAGATGATTCAGCAATTTAGGTTTCCTAAATGGTCACCGATTTATGAATGGCTCGGATATGCCTTGTTTACTTTTAACTTATAGTAAAAAACATTCTCGGTACAACGTAATGTAAATAATGAATGAAAACTGTGAAAAAATCCTCTCACGATGACGTCACTACCGGATAAACCGGAAGTATGAGTCAGCAATTTAGTTTTCCTGAATGGTCACCGATTTACTAATAGCTCGGATATGCCTTGTTTACTTTTAACATTTAGTAAAAAACATTCTCTTAACAATGTAATGTAAATAATGAATGAAAACTGTGAAAAAAATCCTCTCACAATGACGTCACTAAAGAGGGGAGGAGAAGCCTGGGAGGGTGGACCTCCTAGAAATGCAAAGGACAGACTCGTAGACCGGCGTAAATGAAGACCCGAAGGCCAAGACAATAGCAGTGAAGACCCGAAAGCCAAGACAATACCAGTCTATGTGGTTCAGTATTCATCGGAACAGATACTACACTTTGATCTTAGCCAAAAGGCCGAGAAAGACTTGAAATTTTAACAATAATCGCGATTGGAAGTATGGTTGAGAAAACACGCTGGTTGATGAAGAAAATGGCTGTAATTAATAGTATTAATAATTTTTATTAATATCCCCTTATCGGAACGTATTGTGAATACATATGGAAACTTGATAATAGCAGTTATAAGTGTATATTTGTAAATCTGAATTTAATGGAAGGTTAAAAGGAATGTATTATGTAAATGAGGAAGCCCGTCTAATGTCTAAACGACATTTATTAAGGGTATAAAAGGCCGTTGAAATCTATTAATTTTAGTATGATTCTTGCCACGTTTTCACTTCTAATCGCTGCCTCGTCTTGAAATTTCGTTCTTCTCCAATCTAATAATGTTATTTAATGTTATCTAATGTAAATTTAATTAATTAATAATAGTTTCCTAATTCTACAGGTATACAAATATTATGAACGCCTACTTGAAAAGCTTAATTAATTAAATCTTAATTACCCGAGACCCCCCCCTCTCTTCTGTTTACAAAAATTCCCCAGGACGGACAGACAGACAGACATCCTGACAGAGAAGTGCTCGTTATATTATAAGTGGACTAGCCAAAATAGCCTCCCTACGGTCGTCTATTTTTGCTAGGCTGCCGCGTCGGAAATGAACGCTCACCAGTAAACCGATGGAGACTCAGTCATATTTCGTGGGTGGGTAGACATCGATTTTCTATGTTTTTAACCAAGAATTTTTTTAGGTTCAAAACAAATTAAACATGTTTAAAAACATTTTTTTACCCACTCTCTCCAAAAGTTTTTTTCACCCTCCCCCAAGAATACTAATATTTTCAGTTTAAAAAAAGGTCGCCCCCACCCAAATTTATTTTTTGCCCTTCTCCGTAATAGTTATATTTTCAGTTAGAAACAGAAAAAAAAGAAAAAAATTTTAACCCAAAAAAAAAGAAAAGATATCTGTCACTTTTCCCCATGAATAGTAATATTTTCAGTTAGAAAAAGAAAATTTTTTTTTATTTTACCCTTCCCCATGAATAGGAATTGTATTTAAGTTAAAAAAACAAAAATAAATAAAAAAATTTTTTACCCCCCCCCCCAAAAAAATTTTTTTTAGTTACCTTTCCCCATGAATAGTAATATTTTCAGTTAGAAAAAGGAAAAAAACATTCCCCCCCCCCCAATTTTTTTTTTTGTTACCCTTCCCCATGAATAGTAATATTTTCAGTTAGAAAAAAAAAAAAAAAAAAATTTTTACCCCCCCCCCCAAATTTTTTTTTTGTTACCCTTCCCCATGCGTAGTAATATTTTCAGTAAGAAAAAGAAAAAAAAAAAAAAATTTTTAACCCCCCCCACCCAAAAAAAAATTTTTTTTTGTTACCCTTCCCCATGAATTGGGATGTTTTCAGTTCAGAAAAAAAAAAAAAAATTTCCCCCCCCCCCCCCAAAAAATTTTTTTTGTTACCCTTCCCCATGAATAGTAATATTTTCAGTTAGAAAAAGAAAAAAAAAAAAAAATTTTTACCCCCCCCTCCACCCCAAAAAAAAAATTTTCTTTGTTACCCTTCCCCATGAGTAGTAATATTTTCAGTAAGAAAAAGAAAAAAAAAAAAAAAATTTTACCCCCCCCCACCCAAAAAAAAAAATTTTTTTGTTACCCTTCCCCATGAATAGTAATATTTTCAGTTAGAAAAAGAAAAAAAAAAAAAAAAATTTTACCCCCCCCCCACCCAAAAAAAAAAATTTTTTTTGTTACCCTTCCCCATGAGTAGTAATATTTTCAGTAAGAAAAAGAAAAAAAAAAAAAAAATTTTCCCCCCCCACCCAAAAAAAAATTTTTTTTTGTTACCCTTCCCCATGAGTAGTAATATTTACAGTTAGAAAAAGAAAAAAAAAAAAAAAAATTTTTACCCGCCCCCCACCCAAAAAAAAAAAATTTTTTGTTACCCTTCCCCATGAGTAGTAATATTTTCAGTAAGAAAAAGAAAAAAAAAAAAAAAATTTTACCCCCCCCCTCACCCGAAAAAAAAAAAAAATTTGTTACCCTTCCCCATGAGTAGTAATATTTTCAGTTAGAAAAAGAAAAAAAAAAAAATTTTACCCCCCCCCCAAAAAAAAAAATTTAGTAGGCGCCTCGGTCATATCAAAGAACTAATGTTTAAATATGCTATTGAAGGCGCCTACGTCATATCAAAGAACCAGTTTTGTTATTTTTCCCAAACGGTTACCCATTTAGTAATGGCCGAGATATTTGTTGCTTAACTTCCTATTTACAATTAAACCCCTTTGCTTATAAACGTAATGAATGTAAAGACTGATAATGTGAAAAGATCCTCTCAAAATGACGTCACTTCCGGTCCAACCGGAAAGATGATTCAGCAATTTAGGTTTCCTAAATGGTCACCGATTTATGAATGGCTCGGATATGCCTTGTTTACTTTTAACTTATAGTAAAAAACATTCTCGGTACAACGTAATGTAAATAATGAATGAAAACTGTGAAAAAATCCTCTCACGATGACGTCACTACCGGATAAACCGGAAGTATGAGTCAGCAATTTAGTTTTCCTGAATGGTCACCGATTTACTAATAGCTCGGATATGCCTTGTTTACTTTTAACATTTAGTAGAAAACATTCGCTTAACAATGTAATGTAAATAATGAATGAAAACTGTGAAAAAAATCCTCTCACAATGACGTCACTAAAAAGGGGAGGAGAAGCCTGGGAGGGTGGACCTCCTAGAAATGCAAAGGACAGACCCGGATATGCCTTGTTTACTTGTAATTTATAGTAAAAAACATTCTCTTAACAACGTAATGTAAATAATGAATGAAAACTGTGAAAAAATCCTCTCACGATGACGTCACTTCCGGATTAACCAGAAGGATTCTCACAATGACGTCACTAAGGGGAGGAGAAGCCTGGGAGGGTGGACCTCCAAGAACTGCAAAGGACAGACCCGTAGACCGGCGTAAATGAAGACCCGAAGGCCAAGACAATAGCAGTGAAGACCCGAAAGCCAAGACAATACCAGTCTATGTGGTTCAGTATTCATCGGAACAGATACTACACTTTGATCTTAGCCAAAAGGCCGAGAAAGACTTGAAATTTTAACAATAATCGCGATTGCAAGTATGGTTGAGAAAACACGCTGAGAAAATGAGAAAATGGCTTTAATTAATTTTATTAATAAGTTTTATTAATATCACCTTACTGGAACGTATTGTGAATACATATGGAAACTTGATAATAGCAGTTATAAGTGTATATTTGTAAATCTGAATTTAATGGAAGGTTAAAAGGAATGTATTATGTAAATGAGGAAGCCCGTCTAATGTCTAAACGACGTTTACTAAGGGTATAAAAGGCCGTTGAAATCTATTAATTTTAGTATTATTCTTGCCACGTTTTCACTTCTAATCGCCGCCGCGACTTGAAATTTCTTTCTACTCTAATCTAATAAGGTTATTTAAAGTTATCTAATGTAAATTTAATTAATTAATAATAGTTTCCTAATTCTACAGGTGTACAAATATTATGAACGCCTACTTGAAAAGCTTAATTAAATAAATCTTAATTACCCGAGACCCCCCCCCCTCTCTTCTGTTTACAAAAATTCCCCAGGACGGACAGACAGACAGACAGACAGACAGACAGACTGACAGACAGACAGAGAAGTGCTCGTTATATTATAAGTGGACTAGCCAAAATAGCCTCCCTACGGTCGTCTATTTTTGCTAGGCTGCCGCGTCGGAAATGAACGCTCACCAGTAAACCGATGGAGACTCAGTCATATTTCTTGGGTGGGTAGACATCGATTTTCTTTGTTTCTAACCAAGAATATTTTTAGTTTAAAAACAAATAAAACATGTTTAAAACATTTTTTTACCCACTCCCTCCAAAAGTTATTTTCACCCTCCCCAAAGAATACTAATATTTTCAGTTTAAAAAAAAGTTCGCCCCCCCCCAAATTTATTTTTTGCCCTTCTCCGTAATAGTAATATTTTCAGTTAGAAAAAGAGAAAAAAACAAGAAATAATATCTACCCCCCCCCCTAAATTTCTTTTTGTACTCTTCCCCATGAATAGTTATATTTTCAGTTAGAAACAGAAAAAAAGAAAAAAAATGTTACCCCCTCACCCCCCAAAAAAGAAAAGATATTTGTCACCCTTCCCCATGAATAGTAATATTTTCAGTTAGAAAAAGGAAAAAAGTTTTTACCCCCCTCCCACCAAAATTTTTTATTTTACCCTTCCCCATGAATAGGAATTGTATTTTAGTTAAAAAAAAAAAAAAAAAAAAAATTTTTTTACCCCCCCCCCAAAAATCTTTTTTAGTTACCTTTCCCCATGAATAGTAATATTTTCAGTTAGAAAAAGGAAAAAACATTTCCCCCCCCCCCAATTTTTTTTTTGTTACCCTTTCCCATGAATAGTAATATTTTCAGTTAGAAAAAGAAAAAAAAAAAAAAAAATTTTACCCCCCCACCCAAAAAAAAAAAATTTTTTGTTACCCTTCCCCATGAATAGTAATATTTTCAGTTAGAAAAAGAAAAAAAAAAAAAATTTTTACCCCCCCCCCCACCCCAAAAAAAAATTTTTTTTGTTACCCTTCTCGATGAGTAGTAATATTTTCAGTAAGAAAAAGGAAAAAAAAAAAAAATTTTCCCCCCCCACCCAAAAAAAAAATTTTTTTTGTTACCCTTCCCCATGAGTGGTAATATTTTCAGTTAGAAAAAGAAAAAAAAAAAAATTTTTTACCCCCCGTCCCCCACCCAACAAAAAATTTTTTTTGTTACCCTTCCCCATGAATTCAAATTTTTTCAGTTAGAAAAAGAAAAAAAAAATTTTTACCCACCCCCCCACCCACAAAAAAAAATTTTTTGTTACCCTTCCCCATGAGTAGTAATATTTTCAGTTAGAAAAAGAAAAAAAAAAAAAATTTTTACCCCCTCCCCCACCCCCCCAAAAAAATTTTTTGTTACCCTTTCCCCATGAATTGGAATGTTTTCAGTTGAAAAAAAAAAAAAAAAAATTTTACGTCGCCCCCCCACAAAAAAATTTTTTTGTTACCCTCTCCCATTAGTAGTAATATTTTCAGTATAAAAGAAAAAAAAAAAAAATTTCCCCCCCCCCAACCCCAAAAAAAATATTTTTTGTTACCCTTCCCCATGAATTGGAATGTTTTCAGTTGAAAAAAAAAAAAAAATTTTTTTCCCCCCCCACCCCCCAAAAATTTTTTTTTTGTTACCCTTCCCCATGAGTAGTAATATTTTCAGTAAGAAAAAGAAAAAAAAAAAAAAAATTTTTACCCCCCCCCACCCGAAAAAAAAAGAAAAATTTTGTTACCCTTCCCCATGAGTAGTAATATTTTCAGTTAGAAAAAGAAACCCCCCCCCCCCACCTAAAAAAAATAAAATTTTGTTACCCTTCCCCATCAATTAGAATGTTTTCAGTTGAAAAAAAAAAAAAAAAAAAATTTTACCCCCCCCCCAAAAAAAAATTTTTTTTTTGTTACCCTTCCCAATGAATAGTAATATTGTAATTGAGAAAAAGAAAACGAAAACATTTTTTTACCCTCCCCCATGCATAGTTAAAATAATGTAACCAAATTAGTAGGCGCCTCGGTCATATCAAAGAACTAATGTTTAAATATGCTATTGAAGGCGCCTACGTCATATCAAAGAACCAGTTTTGTTATTTTTCCAAAACGGTTACCCATTTAGTAATGGCCGAGGTATTTGTTGCTTAACTTCCTATTTACAATAAAACACCTTCGCTTATAAACGTAATGAATGTAAAGACTGATAATGTGAAAAGATCCTCTCAAAATGACGTCACTTCCGGTCCAACCGGAAAGATGATTCAGCAATTTAGGTTTCCTAAATGGTCACCGATTTATGAATGGCTCGGATATGCCTTGTTTACTTTTAACTTATAGTAAAAAACATTCTCTTAACAACGTAATGTAAATAATGAATGAAAACTGTGAAAAAATCCTCTCACGATGACGTCACTACCGGATAAACCGGAAGTATGAGTCAGCAATTTAGTTTTCCTGAATGGTCACCGATTTACTAATAGCTCGGATATGCCTTGTTTACTTTTAACATTTAGTAAAAAACATTCTCTTAACAATGTAATGTAAATAATGAATGAAAACTGTGAAAAAAATCCTCTCACAATGACGTCACTAAAGAGGGGAGGAGAAGCCTGGGAGGGTGGACCTCCTAGAAATGCACAGGACAGTCCCGTAGACCGGCGTAAATGAAGACCCGAAGGCCAAGACAATACCAGTCGAGACCCGAAGGCCAATACAATACCAGTCTATGTGGTTCAGTATTCATCGGAACAGATACTACACTTTGATCTTAGCCAAAAGGCCGAGAAAGACTTGAAATTTTAACAATAATCGCCATTGGAAGTATGGTTGAGAAAACACGCTGGTTGATGAAGAAAATGAGTTTAATTAATTGTATTAATAATTTTTCTGAATATCACCTTACTGGAACGTATTGTGAATACATATGGAAACTTGATAATAGCAGTTATAAGTGTATATTTGTAAATCTGAATTTAATGGAAGGTTAAAAGGAATGTATTATGTAAATGAGGAAGCCCGTCTAATGTCTAAACGACGTTTATTAAGGGTATAAAAGGCTGTTGAAATCTATTAATTTTACTTGTATTCTGGCCACGTTTTCACTTCTAATCGCCGCCTCGACTTGAAATTTCTTTCTACTCCAATCTAATAATGTTATTTAATGTTATCTAATGTAAATTTAATTAATTAATAATAGTTTCCTAATTCTACAGGTATACAAATATTATGAACGCCTACTTGAAAAGCTTAATTAATAAAATCTTAATTACTCGAGACCCCCCTCATCTCTCTCTTCTGTTTACAAAAATTCCCCAGGACGGACAGACAGACAGACAGACAGACAGACAGAGAAGTGCTCGTTATATTATAAGTGGACTAGCCAAAATAGCCTCCCTACGGTCGTCTATTTTTGCTAGGCTGCCGCGTCGGAAATGAACGCTCACCAGTAAACCGATGGAGACTCAGTCATATTTCGTGGGTGGGTAGACATCGATTTTCTATGTTTCTAACCAAGAATATTTTTGGTTTTAAAACAAATAAAACATGTTTAAAACATTTTTTTACCCACTCTCTCCAAAAGTTTTTTTCACCCTCCCCCAAGAATACTAATATTTTCAGTTTAAAAAAAAGGTCGCCCCCCCCACCCAAATTTATTTTTTGCCCTTATCCGTAATAGTAATATTTTCAGTTAGAAAAAGAAAAAAGTTTTTACCCCCCTCCCACCAAAATTTTTTATTTTACCCTTCCCCATGAATAGGAATTGTATTTAAGTTAAAAAAAAAAAAAAAAAATTTTTTACCCCCCCCCCCAAAAAAAATTTTTTTAGTTACCTTTCCCCATGAATAGTAATATTTTCAGTTAGAAAAAGGAAAAAAACATTTCCCCCCCCCAAAAAAATTTTTTTTTGTTACCCTTCCGCATGAATAGTAATATTTTCAGTTAGAAAAAGAGAAAAAAAAAAATTCCCCCCCCCCCCCAAAAAATTTTTTTTTGTTACCCTTCCCCATGAGTAGTAATATTTTCAGTAAGAAAAAAAAAAAAAATTTTTACCCCCCCCCCCCAAAAAAAATTTTTTTGTTACCATTCCCCATGAATAGTAATATTTTCGGTTAGAAAAAAAAAAGAAAAAAAAAAATTTTTTACCCCCCCACCCAAAAAAAAAATTTTTTTTGTTACCCTTCCCCATGAGTAGTAATACTTTCAGTAAGAAAAAGAAAAAAAAAAAAAAAAATTTTCCCCCCCCACCCAAAAAAAAATTTTTTTTTGTTACCCTTCCCCATGAGTAGTAATATTTTCTGTTAGAAAAAAAAAAAAAAAAAAAAATTTTTTACCCCCCCACCCGAAAAAAAAAAAAATTTTGTTACCCTTCCCCATGAGTAGTAATATTTTCAGTTAGAAAAAGAAAAAAAAAAAAATTTTACCCCCCCCCCCAAAAAAAATTTTTTTTTTGTTACCCTTCCCCATGAATAGTAATATTGTAAGTGAGAAAAAGAAAAAGAAAAAAACATTTTTTTACCCCATGCATAGTTAAAATAATGTAACCAAATTAGTAGGCGCCTCGGTCATATCAAAGAACTAATGTTTAAATATGCTATTGAAGGCGCCTACGTCATATCAAAGAACCAGTTTTGTTATTTTTCCAAAACGGTTACCCATTTAGTAATGGCCGAGATATTTGTTGCTTAACTTCCTATTTACAATAAAACCCCTTTGCTTATAAACGTAATGAATGTAAAGACTGATAATGTGAAAAGATCCTCTCAAAATGACGTCACTTCCGGTCCAACCGGAAAGATGATTCAGCAATTTAGGTTTCCTAAATGGTCACCGATTTATGAATGGCTCGGATATGCCTTGTTTACTTTTAACTTATAGTAAAAAACATTCTCGGTACAACGTAATGTAAATAATGAATAAAAACTGTGAACAAATCCTCTCACGATGACGTCACTACCGGATAAACCGGAAGTATGAGTCAGCAATTTAGTTTTCCTGAATGGTCACCGATTTACTAATAGCTCGGATATGCCTTGTTTACTTTTAACATTTAGTAGAAAACATTCTCTTAACAACGTAATGTAAATAATGAATGAAAACTGTGAAAAAAATCCTCTCACAATGACGTCACTAAAGAGGGGAGGAGAAGCCTGGGAGGGTGGACCTCCTAGAAATGAAAAGGACAGACCCGTAGACCGGCGTAAATGAAGACCCGAAGGCCAAGACAATACCAGTCGAGACCCGAAGGCCAATACAATACCAGTCTATGTGGTTCAGTATTCATCGGAACAGATACTACACTTTGATCTTAGCCAAAAGGCCGAGAAAGACTTGAAATTTTAACAATAATCTCCATTGGAAGTATGGTTGAGAAAACACGCTGGTTGATGAAGAAAATGGGTTTAATTAATTGTATTAATAATTTTTCTTAATATCACCTTATCGGAACGTCTTGTGAATACATATGGAAACTTGATAATAGCAGTTATAAGTGTATATTTGTAAATCTGAATTTAATGGAAGGTTAAAAGGAATGTATTATGTAAATGAGGAAGCCCGTCTAATGTCTAAACGACGTTTATTAAGGGTATAAAAGGCTGTTGAAATCTATTACTTTTAGTATGTTTCTTGCCACGTTTTCACTTCTAATCGCCGCCTCGACTTGAAATTTCGTTCTACTCCAATCTAATAAGGTTATTTAAAGTTATCTAATGTAAATTTAATTAATTAATAATAGTTTCCTAATTCTACAGGTGTACAAATATTATGAACGCCTACTTGAAAAGCTTCATTAAATAAATCTTAATTACCCGAGACCCCCCCCCCTCTCTTCTGTTTACAAAAATTCCCCAGGACGGACAGACAGACAGACAGACAGACAGACAGACTGACAGACAGACAGAGAAGTGCTCGTTATATTATAAGTGGACTAGCCAAAATAGTCTCCCTACGGTCGTCTATTTTTGCTAGGCTGCCGCGTCGGAAATGAACGCTCACCAGTAAACCGATGGAGACTCAGTCATATTTCGTGGGTGGGTAGACATCGATTTTCTATGTTTCTAACCAAGAATATTTTTAGTTTAAAAACAAATAAAACATGTTTAAAACATTTTTTTACCCACTCTCTCCAAAAGTTTTTTTCACCCTCCCATAAGAATACTAATATTTTCAGTTTAAAAAAAAGGTCGCCCCCCCCCAAATTTAATTTGCTCTTATCCGTAATAGTAATATTTTCAGTTAGAAAAAGAGAAAAAAAAAGAAATAATATCTACCCCCCCATAATTTCTTTTTGTACTCTTCCCCATGAATAGTTATATTTTCAGTTAGAAACAGAAAAAAAATAAAAAAATTTTTACCCCCCCACCCCCCAAAAAAGAAAAGATATTTGTCACCCTTTCCCCAGGAATAGTAATATTTTCAGTTAGAAAAAAAAAAAAAGTTTTTACCCCCCTCCCACCAAAATATTTTATTTTACCCTTCCCCATGAATAGGAATTGTATTTATGTTAAAAAAAAAAATAACTAAAAAAAATTTTTTGGGGGGGGAGTACCCCCCCCCAAAATTTTTTTTTAGTTACCTTTCCCCATGAATAGTAATATTTTCAGTTAGAAAAAGGAAAAAAACATTTTCCCCCCGCAAAAATTTTTTTTTTGTTACCCTTCCCCATGAATAGTAATATTTTCAGTTAGAAAAAGAGAAAAAAAAAATTTTTTTTACCCCCCCCCCCACCCCAAAAAAAAAATTTTTTTGTCACCCTTCCCCATGAGTAGTAATATTTTCAGTAAGAAAAGGAAAATAAAAAAAAAAATTTTACCCCCCCCCTCACCCCCCCCAAAAAAAATTTTGTTACCCTTCCCCATGAATAGTAATATTTTCAGTTAGAAAAAGAAAAAAAAAAAAAAAAAATTTTACCCCCCCCACCCAAAAAAATTTTTTTGTTACCCTTCCCCATGAATAGTAATATTTTCAGTTAGAAAAAAAAAAAAAAAAAAAAAAATTTTTACCCCCCCCACCCAAAAAAAAAATTTTTTTTGTTACCCTTCCCCATGAGTAGTAATATTTTCAGTAAGAAAAAGAAAATAAAAAAAAATTTTTTCACCCCACCCCCTAACCCCCCCCCCAAAAAAAATTTTGTTACCCTTCCCCATGAATAGTAATATTTTCAGTTAGAAAAAGAAAAAAAAAAAAAAAAAATTTTACCCCCCCCCCACCCAAAAAAAAAATTTTTTTTGTTACCCTTCCCCATGAGTAGTAATATTTTCAGTAAGAAAAAGAAAAATAAAAAAAAAATTTTTACCCCCCCCCCCACCCCAAAAAAAAAATTTTTTTGTTACCCTTCCCCATGAGTAGTAATATTTTCAGTAAGAAAAAGAAAAAAAAAAAAAAAAATTTCCCCCCCCCCCACCCAAAAAAAAATTTTTTTTGTTACCCTTCCCCATGAGTAGTAATATTTTCAGTTAGAAAAAGAAAAAAAAAAAAAAATTTTACCCCCCATACCCGAAAAAAAAAAAAATTTTGTTACCCTTCCCCATGAATAGTAATATTGTAAGTAAGAAAAAGAAAAAATAATTTTTTTAACCTCCCCCAAGCATAGTTAAAATAATGTAACCAAATTAGTAGGCGCCTCGGTCATATCAAAGAACTAATGTTCAAATATGCTATTGAAGGCGCCTACGTCATATCAAAGAACCAGTTTTGTTATTTTTCCAAAACGGTTACCCATTTAGTAATGGCCGAGATATTTGTTGCTTAACTTCCTATTTACAATAAAACACCTTTGCTTATGAACGTGATGAATGTAAAGACTGATAATGTGAAAAGATCCTCTCAAAATGACGTCACTTCCGCTCTAACCGAATAGATGATTCAGCAATTTACTTTTCCTAAATGGTCATCGATTTACTAATGGCTCGTATATGCCTTGTTTACTTTTAACTTATAGTAGAAAACATTCTCTTAACAACGTAATGTAAATAATGAATGAAAACTGTGAAAAAATCCTCTCACGATGACGTCACTACCGGATAAACCGGAAGTATGAGTCAGCAATTTAGTTTTCCTGAATGGTCACCGATTTACTAATAGCTCAGATATGCCTTGTTTACTTTTAACATTTAGTAGAAAACATTCTCTTAACAATGTAATGTAAATAATGAATGAAAACTGAAAAAAATCCTCTCACAATGACGTCACTAAAGAGGGGAGGAGAAGCCTGGGAGGGTGGACCTCCTAGAAATGCAAAGGACAGACCCGTAGACCGGCGTAAATGAAGACCCGAAGGCCAAGACAATAGCAGTGAAGACCCGAAAGCCAAGACAATACCAGTCTATGTGGTTCAGTATTCATCGGAACAGATACTACACTTTGATCTTAGCCAAAAGGCCGAGAAAGACTTGAAATTTTAACAATAATCGCCATTGGAAGTATGGTTCAGTAAACACGCTGGTTTATGAAGAAAATGGGTTTAATTAATTGTATTAATAATTTTTATTAATATCACCTTACTGGAACGTATTGTGAATACATATGGAAACTTGATAATAGCAGTTATAAGTGTATATTTGTAAATCTGAATTTAATGGAAGGTTAAAAGGAATGTATTATGTAAATGAGGAAGCCCGTCTAATGTCTAAACGACGTTTACTAAGGGTATAAAAGGCCGTTGAAATCTATTAATTTTAATGTGATTCTTGCCACGTTTTCACTTCTAATCGCCGCCTCGACTTGAAATTTCTTTCTACTCCAATCTAATAAGGTTATTTAAAGTTATCTAATGTAAATTTAATTAATTAATAAAAGTTTCCTAATTCTACATGTATAAAAATATTATGAACGCTGACTCGAAAAGCTTAATTAATAAAATCTTAATTACTCGAGACCCCCCTCCCCTCTCTCTTCTGTTTACAAAAATTCCCCAGGACGGACAGACAGATATCCTGACATCCTGACATCCTGACATCGTGACAGAGAACCTGCTCGTTATATTATAAGTGGACTAGCGAAAATAGACTCCCTAACGGTCGTCTATTTTTGCTAGGCTGCCGCATTCTTGGGTGGTTAGACAAAAGAAATGAAAAAAAAAAAAATTGGGGGGGGGGGGACTTACCCACCCCCCTCCGGACCCCCCCTCCCTGAAAAAATCAAAGGCGAACGCAGACCCAATCGTATTCTGGAAGAACAGATCGAGCGCGGACGCAGACCCCAAAGTATAAAAAGAACCAATTACTATACGATCATTTATTGCTAAATGAGAGATGTGAAAAAAAAGCGATTTGTTCAAGTATTAGAATTAAGAAACTATTTTCAACTGTGTTCCTTTAGCTCAGACGGTAGCGCGTTTGTCTAGTTCGAATCGCGGCGTTGACGCCGAAAATTATTTATTGTTTATTTAGTCTTTAATATTTGGCCCAATGTATTTGTTTATGTTTCCGACTTTGAAATTAATTAAATAGTAATTATCTCACCCCCCACTCCCCTCTGTTTACAAAAATTCCCCAGGACGGACAGACAGACAGACAGACATCCTGACAGAGAAAGTGCTCGTTATATTATAAGTGGATTAGCCAAAATAACCTCCCTACGGTCGTCTATTTTCGCTAGGCTGTCGCGTCAGAAATGAACGCTCACCCATAAACCGATGGAGTCCCAGTCATATTTCTTGGGTGGTGAGACATTGATTTTCTTTGTTTCGGACCAAGAATCATTTTAGTTAGAAAAAAAAAGAAAAAAATTTTCAAACACCTGAGAAAAAAAAAATTTTACCCTACCCAAAGAAATATTTTTAGTTAAGAAAAAAAAATTTTTTCTACCCTCTCCCCAATTGTTTTTTTCACCCTCCCCCATCCATAGAAATATTTTTAGTTAAAAAAAAAAGATAATGAAGACCCCTAAATTGATTATTATACGAAATAAAAATATAAAATTAATTTTTATTCCTAATGAATTGAATGTCATGTTATTTTTTTCGGATTTCTCTGAAATGCAATTTCATTTTTTATTTTATTTTTTGCTCATCCCTACTACAATATCTGATAAATGAACCCGAATGATTTCAACAGTCAATTTTTTTCGAGAAAATTTACCCTTATTGGTTCTCATAATGATCACCTAACTGCTACCATATTGATTTCTATAGTGAACAAATGTTTATATATATATATAGAGAGAGAGAGAGCCATGCATATAACTGTCCTGTTTTTAAATCTCCGAAACAGTTACATGGTAAACAGCTGAAGATCCCCGTGTTAATATTAGATGCTTACGTTAAGGTCTCCTGCTTTTGTTTCACTGTTAGATACTTAATCCCCCTTTTTATTTTATTTACTTACTATTATATATTATTTATTTATGAATTTTCCAACAAATGTTAAGTCTACACTATTTTGGATTTAGTTAGTTTCTCTGGGAATTTAAACTGCATTTTCCTTTTTTTTTGTCTTTTTGTTTAAAATAACTCAAAGCTTCTTTAGACTATATATATATATATATGACCATTGAGCTTGGCTTAGAGTTTTTGAATCAGAAAAAAGTGAGTTTGTTAATAAACAGACAATGATGAGAGTGAGAGCTACTGTATAAAATAATAGACGGGGAGCAGGAAGTCAAACAGTGAAAATGGTAGATAGAAATTTAGTAAGAGATTGGTCACTTGATGAGTTAATTGCAAATTGCAACTAATTAGAACAATTCAAATGGAAATATTTTTAAACATAGCTCAATACTAAAACTGAGTAATATTTTAGTATGTATTTTGTGGGATTGAATTATATATGAAATGCGAAGAATACCCATTCCAGAATGGGTAAAATGAATTCCTTGAGCAGAACAGTTTTGCACCACTTTTACATCCTTTCACAAAGATTAAAATCAACATGTAAGGCTACCAAACCTTATGTCTAGAATACTTATTCCAATTTTGATCAAAATTCATGACATGATTTTGATTTTAGAAAATGTCTAAAATTTAAGGCTTAAGCTTAAGGTGTTTTTAACAATAAATTGAAATTCAGGGAAGGGAATGCTTAATTAGTGTCGAAAGAGTATCTAATTAGTGTCGAAAGAGTATCTAATACATATTAAAATTTCACAAAACTCGGAGGTATTTGAATTTTCACAAACGGCTTCCACCCTGTTGTATAAAATTAAATTAAACTAAATATAGCCCATATTACCCATCCTATGTCTAGCAGCTGTGTTCCAAAATTCATAATGATCAGTTAATTAGTTAAAGATTGAATCCTGTGCATAAAAATATGTAAACATATACACATACCTAACTTTATATAGATAGATAAAAGCCTTATGCAAACAAACGTTGATTAATTCAGCTTTATTATAATAATAAATATGCGCTAACCGGCATTTGCCTGGTAAATAATGAGTGTACTGTACCGTCATGCACTTAGTCTTGGACACCATATTTATTGTTTTTATATGTTTTAATATCTAAAATACAGTAAGACCGTTGTTGTTTATGGATGTCTGGCGCGAATGCTGACCTCATGATTTTGTAAAAGAACTTTAATGCAAAATTAATACCACCATTGAATTCTTCATAAATTTTACTTTCATTTTAAGTTGTTTCATCTTCATATAGGTCTTTGTTTTCGACTGTATCCCCCGATAAGAGGTATGTTGAATTAATAATTGGACCCTCATGACCTCAGATGGATTCTGGGAAAAATTTGGATGATGTCATTAAATTCCTATGAAAATTAAACTATTCTTTTCTATAACATCCAAACAAACTTTCTGTTTTATATAGATGTTAGCTGTACCTACCCGGCATTGCCCAGGATGAAGTATTTTTAGTTTTTAATTTTTATGTTTTACACGTTTTAAACTTATACAGAAAAAGAAATAACATTTGAGTTGTAAGGCAGACAACTCTCTTTTATATTCAATAAAAAAAATATGAGTTATTTCCCTTCTTGATTTTTTTTTTTTTGTTATAATTGAAAAATGTTTCTATATTACCAGTTGTCCGGGCAGGACTAAATAAACTGTAGCAAAGTACGTTATTACTTGTAATTGGAATGGCTATACCCTGGTCTAGTTTAACCGACTCCTCTGACCATAGCAACCTACTTTAGCCAATTCTGATTCCATAGTCAAACACCAACTACTTGTGGGCCTGATAATGCTGCCAGATCGCCTTTGATTGTCGCCGCCAAAGTCTTCAACTGCCCACCACCATGTATGCGGCAACTAGTTAGATAAGGAGGGGCGGGGGAGAAGGTCCTTATGGATGAGCTCTTCCTCTGAACACCGAACTGCAAGCCCAAACCATCTTAAATGGCGTTCGAGAAGGACGAACGGCAAATGTTGGAGATTCAGTCGTCTACAAACAGCTTGAGTTGGTGCTCGTTCGACACAGCAACAGTGCAGAATGGAGTGAAAACGGTCGTTATCAGATTAACTGCTCTCATTGGCCATGTTTCACAACAATAGAAAAGGATCATCCTCACCATAGCCTGATAGATACACACCTTGGTAGCCGTTGAGATCTCCCGTCATCACCAGTGATCACTTGGCAGACCTTGCAGTTCCTATACGGTGTTCGACCTCAGCTACCCCTTGTTCAGATGATAATTGAACCAAGGTAGACTAATGGCTGTAGATCTCCTAGGTTGACTTTGTATAACGTGAACGACTGCCATGTGTTTGGATCGATCAGCGATGACATGACTTTGGTTTTTGAGGCATTGATATACTCATTCCTATACCACGAACAGCAGCTTGCAACTGCAACTCCCATGTAGTCCCGAAGGGCTTCGTTGGGGATATAGTAAATCTGGCATATGCTTGTCGAACACCAGTACTCACCTCAAACATCTCCAACTCTTCATCATTATCATAAGCATGCACACGGGCCCGTGTTGACTGGTAGTAGCTTATGATCAGTGAAAGAGTCACTAGCATGTTATTATAATGCTAATAACATCGTACAACAATAACAATTTAAAATTGCCTAGTCAGCATCAAAGTTTGATATGTCAGCTTAAATGCTATTTAGGTGTAACTTTTTTGAGATATCACAAGATAACTTTATATATATATATATATATATATATATATATATATATATATAGATATATATATATATATAGATAGATAAACATATTTTCTACTGAAAGTAATTAAACCTCCTTCCTTTCACTTCTTTTGTTATAAGATGTATTTTTAGTTTTTCTAAAACCTCCCAACCAGTTATTATCAGATATGACAATCTGGAATGAGTTGAATGTCATTGTGCCATCCCATAAAACAAATCTTCTCTAGGCCTTCCTTTTCTTTTGTTTGCTCCGATTTAGATCTTCATCCAACATGATAGCTTGATCCTTCTTCCTCTTCCAGACTGTGTGTGAGTCTGTATTCTTACTTCCTTTCAAAGGTCAAGATCTTCTTTTCTTTTCTATTCATGTCCCAACCATTGTTGTCTTTAGTTTTTAATTCTTTTCACTTTTCCATAACATCCTGACTACAGGTTTTGCCTTTGCTATTTATCTTGTTGGTTTGATCTTTTTTTTTTTTTTTTTTTAGAAACTAGAACAAACAACTTCATTAGCCTTCTCTCTCTCTCTCTCTGTCTGTCTGTTTGTTTTTTTTGTTTGTTTTTTTTTTTGTTTTTCAAAATTCATAATTCTTCCATTTGTTTTCCTATCTTCGGACCCAAGGTGGATTCTTTTTCGTACCATCTGTGAGACCGATATATCTGTAAAATAATCTTATTTGCTTTTCAGGTACCACAACAAGTAAACAAAAGGGCTTCAGGCAGACAAAGGTAAGAATCACCTGTAGATTGTTTTCTTTTTACATAAGTCGAAATTAAACTCTTTTTTTTTTCATCTATACTAATATGAGGGTTTATGTGTCTGTATCCAATAATCACTTTTAGAATATAAACTTAGACTGAAATTTTATGATAACAATCTATGCAGATTTTTGTGAAGTAGTTCCTAAAGGAGCAGGATAACACAACAGCACCACCACAAGACTGATTTTAAAAAAATTTACTTTTAATTTAAATGAGATTTAAACACTTAGACTTTTTGATTCCCAAAATTTCTATATCTCTCTTTTTCATTTTCTCCCCTTCTCCTTCTCTCCCTCTCTCTCCTTGTCTCCTTCTCTCCCTCTCTCTCCTTGTCTCCTTCTCTCCCTCCCTCTCTTCTTGTCTCCTTCTCTCCCTCCCTCTCTTCTTGTCTCCTTCTCCCCCTCTCTCTCCTGGTCTCCTTCTCTCCCTCTCCTCCTTCTCTCCCTCCCTCTCTTTGTCTCCTTCTCTCCCTCCCTCTCTTTGTCTCCTCCTTCCCTCTCTTTGTCTCCTTCTCCCTCCTTCTCTTTGTCTCCTTCTCCTTCCTTCTCTTTGTCTCCTTCTCCTTCCCTCTCTTTGTCTCCTTCTCCTTCCTTCTCTTTGTCTCCTTCTCCTTCCCTCTCTTTGTCTCCTTCTCCTTCCCTCTCTTTGTCTCCTTCTCCTTCCATCTCTTTGTCTCCTTCCCTTTCCATCTCTTTGTCTCCTTCTCCTTCCCTCTCTTTGTCTCCTTCTCCTTCCCTCTCTTTGTCTCCTTCTCCTTCCCTCTCTTTGTCTCCTTCTCCTTCCATCTCTTTGTCTCCTTCTCCTTCCCTCTCTTTGTCTCCTTCTCCTTCCCTCTCTTTGTCTCCTTCTTCTTCCCTCTGTCTCCTTCTCCTTCCCTCTCTTTGTCTCCTTATCTTTTCCTTTCTCTCTTCCTCTCTCTCTTTCTCTGATAAAGTACTACATCCAGTGGTGAGGCAGTTTAAGGAGTGTGGCCATTACTCCCATGTTCATTCTGAACCCAGAATGTTAATACCTGTCAGGGTCCCATCTATGGGTTAAACAGAAATTATTAATTACAGACTATTTATTTACAAAATATGAATCAAATTAATCTACAAACCATTCACAAAAAAATACATGCAATTATGGCATAAATTTACCATATGCCATAAAAAACAACCATCCAACTTATACAAGGAATTCGGTTTAGTAAAATATTTATGTAAATAACTTTATTTGAAACTAGCCGACCCAAGAAAAGGAATAATCTTTGCTTACATAGTTATAAGATATGAAAGCCTTATTTATGTTTTTAACAAACGGAGCGATTTCATTGGATAATAATCTCTGGTAAATATCCAATGAGAGTAGAGAGTAAACGGTGAATATTTGGAAAAAAATATGTTACAGAAATTTCAACCGAATTGATTAAATAGATTTGAATAGGATAATTTTGTCTATGGAAAACTCAGACTGAAAAATATAGTAATTCATTGACTAAGCAGAATCAAATGTCGATTTGTTAGATGCAATGCTATTTAAGTTGGATGTGGAGAATCCGACTGACTTTTCTTTATATATTAGAAGTGCTTTTAGTTTAACAATTTATTTTATTTTTTTTTCAAATTAAAAATAAAACCAAGTATTATAGATTTTTAGAAGTAATTGTAATCCTTCTATTTTTAAAGAGGTTCTTTTGTTGGATATATTTATATTTTTACATTTTTAGGGTGATCGATAAAGGACCAGAAGCTCAAAGAATGAGTACCGCGAAAGTCATACTTACTGGATGGTTAACAGTGCAGGTATGTCTTTTATAATTTAATAGATACGTGACCCCAAAACTAGCTGCACTTGTGGCAGTTTTTTTTTTAGTTTTGCTTCTGTGATGGACTATTAGGTCTCCTACCAAAGTTAAGATTCCGAGGAGGGTGCATGGTTGATATAATGGATACTGTCATGGAATTGGCTATGCAAAGTTAAAATTCTATTGGATTTATTACAACAATTCTAATATTGTTGGGAAGGTATAAATTAACAATTTCTCCCACCTATGGATAGCATGACAACTTATGTTCAGTTGATCATATACAAGGAATCATCATTTGACAGACATTCTGTTTCAGCATTAAATAGCACAGGCAGCATTGATTGTCATAATAAAAGACAAACCGAAGCAACCTTAACATTCTAAACTAAAGAACTTCTCTGTTTTTCTCTCTAATTTGTCTTTCTTGATCTTTTGCCGACCCATTTAATAATTGTTTCTATCGAAACATAAATAATCATGTTTGCTGAAACTTTGTACTTAAATGTTATTTTAAATCTTTGAATCCATATGCTTAAACCTCTATTCTCCTGTGTAAGGAATATTGAGCTTAAATCCCCATTGCTAATTGGAAACGATTTGTTTAGTTAGTTCCAAGCGAGATTTTCTCATACGAATCTGATCATAATGATATAAAATTCATATTTATGTTATTTATTATTTCGAATGTGTGTGTGTGTGTTTCTTAGCTAAAATGGTGAATTTCTTCATATTTGACCAAATAAAAAATAGCCTTATGGAAAATGTAAAAGCATGTAAAATTATAAGTATTATAATTTAAATTTTAATATTTCAAGCTGTCCCCCGCACTTTATCAAAAAATGTATTTGATAAAAATTGAATGAATATGAAACTGTTATGAAAAAACTGGACATCTTCAACTTAGTTTAACGTTCATTCTTTGTCTCAACATACAAGTAAGTCAACGCAAATTATCTTTACTGAATAGCCAGAAAAGTATTGATTTTTTTTTTTTACCGCAACGTACGCACGTTCATCTTGTGAATTACCGTTAAAAGAAAGTAATTCTTTCAGCCAACAAAGTTTCATTTAATAATATTTCCATATCATATTTATTAAGTAAATATTAAATTATTTTTATCTTCAGACGCTGGCGTTTCAAGCTTTTGCTATCATCAGTGTAGGAAGTGATAATTTTAGATGGTCGGATGATTCGAACCCAGTTACAGAATCAGCCTAGACTCTGCAAGCTTATATATATATATAAACCCCTGAAATTCTTTATTTTTATAAATACAACAAATATAATCAAATTTAGAAAGACAAAGTACAGGGTGTTTCAAAAGTCTTGGGAACATTACAAGTTATTAAAAATCGTTATGTTCCCAAGACTTTTGAAACACCCTGTATTTTCTGCCAATATAAAAGTTAAAGGAGTTCTAAAAATATTTATTAGTCTCCTTGTTTGTCATCGAATTTCTGACCCGGTTAAAATTCTCCAACGAATATGAAGTTTGTTTACTCTCTACATTTTTACTTCTATTATTATACTTTTTAGGTCACACTTTATTGGTTGTGAGAATTAAAAGTATTTCACAGTAATTCGAATTTCCGCCACTGGACCAAATTTGCATAGAATGCTACTAGGTTTTTCACCATAGCATAATGTTTTCATTTGCTTTGAAGTATTTGATGGCCTGACTGCATCCTATAAGAGAGCATGAACCTCCTACTGAAATTTTTCTTATCTCTGATCTTAATGAGATTTAAAACATAAATAAGTTCCTCACCTATATAAATAGGTGAGGAACGAAGCAATAAAAGGCCTATGTAATAATTTTATTTTTTATTTCTTACTGTTTCATCTTCGATCAATAGCGTCAGTTTTACTTATATTTCAAGGGTATTACCTCCTTTTCAAAATATCTCTAATATAGAGCCGTGTGGATCTTGCATGTCATATATAAATTTCAAAAGATGTAAGAAAATTTGGATCATTGCAAAATTCTCTAATGGAGTATTACTTCATTGAATTAAAACTTTTTTTACGCCAATGACAGGATTCGTAAAGCAAAGAGTGACTTTTGGAATTGCAAAGGTTTCTAAGAAATGGTATAAATCTCAGCCTGAAGACATGACTATTCAACTGCTACACTTTTCTATTGTTAGTTATGCTAGCGAAAGTGGGGCATTCAAGAAAAGCATCATGAGTCAATTTATAGCATTTGAATTGTGGTATTGCCATAAAATGTTTAAAATGAGCTGTACAGAAAAGGTCACAAACACGGAAGTGTGCAAAAAGAAGAAGAAGAAGAAGAATGAAATGTCAAGAAAGCTTTATAAGCAGCATTGCTAGAAGAAAGTTCAGATTTGCAGGTCATCTACTGGGGAGAGGGGGTAACTCTGATTATGTTGGTATATATTGATAGCAATAGCTAGAGGAGATAATATGGAGGTGTGATGCGGGGGGGGGGGGGTAAAGAGTGGCTTTACAGAGAGACATGGTTGCAAATCTTCAATTGTGAAAAAGAACGGAATATGATATGTTTGATGAGGCCCATAACTTCAGTTGTGTAATCTCTTAAATCACAGTTTTTACCAAATCAATCAATATTTTTTAAAGTATTTTGAACTTATTAAAATGTCTCATTATTATGAACTCGTCTTTTTTTACATAAAGCCATTTTAAGTGAATTTTCTTTGTATTAAATAAAAAGTGGGTGTAAACCTATCGTCGCACGAAATGTATGTATATCCCATGGAAGTCGCTCAGTATTATATTCTGGGTGACTCAGCTCTAAATGTAGTCCGATGCCATGTGAACCAACTGCATGCATTACAATTGGTTGTACACCCACATAGTATTTAAAGATCTGCAGAACTTTGGTGTTGACACAGCTAGTTAGGAACTTGGGTAAGTAGTCGATCAGCAATTCCTCTCCGCTTTGGTCTGCATGCAAAATTGATATTTTTATCTTAAAAAGAATATACTTTATTATAACTAACACTGTGGATTCATTCCCTAAGATATAAGATAGGCTTAGCTTGAACTGTTCTGGTAACACCAACACATATACAAATAAACTTTTGAATCCTCTTTGTAATGTAAATAATCTCCAGATTATATTCTGTACTTTTCTTAACATGACCAATTGGTTTTGTTTAATTGAGTCTAAGCAATTACACATATTTGGCCTGAAATGGGTTATTAAGCAGAAGGATCAAATTAGTAAGTGACTGTTAATCCACCTCTTGTAATTAGACATGACTGCAGAATTGCTTTATTAAAAATATGTAAAACAATTGCTTTGTGCTGTCTTTTATTCAAGGTCTTAATTGTCATGAAGGAATTGTTTCACAATCAGATAATTTGCACAAAACTTATTTTGAATAATGAATAAAAACTAATTATATTTTCTTTTTATTTAAATAAAAGCAATAATAAACAAAACTTTACTATATTACTAGCTGTAGCTACTCGACGTTGTCCGGGATGCAGTGAGATCAGAAATAGAAATAAAATTTTAGTTGTAAGGGAGCCTACTCTTCACTAAAAATATAAGTTATTGCTCTAAGTCATTTTAATTTTTTTTTTTTTCTTTTTCTTCGCTAAAACGATTTCATGATATAGATTGTTTATTCTTTAAATAAACAGTAGTGAAGTACGTTATTATATTGTCAATAACACGGTACAACAATAACAAGTGAAAATCCGCTAGTCAGAAACAAAGTTTGATTTGTCAGCTTAAAGGCTATTCAGGTCCAACCGAGAGTACACAGATCTAATGTCTGTTAGCCTAGTGGTCGGACAGAAAAGAGATGGATTCTAATTTTTCCATCCGTTTTCTTTTTCATAACTTTGAATCTGTTTGTTATTTCTCTCATTTATGCTGTGACTTTATTTGTATCCTGTTTTAAAGATCAATCTCAGTTTGTTTTTTGTTTGCACCTACACAAAGCTGTCTGCTTTAAGAACTCTCTTCGGTGAATACATTACATTACAATAGAAATAGAAATTTATTTTCTTTTTTTAAGTTTGAAACAAAACTAAATATTAATGCGATCTCTATTCAAAAAGTGTACCTTTTATTTCTTGTGCCGTTATATTTTTAAAGATAATATTTTTGCTTTATTGTATAGCTAAAGTACATTGAATTCATTGCCTAAAATATACTCCCTACTATAATAACTTTCGTGTATCTGTATATTTATATTTCAGTAATTTCTGCTAACCAGGCAAGCGCCAAATCTTTTCTTACTTTCTTGGATTAAGCAACAAATATATATAGATATATATATATAATTTATAGAAGGTTAATAATAATGCGGAAATATATTGGGTTGTAAAAAGGAATACAAAATAACAGGGCATCTTATATATATATATATATATATATAATCAAATCTTAGTTGCTTCCAGATTTCCTTCAATTACAAGAGTCGTATGTGTGAAGCTGAAATATCTCAATATTTTGGGGATATTACCCCTTTCTCAAGTGTTTCTATTTCTTTATCTCAAGCTTTATGCAAATATTTTGACGCCTGTGAGGACTGCAGTAAATGATACACAAATCAAAGTCTAAATGGTGCATAATAAAATATGCGGTATATATCTAAATGAATAAATGCAAAAGTTGGACTCATTTCTCGCACGAATGGTAAAATCAAAACGGCCTATTTCCAATTAATTCAACTCATTTAATATGCGCACCATCTTTTTTATATACCGTTCATATAGATGTGATATCAGATTCGCATGGTTAACTCATTTGCCTGGTGCTACCAGATCAGGCTGTCTGAATATTGGCTTCCTGACCCAAAATGCACCTACATCGATGTTTTTATGTTTCTTTTTCTCTTTGCAAAACTCGATCATGTTCTGCAAAACAAAAACAAAAACTACACCCCCCCCCTTGTCATGGGTAAGACACTAAACTGCATCCAGCCCTGTCGGCGGAGCCTCAGAATACACTGACTGCACCTCTGCAGGGGGTAGAAGTCCCCCAAAGGGGCCACATGTTTGCCGTGAGTGGCGACCCGTGATGTCAGAGGAAGGGATCCTGGTGGCTGAGTGGTTCATGACTCTGCGGGATCATGTATGCTGCAACACTCCACTTCGGCCCGTACCTGGACTAGACGGGCGGTCGGAATGGCCCGATCCGATCAATCGGCTAGTCATGTCAAGCCCTAGCATTCATGAAAACCAGTACCTTCAATCACATACAATAAATGTACTGATCCAAACACTAATGATGAACATTGAATCTCAATAAAGAAGTAAATGCTAGAAGGCGGTGGCAAGGGTCAATCGAGCTGGAAGATCATGGTTACAACATGGCTGTGCGACCCCTGACTTTTCTCTATACTTGGATAGCGAAATCAAAGGAACATGGGTGCTTGTGACTACTATTTAGTTCGAGTATAGCTTCCTTGTATCCCTGTCTTGTCAAGGCGAATGGGCTTCCCCCTTGGCAATTCCCAAAGTGGACTCCGTGGTGGGTGGGGAGCAAGGATGGTGAAAAAAAAAAACTCTTTTATGAATCCTAACAAACAAACCAAGCGTCCTCATTTGGACTCAAGCTCAGAGAGCGAAGTAGAAGAACCTACTAATGAATTCCCAAGATTTATAATTTTGGAAGCTACAGATGAAACACCACTATCTACATTATCTCCATTTATTATAGAGAAAGTAATATCTGCAAATATTACACCTATAGCTGTTAAAAACTTAAGAAATGGTAACATACTAATTGAAGTGGATAAAAAGAAATACGCTGATTTTCTATTAAAAATGAAGATTTTCCATACAAAAAAAATAACTTCTTATCCACACCAAACGTTAAACACATCCAAGGGAGTAGTGAGAAGCCCGGAGCTATCCTTATGCACCCTGGAAGAAATACAAAAAGAGTTAAAACCCCAAGGAATAATTGATGTAAAAAGAATATCTATCAGAAGAGATGGAAATATGATTCAAACACATACATACATTATGACATTCAATAAGCCAAAAATACCGGAAAAAATAAAGATCGGATACCACATAGAAAGGGTAGAACAGTTCATACCAAACCCTCTCCGATGTTATAAATGTCAGAGATATGGGCATCACGAAGAGAAATGCAATAACCAAACAATATGTGGGAGATGTGGAGAAAAAGATCCTCACCATACAACAAACCAATGCCAGGAAATATGTAAATGTACAAACTGTGGAGGAGACCATCCAGTATATGCAAGAGTTTGTGAAAAATGGAAAAAAGAAAAAGAAATACTAACTTTAAAACACACCAAAAACATTTCCTTTCTGGAAGCCAGAAAAATTATAGAGGCTTCAAGAAAAGAGAAAACCTATAGCCAAGTGGCACAAACTACGACAAATGACGCACAACAACAAGAAAATAAATACAAAGAACTCATCCAAAAATTATTACAACTGGGGCCAGAAGACTGGCCAAGGTTTATCGAAGAAATAAAACCAAAGCTGGAATTAAACTCTGGAGATGTAAAGCCCAGTCCAGCCGCGACGGCTTGCCAACCAGAGATTTCCATACAGCCCTCCCAGATACACAAAAAAGATCCCCCCAAGCAGGTACTTAATCAGACTTTTAACCAATCTTCACCATCAACTTCTAAGGAAGGACCTTCACAAATAAAGACCCCAATAAAAAAAAAACCCAGGGAAATCAGAATCCCCAAGACCAAAAGCTCGAAGTGGATCAAGCCAACGATCTACCTCCAAATCAAAAGGCCAGGCCAAAGAACAAAAAAAGGATCAAATAGTTTCCAAAAACCGATTTGAAGTCTTCAACACAAGTTCGAACCAAAAAGAACAATCTGAAAAAAGAGATCTTACAAAACAAAAATCCAGGTCAAGATCCAGATCAAGACCCGACCCAAAACCGGGTAAAAAAGAATCTCTAGAAGAAATACCAAACAAGCAACCATTGGAAAAAATGGAACAAGACACACAAGAACAAAACCCTCAAGACCCAAAAAAAGAAAAGCAAAAAGAGAAATCCCCTAATAGACAAAACACAAAACTAACAGAGACTCCAAAGAGTCCCCTAGATATGGAGACTGAATAATCATGGCAATAACCAAAAACATACTACAATGGAACATTAGAGGTATGAAAGCAAATTTTAATGAACTACTATTACTAATCATGAACATAACTCCAGCTATAATATGCTTACAAGAAACCTTTCTTAAAGAACATGACCAAATAAATATCAACAATTACTCTACTTACAACACATATTTCAACCAAAATAACAGAGCTTCGGGTGGTACATCAGTGCTTGTAAACAACAGCATACCTCATAAACAAATACAACTTCAAACCAACTTACAAGCAACTGCAATAACAACAACAATGAATAGAATGATTACAATTTGTTCGCTATACATTCCTCCAAAGGACAAATTATCAGAGATGGAACTAAACAACCTCATACAACAGCTGCCAAGACCCTTTATCTTGATGGGAGATCTGAATAGCCATAGCCACCTATGGGGCAACCAAAAAACAACCCAAAAAGGAAAAATCATTGAAGAATTCATTGATGCAAACAATCTCTACATGTATAATAATGGATCTCATACACACTTTCATCCAGCAACAGGTACATTCACAGCCATAGATATCACACTGTGTGACCCATCCTTAGCACTAGAATACAATTGGCAAGTCTACAAGGATACTTGTGGCAGCGACCACTTCCCAATAATACTGGAACAAATATCTCCTGATCCTGAAGACAAAATACCGGGATGGAACCTGAACAAAGCTGACTGGAACAAATACAAAAAGTTATGCCTTGATAAACTTGTTCTCGGCTCAAACATAGAAATAAATACCAGTCAGGGGGATGACATTACCTATTTCACAAGAGCATTGATGGAAATTGCGGAGGAAAGCATACCGAAATACACTATAACTTCAAAACCAAATAAACCTTGGTTTGATGGGAAATGTAGGGAAACTGTCAAAAATCGTCGCAAAGCTCTGAAAAGATTCCAAGTGTGTCCGACCAGGGAGAATCTGGATCAATATAAAAATAGTCGAGCCATAGCAAGAAGAACAATAAAAGAAGCTAAAAGATCAACATGGAAAAGCTTTGTGGCAAAACTAAATAATAATTCCAAAATAAAAACAGTTTGGAAGACAATAAAAAAAATATCCGGGAAAAACAATAAGACACAACTTAAATACCTGGCTGAAAACAATAAAGAAGCCACAAATAAAAAAGATATGGCAAATATGTTAGCGGAACATTTTGCCAAAAATTCATCTACAGAAAATTTAAATGAGACATTTCTAACGATCAAGCAAAATGTGGAAAGGAAAAAAATTAATTTTACATCCAATAATGAAGAACATTATAACAAACCAATTTCCTTGGAAGAACTACAGGAAGCATTATCTAAAGCACACAACACAACAGCAGGAAATGATGAAATCCAATACGAGTTTCTAAAGCAACTGCCACAAGCATCCATGAAATATCTCACAAAAATATTTAATGACATATGGATCAATGGTAAGGTCCCATCATCTTGGAAACAAGCCACCATAATACCTATTCCAAAAGGTCATGCAGAACAATCTAATAACCAAAAATCTCAAATTAAACATTCAAAGCCATCAAATTTCAGACCAATAGCACTCACCAGCTGCATTTGCAAAACTCTAGAAAGAATTATTAATAAAAGACTAATCTGGTACTTAGAGGCTAACAATCTAATTACTGAATACCAATCAGGCTTCAGAAATGGAAGAAGCACAATGGATAATATAGTTAAATTAGAAACCTTCATAAGAGAGGCATTTATACAAAAACAACATGTATCTGCAGTCTTTTTTGACATAGAAAAGGCTTATGATACAACATGGAGATATGGCATCATGAGGGACTTAAAAAACCTAGGATTAAAAGGTCGACTACCAATTATAATAGAAAACTTCCTAAAAGAAAGATATTTCACAGTGAAAGTGGGATCCACACTTTCAGATATAAAGGAACAGGAAACAGGAGTTCCACAGGGAAGTATACTTTCAGTCACATTATTTAGCATAAAAATAAATAATATTGCTAAAAACATCAACACAGAAACGGACTGCTCCCTCTTTGTAGATGACTTTTTGATATGTTATAGATCCAAATATATAAATTCCATTGAACGACAACTCCAATTATCTATTAACAAAATAAATAAATGGGCTACAGAGAATGGCTTTAAGTTCTCCAAGGAAAAAACCAAATCCATACATTTCTGTCAGTTACGAAAATTACATAATGACCCAGTACTTAAAATTGGGGACTCTACAATACCTACTGTTGATGAACATAAGTTCCTGGGTATCACTTTTGACAAGAAACTGTCGTTTATACCGCATATAAAGAAACTAAGAGAAAAATGTAACAAAGCCATACAACTGCTGAGAATGGTAGCACATACAGATTGGGGCGCTGACAAAAAGACACTGATAAAATTATATAGAGTATTAGTAAGATCAAAGCTCGACTATGGATGCTTTATATATGGATCTGCTAGAAAAACATACCTCAAAACATTAAATACTATTCATCACCAAGGCCTGAGATTGGCACTTGGGGCCTATAACACCACACCAGTGGAAAGTCTTTATATAGAGGCATATGAAATGCCTCTGGATCTGAGAAGGCAAAAATTAGGTTTACAATACTATCTTAAACTCGTTTCATATCCCTCAAACCCAACACACGATTGTACTTTATATCCTCAATATACAGAACTTTTTAACCGAAAGGAAAGGGCTATAAAACCTTTCAGTCTGCGAATGAAGGAAATCCTTTCAGAAACCCAAATAAACACTAACATCATACACAATTCTATTATTTCAGAAATACCGCCATGGTTAATTGAACAACCAAAGATAATATTAGACTTATCAAGACACCACAAAAATAATACCAACCCAATTTTATATCAAGATGAAATGCTTGACATAATAAACAGCCACCCAGATCACATCCAAATTTATACAGACGGATCAAAAAAAGAAAAAGTTGGATGCGCTGCCATATTTGGCAATAAAAAACTCGCAAAAAGACTACCAAATAATGCCTCAATATACACAGCAGAAATCACAGCCATTAACCTAGCTCTTGATTTAATAAGAGAAAACAAAAATACTAAATTTATTGTCTTCTCAGATTCTATTTCAGCACTCATGGCAATAAAAAATAAAAAAACTACAGACCCGCTCACCACTATAGTAATAAATAGAATACAATACATATCAAAAAAACAAAGCATAATATTATGTTGGATACCTGGCCATATTGGTATCCGTGGTAATGAAGCCGCTGACAGGGAAGCAAGGAGGGCACTAGAGATGAATCCATCAAATACAAAAATACCACACACTGATTTCAGACCAACTATTAAAAAATTGATCATGGACAAATGGCAAAAGGAATGGAGCAGGCAGACAAACAATAAACTCCATAATATCCAGCCAGACATCAAAGAATGGCAAAATGGGTACAGAAAAGTGAGGAAAGAGGAATCGGTTCTGGCCCGACTTAGACTTGGCCACACACATATCACACACGGATACATTTTGAAAGGGGAAGACCCACCTATGTGCTGCGCATGTGATACAAGAATTACAGTAGAACATATACTAGTGAAATGTATGGATTTTGACCTAATCCGTAAAAAATACTATCAAATAGACAATGTAAACAAATTATTTAGCAAGATCGATCCAAATAAAATAATTAAATTTCTTAAGGAAATTAAGTTATACACCAAAATATAGTTGGAAAAAACAAAACTTTTGAATAAAATCTCTAACTAAACTTTGTGAAGGCATCTTAAAACCACTGTTCAATCAAAATTGTATTGGCATAAAATGACCTAAGAAGGGTTGACATGCCGTTAAACCAAACAATCAAATCAAATCAAATCAACTCATTTGCATATTGGTTTTTTTTAAAGTTAATTTTATTAACTATTATTTGGTATCGTTTTTTAAGTCAATGTTTTTTTAAATTTTAATATAACAAATGTTCTGCTTCGCAATATTGTTTTATTTTCTGGACAAATATTTAGCATTTGTGTTCAAACGTTTTCTAACATCGTTCAAATGTTTCAAACATCGGTCGCTCTCAAGAAAAAGCGACCAACTCGAATTTTGTAAATTGCCAGTGAAAAGACAAATTTGGTTCTTCTATCTTTTCTTTAAGTCACATTTAAAAGTTTAATAAATGTTAACGTTGCGTGTTTGAAAAGTTTATTATTTTAAACTAGCAGGGCTATCCTGTATTGCCCGGGGAAATAGTAATTTATTTTTATCAATAACAATTGATTTCCTACTGTTGTCACATGTGAGGTAATTCTTATTGTACAAACCGAAAACAACTAATCGAAGTGAAACTTACACCACCACTCCCCCCCAAAAAAAACCTCAACAACAACAAAAAAATAAACAAGTTACATTTGACTAAAAAAAAGAAATATCCAAGTAAAGTTTAAAAAAAAAGAGAAAAAAAAGCAAGATAAATTTTACTTAAGAAAATAAACTAATCTCTCTCTCTCTGGCGCTCTATTTCTCTCCCTCTCTCCTTTTCACGACGCTGTATTATTGTTATTTTGTATTATTGTTTGAAGCAATATTTTTGTCAATAGTAAAAGACAGGTGGTAGTATAGTATCTTTTCTATAGCCATGATACTATATTCACAGGAAAGGGGTATTGTAGTACCTGTAGTGTTGTCATGATACCATCCTACCAGAAATTACCTCCTCCTTTGAGGATTAGTGTAGTATATGTTCGTTAATGTCGCCTCCTTCAGTGTATGTAGTTCATTCATCATGATTTCATCCTCCCAGCCTAGCAAAAGTATGCAAAAAAAATATATTTGCTAGTATATGCATAAATGCACAAAAAGTGATAATTTTTATGGTTGCTCGATTTAAAACAAACATTGTGATGAACCTAATTTTAGTGAGTACTAGCAGGACCTGTGCCCTGACATTGCCCGGGATAGATATAAATTAAATTTTAAAAATGTAAGTATTAGAGTATTAATTCGTCAAAAAGCATCTAAAAACAACTCTGTAATTTAGGTGATTAAAGTAGGATTTATCGATGTTTTGAATCAAACAAAATAGATTTCTCTATGTTTTAAGCGACTGTCCCCCCCCCCCTGTAAGTAGCGGTTTATTCGACCAAATAAAAACTACTCCCCTCCCCCACCCCCCAAGTAAATATGATCCAAGAATATGCGTGAAGGTTTCCAAGGTCAGTGAAGGAAAAATACTTCTAGATTGAGGCAATTTTTATCTCAATTCGGAGTGCCCATTTTGGTGGTAGATTGAATTTACTAACAATGAAAATCGACCTTTTGTTTAACACTGGCTTTGATTTAAATATATGACGATTGATTTAAGGAATTTGTTGTGGTTATTTTGTTTTGGATTTATCGACTGTTAACTAATCTGCACTTTTACCATTGACTATGTTGTTGCTATTTTGTTGCCTCTCCACGAGGGGAGAATGGTGATGTTTAATGTTTTGAAAATCCATCTCCTGGGGAAAAAAATTGACAAATAGTTTAATAGAGGAAAAAGTAATAAAAAAACAAAAATTGCTGCAGTCTAGAAAAAACAAAAATTGCTGCAGTCTAGAAAGATTTCTCCTTCACTGACTGAGAAGAAAAAAGACAAAGTAACGGATACTGCACTTTAAGTTGAAGTATATTTAGAAAAGTAGAAATCAGTAGCAGTTGAAGAAAGTATGTAAAAAACGTTATAAAATAAATTTGAATAATGTTTGATGAATAGGAAAATGCAGATGAAAATAATGATTTTAAATGTTACACCGATCTGTGTTCGAAATTGATTTCAAAGCCTTTTAACTGTTGAGAATTAAACAAAGGAACATTATTCATAACTGACATATAATCATGATAATAAAAATATTCTTAAATAAATCGACGAATGCTAATTTAAATCGAATGTGAGCAGAAAAAATGTACGTATCTGTTTAATGTGTATTGCCTAGAAGGTACTGTTGCATGCTACAATTATTTAAGTCGGCAAAAATGTTGCAAATTAATAGAAGGGGGGAGAGTAGATGGTTATAATAGGTAAATATAAAGAAGAAAAGAAAACGTCTTATGTAAAATAAGCCCCCCACCAAATAAAAAAGAAGAATACCTAACGTGAAAATGAAAACACAAATGTTGGATTAATGTTAGGTATGTATGGATAGTCAAAAGTGAAACAATGAACTTGTGTTGTCTGTTAATTAATAGCGGAAGGTTTGTAGAGAAACTGATATTACATGCTTCCATGGAATTGGTATCAACAATTGAATGTTGTTGAAATGAACACTGCAGTTTGTATTATGCTGTAAGTATTTTGAAAAATATTTTTAAGCCTTAAAGGTGTTATGTATTAAATTGTCTAAGTGTGTAAGTTAAAAAATGAAATTATACCTGAAGCAAACGAAGATTGCTAAGGGAAATGTATAAAGTCGATTCGATTAAGAGATTGTAGCAGCCATTTTGAATCAACATTCAGTATAAATAATTAAGTTTGTTAAATGTATTCCGTAAATTCCGGAATGAGATGAAGTCTATACATAATAGTTAGAAATAACGTAATCTGATATTCTCGAAAATCAGTGGAATATGAGAGAGTGTCTATTAAATTTGTGCGGAATGTATTGTATTATGTATTAAATTAATGGAAGATGAATAGAAAATAATAACAGTTACGTTTTTCTAAAGTATACATTGTTTATTACTCCCCAGTGATGAAGGAGGGAGTGTTAGTATGAAAATATTGGAGGGAAAAGTTTTTGCTACCATCTCTATGGAGTTTGTGGGAGAGTCTGTGATGGTGGACTAAAAGTAGTATTTATTGTTAGATAAAGAAAATAATCATAAATCTCTTGAAACACGCTCGAGTGAATAAGTTGAATAGAGTGGTGAGTTTAGTAGCCTATGATGCATGTGGTTATTTTCTTACTCTCGCCATAGATACAGGGGGGGAAAAAACGTCTTCACTTTGTATATATGCATGATGTTTAAATGTAAATAAATTTGATTGCGATATAAAAATGTTGTCTATTATTTAAAATGCTTGATTGATTTGTTTAATAAATATAACATTTTTCCCAATGGATACTCTAATAGACTCGATAATTAACTCCCAAAATTGGCTTAAATTAATTGCATCATATGAGTGAAAAGTAGTTATTGTATGATAAAATAAATAAGGCAAATACAATTGAAAATCGCCTTTCTTTGAAGTGAGTTTTATTGCTCAAAATTGGTCACTTCTCTTTGAACTGTTACGTCAGCTTGACAAAAATATATTTCTGTAAAAATTTAAAGCATAACAAGAAAACATATATTTATAAATAAATGTCTCGGCTATTATTATATGTGCTCGATTATTTGTCTTGATTACCTCCTTTTTTATTACAGGAATCAAACAGCATTCGATCTTGGAAGCGGCGTTGGTGTGTCCATGCAGACTATGGTCTTTTCTTGTACAGAGGTTTGTTTGACATTTCTTTATTTTCATTAGTGTTTAGTTTTAGCAAGATAACCTGGAAACAACTGGTTAGGGTTGCCATGACACCAGAACTTTAACTTGAGTATGATTCCCAAATTTTGAATGAAAAGATTTTATTTTTTATGATACCAGAACTTTAACTTGAATATGATTCCCAAATTTTGAATGAAAAGATTTTATTTTTTATGACACCAGAACTTTAACTTGAATATGATTCCCAAATTTTGAATGAAAAGATTTTATTTTTTATGACACCAGAACTTTAACTTGAATTCCCAAATTTTGAATGAAAAGATTTTATTTTTTATAAACCCTAATTGTCCAAAAAAAAGCCACAAATGGATTTTGCAGCTATCCAAACATAACATCCATCTGGGGGGGGGGGGGGGGGGGGGGGGGGGGGGGGCATGACTAGTGTAAGGGATTGCATCGTAGACTATGAAATAAGTTATGTCAAGTTTAAATCAGGACCAGGTGGATGACCATTTGGGAATACTAGGTGTCGTCTGTAGGGAGACAGCAACACCTCCCTGCAGAAACTAATGTTGTCAAAAATCATCTCCCCTGACCGCAACATATACATGCGACTGTGGACTGCTTTTGAATTTAATATTCACTAGAAACTTTCTCCTCGAAAGGAGGATGTCGGCTCAATTCGCCCGGGGCGAATGCCAGTTCAGGAAAACAGGAGGTGCGATAAGTCCAAATCATATCAGATCTATTGTGATCTAATTGCATACTCATACCCTCAGTCCAGTCCTCTTATGTTTGTCTTTGACAAACTGACTATGTGAGAAATAAATTTATATATATTTAAAACCAATTGTTTCTTTATCATTACCTTTTTCCTTCGTTTATTTCCGGCAACACAACATGGCAACCGCTTGTTTGGGAAGAAACTCAAATGCGTGGTTACCACAAAAACGTAAAAATAGAATATCAAATGTACCTATTTTTCACCCTGTATTCAAAAACGTAAAAATAGAATATCAAATGTACCTATTTTTCATCCGTATTCAAAAACGTAAAAATAGAATATCAAATGTACCTATTTTTCACTCCGTATTCAAAAACCTAAAATGGTTGATATGCTGTAAAACAGACCAATCAAAATCAATAACTGCCCTGGCATAATTATTGGCAAAAACCTTTTTATTTGGACTGGTATCAAAGCTTAATAGACTCAAAAGAATGTTTCGTTTTGTTTTATTTCTTTTTTTTTAGCATTTAAAATATTTTCTTTTTACTCTTTCAATAAATGTGGAAATAAGATTATCTTGTATAAATAGGGATTTTGTCCGTCTGTCTGTCCATCAGTCACAATTTTTTAAACGTAATAAATACATTACAAAATAATGGAGAATACTGCATTTAGCTAATCTAATATTCCAATTTAATTTAAATGCGAATCTTCCCTAAGTATATTAACACCAAAACCGTTAAACTTAAATATAATGATACAGTATATATAGTAATCTCTGAACTCCGTCAAACAAAACCCGCTTTTGCACATTTGCATATTTATTTTTATTTTTAAGTTTCTAATTAATTAATATTCTGTAATATACATTTATAATTGGTATTCTCAGATTTTATATATTTATATTTTCTCGATAGTAATATTATTATGATTATTAATACAATTAATTAAAGAGATTTTATTAAAAAAACGACAGCTTTTTAAAAACATTTTTAAACTTTCAGTTTCAAGAGAGATAATTACATGAAAACTTCCGGTGCTGATGTTAAGAGAACATATACTACACTTTGATCTTAGCCAAAAGGCCAAGGAGCAATAAAAATAATTATTTTGTGACTAGACATTTTTAAATGAATGAAAAAAAAATCGATTTAATCGGAATTTATAAGTGTAGTATCAGTTCTGTTTTCATAAGACCGTCCTCCCCAGAATGACCTCTGTTTTTAAGTGGGTACGGGGTAATCCTCCCATGTATTACATCCTTCTTTATATTTAAATTTTTTTTAATTACTAAATAGTTAAAATTAAAAACTCAACAGATGAAATAGACGTTTCCGTTCGACGTTCAATTGTACTATAGGGATTATTTTAACATCTCGCTTATTTTGTTTGATTTTTGTACACATTTTGGGTGAAATTTATAAATTAGTCTTAAATTGTATTTTTTATCCTAAAATGAAATTCTATTTTATTTTTGAAAGACTTGAAAATCGAACTTTAATGCAATGCCTTAATCGTTGGCGGCCATGTTGTAATTTCCTATTATTTTCTTTCGCACTTGACATCCATAAAAAGGAAATATGTTTGACTTAATTTTATTTATAAAAAAATTGTGGTCTCTGCATTTTTACACTTAGAAAAAGAAAATAGATTTTACTTTATTTTATTTATAAAAATATTGTCGGGTCTGCGTCCGTGCTTGACATCCATAAATAAGATACTTTACTTCTATTTTATTTATAACAATATTCTGATTTAACTTCGTATTGTATGTAGTTCTGTCACAATTATATAATACTCCCAGCCTAGCAAAAATATGCGACCAGAAGGAGCATATATTTGCTAGTTGTTTAAAATTCTATTTCTTATATAAACTGCTGGGAACATAGATAACACAGCTTTTATAGTGACTCACAAATAAATTCCGGAATTTTTAAGATGACGATTGATAATTTGTATTATATGGATTATTCCAGACTACTATTCTCGTCTGTGTTGTTATTTTCACATTTTGGCTGATGTAATCTCCGACCTTCTCCAGGTACATGACAGGTGTGGATTAACAATCAATTCTGAGTAACAATCTTCTGGAGGTTGAAGGTTCAATCCTTGCTACAAGCGATAATAACTAAGAATAACTTAATAATTAACATTTCCACCTGGTCATGGCTGACAGAACGAGAACAGTCTACCATCATGGATTAAATGAAGGGTTCAGTTAAAAATTTTGTGTAAGTTTCCAAGTTCAAGAAGACACACCTGAAGAAGGGCGCAGGTTACATTGACAGAAACTTTATAAAAATAACAACCAAGATGGGAACAGTAGTCTGAATAATACAAATGCAATAAGACAAAATAGAATTATAAATTTTTAAAAATATAAAATAAATTTTATCTATTTTATAAACATTCAGTACTATTTTGCTCTATAATACAAAAGATTGTGACAGTTTCCCATTCAAATACTTTATTTATTTTTTTTTGTCTTTAGATGCAACTGAACAACAAAGTGTAGGTTCAATTTTGCTTCCCAGTTATACGATCCGACCATGTGATGCGAGTGATCCGATCCACAAAAGATATGCGTTTAAGGTAAATAACTGAGTGATTTATTTTACTTGTAAAATGTTGAATTAGTTGCTTGTTAGTTGGTGTATTACAATTAAAATAATAACTTGCTTGGTTCAGTTTAACACATCACTCAATAAGTCGCGGGCCTGACATATAGTTAAAAAAATATATATATATATATATATATATAATCCATGATTTACTAACCTTCAGATGACATGTGTCAAAATTTGAGACCAATTGGATTATTAGTTTACAAATTATTTAAATGAAGCTACTGTTGAAAATTTTCAAAACAATGGAAAAATCTGAATTTCATGTGTTGATAGCATTGCTTTCTAATGGGAAAAAATACTGTTCAAACAAAGCAATGGCTTGATAACTGTTATTCGACTCTGCTCAAGTGTTGGAAACAACGGTGGTATGCTGACTTTAAACGCGATTGCAAAGATATAAGTGATGCTGAACACTCAAGTATCATGAAGTTGTGTGAGAGAGCAGACGAGTTCAAAATATCAGAAGACAGTGTATTCATCATTTTCCATGAACATTTGTCAATGAGAAAACTGCGTTCAAAGTGGGTGCCATGTTTGATCAAATACAACAATGCATCGATGATTCAGAGTGTTGTTTCCAACAAAAAAGGAGTTTTTGCATCAATATGTGACAATGGATGAATCATTGATCCATCACGCCGGAATCAAATCAGCAGTCAACTCAGGGGACAGCAGCAGGTGAAAGCTGTTCAAAGCGACTAAAGGCCAGGTTTTGGTCTCCATATTTTGTTTATCGATTAGAGAAACGGAGAACCATCAATAACGAATGTTACATAACATTATTGTCGTGTTTGAAGGAAAAAAATCATCAAAAAATGGTTACAAATGAAGAATAAAAGGTGCTCTTTCACCAAGATAATGTACCATGTCACAAGTTGATCACAACAATGGCAAAACTACATGAATTACACTTCAAATTGCTTCTCCAAATCTGGCCCCAAATTGTCTTCAATTGAGGAAGTGATATCAGAAACTGGGGCTTATTTTGAGGCCAAAGACAAATTGTTCTACAAAAAAAGGCATCAAATTATTAGAGAAGTGTTGGAATCAGTATATATCACCCTAGAAGTTAATGAATAAAGTTGAGTTTTGTTTAACAATTGTTTTATTAGTTAGACTTACTGACTGGTGTGTTATGGACTAGAATCCATTTCCATTTCACTCCTGATATATTGAGACTGAATGGCTTAATGGCATTTATCTTTTTCGCAAAAAGGGTTTTGTACTGTGTATCAAATGCATCCTCCTTCTATAATAATAAAAACCAACATGTACATATGTAGCCAAAAATAGCTGTATTTGTTATTGAGCACTGAAAAGATTCATGGGATTGATTACCATCTTTGAACAAAACTTCACTGGGAATACTATATATATACATATTTATAATTTTAATTTTTACATTTTAGGCTGAACATGCCAACTTAAGAACTCAATATTTCATTGCTGAAAGTAAAGAAAACATGGATGAATGGGTGAAGGTGCTGAGTCGCTCTGCTCAGATGTTAAATTCAGAACTAGTTTTGAATAATTCGACTGAACCCCAAAGGTTTGTATTTATTTCACTGGTTGTTGATTTTCGTTTTGTTTAAATTCTCAATTCTTTAATTGATGTATCATTTTTCTTTAATTTCTAGAAAAATCATCTTGTCATGCTTTTGTTACAAATGGCATTTTAGATCCGTTCACTTATCTCTATAAGAAACCCTTTTATATAATGATTTGTAGAGAAGAATCTTTTGAATTTGAATTGTTTTATTCTTTGTTGTTTTTAATGGAAAGAAAAATTGAAGGCGAATTTAATTGATCCATTTAGAAATTAATGGGAGTTCTAAATATAACATTTCTTGGCAAGAAGAATTTCAAAAACTAAATCTACCACACAATTTTTTTTTGTAGAGTAATATATGACATTTTCACACCAGTTCTCATTAGATCACCGAAGTTAAGCAACATTGAGCCTGGTCAGTACTTGGTGGGTGACCATTTGGAAATACCAGGTGCCGTACGTGGGAGGTAGACTACAGTAGCTCCTTGCAAAAACTAACATTGTCAAAATGGTATCTGCAGCTGGCCAAACTATTGGTGGGTGCAGAGTAGCAGGAGACAAGTCAGTGATTGTGATCATGACTTCTGTACTGCGCAAGATGGTGTCTCTGAAAAAACACCTGGTATTAAGGGCTTCGCCTCTGTACTTGCCCCAAAAAACATGAAATGGTACACAAACTGCCTATTACGACTTGAACTAATATATTTTTAGAACAAATTATCTGATGAAGTTAAAAATCGCTCAAATGAAGAAAATGTTAAGAATAAACTGGATGAATTCAGAAATAATCATCATCATCATCGGATTTATTTTTAACAGACCTTTGATTAGTCCTCTATAAGAGGGTGAGGCCTCTCGGTTAGTTTTGATCGAAGTCTTCCTCTCCAGGCTCGGCGGTTGCAAGGATCAAAGTTTGCAACGATCGCGTTTACACAGCTCATCCCAAGAGAGCTTTGGTCTTCCAGCCTGCCGACTTGATGCATGCACACGGGGGATCCAGCTGGAGCTTCGCTTGACATGGCCAAGCCATCTCATCCTGCCCAATCTAACGACATCAGATATTTCTTTCATGGCAAGCTTAGAGAGAACAGTCCTAAGGTGAGTGTCGTCTTCTGGCTTGACATGGCAGATCCATCTAATCATGGCTCTTTCATTGCGCTGCAGTCTCTTGAGAGTGCTTTCCAATGCAACCCATGTCTTGGAACCATAGAGCATGACACTCCTCACACAGCTGGTGTACACCTGTCCTCTAGTCTTGACGGCAAGATGCTTATTTGTTAAGATGGGCAGGAGTTCTCTAAAGCCCTTTCAGGCAGATTTGCATTGGGTAATGGATGCAGTCTCACAATCACCATCCGTCAGCTGAAAGGGAGTCACCCAGGTAGCAGAACTCAGCTACAGCTTCCAGTTTTCTATTCCCAACCACAACCTCTTTCACTGGCCTACCATCGATTCGTTTAGCTGTGCTCACACAGCGAGGACACCTGTATTGCTGATCTGGTCGGAGTAGGTCACTGATTTCACTGCTTCAGTAGGAAGATGGAGTTTCTCCCTATAATGATAAAAGAATATATTTATAAGAACTTTTTTGGAGGTCTTTCTGATAAAATATTAAAAATAATTTGACATGTGTATTCCTAATGTATAATCTGTGATATTGTAGAGGATTATTGATTAAAATGGGAGATGCCCCAAATAATAATTTTTTTTCCATAAAAAAAAGTATTCACTAGTTCTGTGCTCTACCACACACTGCAGAGTTCAACTTCTGTTGGGAATATACCAAGGAGGAATTCCAAACGCCTTGGTTGAGACAGGGGATACACAACCAACTTGCACTAATGACAGTTTTGAGTCACTGCTAGTTTCAGAATTAGTACTCAAAAACTAATATTTAGCAACATGAAACGGTGATCAAGCCTTTTGTTTCTTTAGTACAATTGGCCCTCAGTCACTTACTTCTAGCGTCTACAAGTTACAGGGGGATGGGTATCTGATCGAAGGATTAGCTTCTTTTTTTTTCTTTGCTAGGGCATGTTGTAACTAGCCACTTGGTCCCATCTAGCCCAAGTAAGGGCCAAAGTGGAGTGTTGCAAATCATGTGACCATTTTAAGCAACCAGGACACAGATTGCTCAGCCACCAGGATCCCGTCTTTAGGCATTATGGATTGTACAAAATCAATCCATTTTATATCAAATATTTTAATATTTTATCAATTGTTTTTATTGCTATTAAAAGATAAAACATTTTTATTTTATTTTAGGCCGAAAACTCCAGAAAATGACCACGATTACTATGTTCTTGCAAGAGATCCAGAACACAATGGAGAGTTCCGGTATCAACGAACAAACTACAGTAAAGAAGAATCGCTGCCAGAATATTATCCAAATGATGGACAATCGGCAGCCTCATCCAAGGAGTATTCACCTTACAGCAACATTGCAAGTCCTGAATTCGCTCACAGAAACTCCTTTTCGCCAAATCATCAGCCTTCTGCACAACCCAGTTCTCCTCCTCCTTTCCACAACCGACACAATAATTCTTATGGGGAAACATCTCACAGTCGGAGTTCCTATTCTTCAGTTGGATCCCCTTATGATCACCGCCATGACTATAATTATCAGCCTATGAAACAACCAGAAAGAAATTCTAATTCCTCTCCAAAATCTCCACAAAATCGTCAGTCTGTTTCATCATCTGTTGGTCCATATCATGAAATTGCATCCAGATACAATATATCTTATTCGTCGCTAGATTTCAATGCTATGTATCATCATAACGGACATGCAGAAGAGCATCCCTCACCCCCAGGTTCTTATCAGTCGATAGGTTCACCACGCTCATTAGATAATACAAGCATGACCATTCCCAAATCACTAGAAGATAGATTCTATAGCAGTATTCCTCCTCCTCCTTCCCATTCTCGTCATTCTTTAAGTAGTCCTCATTCTCCTGAAGCCTACCAAAATCAACAGAACCTTTCGCCATTGGAAAGAAGCCCCAATAGGAACTCGTATTCCTCAAGAGGAGACCATAATCCTGGTCAGTTATTATACGAAATGTACACACATAATGGTGGCCATGGCGGAGACTCACCAAATTTTGATGTAAGTCAAGATAGTTTTGCTATGAACCATTCTGATGTCGCAGCACCTTACTCAAAGCGTCTATATGGTGCACAGACTGACCTGTCCAAATTGGCAGTGGATAGTGACCCTGGAGATCAGAAATCTGAAGATATGGATTCGCACCATGAATATGCTACCATATGTCGAATACGATCTGAAAGCATGTGTACCTCTCCTGAAATCGTGCGTAGTCGGCCTACCTCGATTTCTGCCTCACAGCATGGATCTGAGGCAGAAGTGCCTAAACGAACTTCCGTCCAGCGGCTGCAAGAAATGCACTTAAGAGAACTACAAAGACATTCACCTTTGTCAAAAAGTTTTTCATCCAGGAACGTGCCAAACTACCATAACATTTCTCAAACCCTCTCCCAGGATACTGACCATGAAGATTTGGAAGTTGCCCAGTCGTATATCGAAAGCACCAACCAGCAAGATCCCCCCTCTAAACGTCAGTCGACATCCTCACTCCAGAAATCTGAAAATGGAACTTTATCCCCAACTTCTGTGCAGCAAAATCAGATTGTGTATGACTACCAGGGTACTGGTCATGATTCTACATTGCCCACACAGTCATCCCAGGGTTTGTCTGTGAAGCCACACAACTATTCCAATAACACTGACTTGAGTCCAAATGAGAGAACTCATAATAATTATGTAAATGTTGACAACAGGCATTCATACTTGAGTCATGTTGATGAACCTTATTCTGCAGAGTTTATTTCAGCAGATACAACAAGAGATTTACATAACACGGATTACCAGCAACAATCACCATCTTTTGATAGAAATAACCAACATGTAAGTATATATACATATGATTTATATATATATATATATATATTAGAGAAGATTAGATTCAAAATTTAACAATTTATGAATAATATAAAAGAAAAATTGAGAGATTGTAGGTAATTGTGTGTATGTATTATATCTCTCTCTCTCTCTCTCTCTCTATATATATATATATATATATATATATATATATACATGAGATTAAAAATGGAAAAAGTGGAAGATCTGTGAGCTCAACATTTCACCGAACTGTTACGTGGGCTTTATCAAAAAAAAAAATGCATTTTTTATCACTTTTAGCATTTTTCGTTCGCTCTTAACAGTTGGGCGAAACTTTGAGCTCGCAGATCTTCCGCTTTTTCCATTTTTAATCTCATACCGTCGGATGTTTTATCCTTTCATCTATTCATTCATATATATATATATATATATATATATATATATAAATTATTTTATTTAAATACTATGCATTACAGTGTCTTTTGGGGATATCAATCTGGTCATCGCAGAAAAATTTATCAGTTCTGGGTATTTCCAACAGACACTGTAATGTATAGTATTTAAATATAATTTATATTAGCTCTTGTAGAACCTATGATCGAGCACTTTCATGGGGGTTTTTTCAACTAACTTGTAGTACAAGCTATAGATAAGAAAGAATGGATTCTAAAGTGTCAAATTTCTTAATATCTTATATCTAATATAAACCGTGTAACTGAATTACACATAACAGAAGTATGCCGAACAATATTAGGTGACAGGAGAGAAGGGCGTTATTTGGATAGAGAAAGTCAGCTGGATGGGAGGTGAGTTAAATTGAGAGAGAGTGGGGGAGGAATATGAGTGAAGACTGCAAAAAAGTGAGTAAAAAAACGAATAACGGAAAATAAATTATATTTTTTAAAAAAACATACTGGTAAAAATTTGCTAATGCATATGTCTAGTGAAATAAAAATAAAACTAGAATAAATTAAAAGATTGAAAGGCATACACATATGTATACATACATACACACACACACACACACACACATATATATATATATATATATATATATATATTAAGAGATTTATTGATATACATAAATATACAACTAAATATAGACCAAATGAAAGGGAAAATAAATATTAATATGTAACAATTTATGCTAAAATTTATAGTTTCAATCTGAATTTAAAATTTTAGATCCTAATTAATTTCTCCTAATATTTAAAGCTATTGGTTTTAAATAGGTATCCAAAACCAAAATTTTATTTTAATTATAAAACTTTTAATGTGGACACATTGACCGTTGCAAAATATAAACAATGATACCAAATTAGCCACCGAATTATGACTGTTCAAACTTTATTAAAAATTATAAAATTTGCCATATTGGTACTATTGGTCCAGAAGCAAATGTTCACAATGTATGACTAAAAATGCAGGCTTTGAACAAGTGAAAAATCTTTACAAATGTAATGTTATGTTGTGGTAAATGAAAATTGATCATAATGGAAGCAATAATTATTAGATCAAGCCAGCTTAAACATTGGGCTAAATCCCATTACCCCTTAAAAAAGTGCAAAAAATGACAGGGAAGTGCAATTGACTGTTCATATAAGATATATTTCAACAGCTAACACATTGAATCTTCGTAAAATGATTCATAGCACAGTAGAGATTAAGCTAGATTTTTCTTTTAATAGTAAATCAATAACAAAAACTCAGATTTGAACCATGTATAATAGGACAAAAATTTTGTTCACTAAAATTTTGGATTATTTTGTGAAAGACAATTTAAACCCTATATTAAACCCACCATATTGACAAGTGGTCCTTTTTTTAAGATGGGACTGCTTTCATGTGCATAGATACACACATTATCATGCACATTAAGTTGATAAAAACCAACATTGAAAAATAAATCACCAGTAACTGAAAATAGTAAGCTAACTTGAAGTAACCTGGAAAAAAAACTATTAATGACACAAGAGAAGGAATTGTACATTTATAAATGAGAAAAGATTACATTTTTTATATCTAAATTTTATCAAAATAACCCTAAAAACATAAATGAGTTATTACAAGTTCCATTTGAAGATAATTTCAATATATTTATCCATTTTCTGACTACTGAACTGGCTAGATTGTGATATATTTTTTTTTTAACTTCGGCAACTTGCCTTGTTTGGGGTGAACTATGTAGATGTAAGGGGCTACTGAGAATTAGGGTGAAAGTTTAGGAGGTCATTCTAAATTGGGAGCTGTGCAGAGAGATGCTTGTTCACATTAGTTTCTGCATGTTGGTACAGTCGGGGAAACAGGGAGGGAGTTCAAAAGGCCGGCAGCTCGAGGAGTAGCTATTGGAGTAGAAGGCTCTCCAGCATCTGGGGACCTCCACAGTGAATGGATGAGATTTAGCTGATTGTCGGGTTGGTCTAGTGTATTTACATCGAGGGGGCACTAGAGCAGCAAGTTCATTGGAGCACAATCCATTGAAGTACTTGTAAAACAGGCACAAGGATGCAACATTGCGGCAATGGAACAGGGGCTGGAGCTTGGTGGATAGTGAGGGACCTATTAGATTAACGATTCTTTTTTTGGACCCTGTCTAAGAGGGAGAAACTGATGACTGGTGCACCAGCTCAAATGTGCCAACAATACTCTATGCATGGACGGATGGTGGCTTTGTAGAGATATAGGATACTGTCAGGTCTGATAAGTTTTCTTGTTCGGTAGAGGGATCCCACTTTCTTTGCAGCAGCCTTGGCAAGGTCTTCTATGTATTTGTTCCAATTCATGTTACCTGTGAATGTTAGGCCGAGGAGTTTGAACGTTGGACTCGCAGGTAGGGTGTTATTAGCCATGGCAATCAGTGATTGAAGAGGTTTCTTGTAATTGTTAAAGGAAAGGAGCTTTGTCTTAGCAGCATTAAATGTTACTATCCATTTATGACCCCATTCCACTACTGACTGGAGGTCACTTTCTAAGGATTCAGTCAGTCTTCCTCTAATTCCATCTGTCTTTATACTACTATATATGTATACTTTTTATTATTAAAAGTTAAAATGAGATTTTTATTTAAAACAGGCATTTGAAACTCAATGACATAAAAAAAAGTCATAACATGATGAAGGATTAGCACAGTGGGCTGGAAGCAGTCAACCTCACTTGTTGTTTTCCTATAACGTCCAAGAATGTCCTCAGGGAGTCAGGCAGATACTCTATCTGTCCTAACTTTTTCTGTGGGCATAGTAAAACCTGGTAGAGCTCATATCCTCTCTAGGCCACATACAGAACCTGGTGTTCCCAAATGATCACCCATTTAGTACTGGCCAGGCTCAACGTTGCTTAAATCACTAATTAGGATGAAATTAACTGGAGGGATGGTGGAGGGGGGGGGGGGTAAGTTTAGGTCCAGAGGGGTCACTGGTAGGAGCATATTTCAGATTTTATTAACAAATAAAAATTAAAAATTAATCTTTTCTATGGGCTCACCTGCTGCCTCCTCCTCCCTCTGTCCCACTTTGTGCATGCATATCAAAATATATAAACTACTCCACTTTCTTTTTTCCTTTATATAGTTTCTCTCACCTTTTTATCTTCTATTTTTTCTTCGCCCATATCATCTTGTAGGTTTAAAAGTAACTTGAACTCCACCTTTTTGTTTTTCTTTCTCTATCCTCTGTCTACTATCTCCCTCCTTTCTTTTCCTCTCTCCCTTTGTCTCTCACTTTTGGTGACAAATTTAAAATAACGTCTTTATTCATTTCTGAGGAAGTCTTTTGATAATAAAGACAAAATATATTTCACCATCTGAGTTGATTTGCATCGTTTTTTGGTTCATCCACTTTGTTCTATTCATCTCTAGATGCATTGCACACGCATACATCTTCTTTTCCTCCTATGTTTATCCCGCTGAGACAGTCCACGCGGAAATTTTTCAGCTAAATTTGATTGATCGCAACAGTTATACTCTGACTGATGAGTCACACCATCTGTCAGCAATATATTTATCTTATATATTTAATGTCACATGCCTTTTGCCCAAAAAATTCTGGAGATATGACTCTGAACTTTAAAAATTAATATCTAAATTATTTTTATACTTGGAAAACTCAAAATTTCTGATTAACCCTACCCCCTTCCTCCGAAAACTTCAAAACTAATGTCTGATGAATATATATATATATATATATATATATATATATACCTAAATGAATAAATGCGAAAGTGTTTTCCACCTATCCTAACTATATTAACATTAAAAAGGCTTATGGTTATTTAATTCTGATACAACATAACATTTTGTAATGTTGTATATATAGTAATCTGCAAACACCCCAAAACAGATTTAGGTATTCCTAATTTGCATATCTATTTTTTAAACAGTTTGTAATAAATTAATATTCTGTAATATACATTTGTAATTTACATTGTCATATTTTTTTATATATACGCAATAGTTTCATCGATAGTAAAATATCTGATGTTGCTAGGATACTGAGAACAGATATTGCACTTTGATCTTGGCTAAAAGGCCAAGGAACTAAAAAATAATAAAACGAGTTGGTCACATCTTAGAAAATATTATTTTCGTATAGTATTATTTATAGAAATTTGAAAACCAAATAATGTATATTTTTTTTTAAATGTTTTTTATGACTAAACATTTTTAAATGAATGAAAAAAAACCTGATGTAATCTATTATTGTATTATCTTTTAATGGGTGTTGGTAGTGTAGTATCGGTTCTGTTGTCATAAGACCGTCCTTCCAGAAATTACCTCCTCCTTGGAGGGGGTAGTGTCTTTTCTATTGCCATGATACCATACTTGCAGGCATTACCTTCTCTTTTTATGGAGAGATTCTCCCAGGTATTACCTCCTCTATTTTAGAGGGTCTATTGTAGTATCTGTTGTCATGATATCATCTTACAAGACATTACCTCCTTCTTTGAGGAGTAGTGTAGTATATATTTGTAATATCATCCTCTCAGTCATTACCTCCTCCTTTGGGAGTCAGTGTATGTAGTTCGTTCATCATATCATCCTCCCAGCTTAGCAAAAATATGCTAGTATATATATATATACTCGATTTCCAGGAGTCACGGTTCATCTAGATAAAACGTCATAAAAGAATCCCCCCCCCCTCTTGTCTGATTGTTGACCTCATCCACTGTGCATGATTATCCTTCACCTCTGTTTTATTGAATGACGTCATCTAGTGTGCATGAGGGCAAGCAAGGAAGACCCACAGAGTTTTAATACTATACTAGCAAATATATGCTCCCTCCGTTGAAAGACCATACAGATTTTTCTAGTGACACCATATCACGAGGAAGGAAAAAGAAAAAGGAAAAAAAGATGTTATATCGGTGAAACTAAGTTTAAGTTGATTTTAAATTTAAAAAAATTTTTTTTTAATATATATCTGTTTTGGCTTCTAAAACTTACAAATAAATAAATATATATATATATATATATATATATATATATATATTAGTTTTGAAGTTTTCAGGGAGGAAGAAATGGAAAGTTCTTTTTAGTTGTGGTGGAATACTAGTTCTTGCTGTGAATGTCATTAATTTACTCACTTATACTGGTTAAAATAACTTGTGTTCAATTAATTATATACAATGAATCGTTTACAATAGTAAGTATTATTTTTTCACATTAAATCACCTGTACTGTTCATTTAGCATAAAATAAACAAAACAATCATGAAATTCAGAGATAAACAATTTTATGGCGGAGAGTTTCATTTGTATTAGGTCCAGTAAAAGATAATGTTTACAAAATTTCATGTTTGATTCAACTCTAAGAAGTTGCATGTGCCAAATGGCACATTCCCCATGACCCTAAAAGAGTCCTTGTCAATTCCGGTTACCTGTGTTTTTTAATAGTTAGTGTTTATTACTGGGTCGGGATACAAGGGTTCGATCCTTGGTCAAGTCATATCAAAGACTCAAAAAATAGTACTTTATACTTTCTTGTTAAACACTCAGCATTATGAGTTGAGATCAAAGTTAAGTGGAGCCATCCTGGAAAGAGATGGATCTCTCCCCTACATCTTGGTATAGTAGCCAATCCAAAGAGAACATTTAGGTCACCCTCGACTACAGTCGATCCATTTATTTATTTCGTATTTTATCAACAAGTGGGAAAAATGACGTGTCCTAGCATTGGGTATCTTCCCACTTTTAAAACGATGCTACATGCCATATCTTGCTCTCATGGGGAGTAAAAAGTAAAGTTTCTTTCTAAACTTAACTGAAAAATTATGACTTAAAAACAAAAGCTTTAATTATAGTCATCTAAATTTTCTCTTGAAAACAAGGTGGCAGAATTAAGGTTTGGTTGTTTTGTTTTACGGCATATCAACCCTTTTCGGGTTATTTAATGCCGAATGCAGTCATTTTGGTGAAAGTTTTTATGCTTCAAGTTGTTTATATCTTCAAATATTTATTCATGGTGTTTAGTTTGGTTGTCTTGTTTTACGGCATATCAACCTTTTTCAGGTTATTTAATGCCGAATGCAGTCATTTTGGTGAAAGTTTTTATGCTTCAAGTTCTTTATATGTTCAAATATTTATTGATAGTGTTTGGTTTGGTTGTTAAATCTGTTTCTATTTAACCCATAGTTGGGACCCTAACAGGTACTACCACTCCGGGTCAGGGTGGACCTGGGAGCAATGGTAATTAAGAGGAGGCTCCACATTCCCCAAAGTCCGTAAGCCGGATCTCACCATCGGATGTAGTTTAAGGTCATATCCAGGACCGGGAATAGGGTAGGAAAAATAAAATAAAAAAGGGGAGGGAGAAAGGGAGAGGGGCTGTTGTTTTTGTTTTTGGTTTTGTAGAACATAATTAAGTTTTACAAACAAAAAAAACAAAAAACGTCAATGTAGGTGAATTTCGTCTCAGGGAGCCACAGGGCAGCCTGATCTGGTATCACCAGGGCAGAATTAAGATGGAGACGCTAGAAAAATGGTTCACAAAACAACTAATGACGGAAAGAGTTAATTGAATTCAAGGAAATTAGTTTAGAATTAGTATGAGAAGAAATACTTTCTCAAATGTCTGATGCCTTGCAGCAATACCCACTCATAGAAAAGACTTTCAGAATCAATCTTGAAGGAAAATCTGGAGCCGGCATCCTCAAAGCCTATACAGCAACTTTCTGGTAACTCCTGTGACAGCGCTGGAACAATGTGTATTGGTACTTGCCTTTCCAATGGACTGTTCCAACGACGTGAATAGAGGGGTTTGCTACATGGTTAACAGCTTGCCTTCTATAATCCAAATTCTGGATAGGTCACTCCAGCTAAGCGTAACTCCATAGTTTTCCAAGACTGAAGGAATATATATATATATATATATATATATATATATATAATTTAGAATTGTTTCTCTTATGATGCCCTTGTTATAAACGTGATCCTATGGCACCAATTTTATAAACGTGTAAATAAGCACCAAATGTTAATTATGTGTAAGGTTTGAAACCCCCCTGTTCCCCCCACCACACCTCTCCTATCCTTTATGTTTTAATCGGGCCCGCAGGTCACATATTAAGACCCATGGTAGTAAAACGACTTTTCATTAAAACGATAAAAGGGAGAACAGCAAGTAATCATGGTAGAGAAAGAACGGGACACATTTGAATCACAGTTAATAAACATAAAATTAGAAATAAGACACTTGTAAGAATTAACAAAAGGCGAGATTATGCAAACATAACAAGCGTTTATTAAATCAAAAGAAAAAGACAAAATAAAAGTTCTGCTCCGCTCTGGGGAGTCTTTGATATGGGGCTGGTTTAGATAAGATTAAGAATGGTTAATCAGTCCAGAGTTATAAAAATTGGCAAATAATGAAAGTTAAAAATAAGTAATTTGTTTTCCTTTCTTTTTTTTTTCTTTTTTTATAGAGCACATAACTTTTTATAGCCTTTTTTTGTGTGTTAATTGACACGCTGAGTGGAAGATATTTTCACAGGATTTTAGATCCATTCTTTTTCAGATATTTTTAGTGTTAAGTGTTGGCTGATGAAAGATATAATTATTGAATTTAAGATCCAAAGTCATTCCCTTCGCGGATAGTTTAGTTAATGTGGCGAGCTTAGGTTATCTCGTAAACCTTGTCCTTCCTTGTATACGGGAGTATAGCTTTCGATTTGAAGTGCTGGGTCGCCACAAAATATTGACACGACTTCATCATTCCGCTCTTGAAATCTAACTATCTTTGCAGATAGTTTTTGGTGTAGAGTTGACGGCTATATGAAAGATATTGTCACAGAATTTTAGATTCTGATGTCTGTCTTTCGCAGATAGTTTTTAGTGTGGAGTTTGTAGGAGAACATGTGCCAACAAGTCACCTATTCTTCTTTTCATGCAAAATATGTGGATATAACACCCTTCTGTAAAATTGAATTGGATCCAAGTTAAACTTTTGTTAATTTTCCCCAAAATTGAAATACAAATAAAATCTAAACCTCAGTTTTGTAGCATTAAGCTGAACGGATGGTCTGAAATACCACTGTGACAGGACACTAGTCTGTCGCTGGTTAAACTTCCCAGCTAAAGACTCATTTATACACTTGGGTGGACTGTTTTGCTTACAGCATCTGGTATTCCCAAATGGTCACCCATATAAGTACTAACCAAACTCAATTTTGTTTAACTATGGTGATCTGACTAGAAGCTGCGTGTCAATCTTATTTGGCCATTTAATCCCTCATGGAAAAGCAAGTTATTAAATACTTCTGTTTTTGTGTCAAATTTAAGCTACACTCTGTAAATATGTAGGAACACCAGGGCAAATGGTTTAGTGTGTGTGTGTGTTTAGGTGGCTGGGGTGGGTATTTAATCGGAATTTTCAGATGTTTGTGCATAATGATTGTTGTAAGTAGTTCGTTTCTGTGGTGTTTCATTAAAAACTTTTAAGAATATAGCCAGTCCCCGCAGCAGGGAAGTAAATACTAATCATGGCTTCTTTTTTTTAAATGCAACCTTACCTGATTGCTCTGACATGACGACACTAAGTTTTCCAGTAGTAGTAGTAATAGTAGTATTATTAATAGTAATAGGTGTAGTAGTAGTAGTAGTGGTAATCGTCTTATTTAACAAGTTGACTAAAGATAGAAACTGATGTGTTTATTCAAGTTCAACTTGAATGCTTTGGAACATGTGGTGATGTTAGTTTCTGTCAACCTGTCTTTTCGGTTTGAAGAGCTCCCAGGTCAACAGTATTGATTGGAATGTAATATCTTTTTTCATTTGACTTTCGATCATTTAAATAATGAATTTAAAAATAATCAGTTTAAAGTAAATGGCATAATGAGCTTTGACTGCTATTTAATGTGAAATCTATCCCCTCGCCTTACCCAACCTTCTTCATCTTGTGTTACTTTTTTGGGTTTAATTTGAATATACATTGTAAGCGTCTGTATTGTTAGTTGTGCAGTGAAGTTTTTGACATGTGTGTTAAATTTTGACGCACTTTTTCATAAACATTATCTCTTTTTGTAATATATTTTTTTAATTCCTATTTCATTTTTAATTTGTTTGCTTGTAATTATTTTTGATTAATAGCTTTTTAAAACTTATTTTAATTCTTTTTTTGTTGTTGTTTTTCAATTCTCTTTTAAATTCCATATTAAATTATTTTCTTTTTCGAATCTACTTTTTTATCTTCATTTTTATTTTCCTTTTTCAAATTCTTTTTCTTTCTTTTATTTAAATTCTTTTTCTTTTTTTGAATTCTTTTTTCAAATTTTTTTTTTTCAAATTCCTTTTTTTTTAATTCCTTTTCTTAATATTTTTTTTAAATCCTTTTTCTTGTTTTTTGTGTTTTATTCTTTTTTAATATTTGTTAACTTCCCTTTTTTTCTCCTATGCAGTTGTCAAATAATTCGTTCTTTGATTCCCAAAAGTCACCCAGTACGGATTACAAACCAATGGAACCAGATCCGTATGGCCACACAAGACCTGCCAGTGAAATTTCAGGTAAGGCCATGAATATTTTGCATCTTATTAACTTCCATTTGAGTAAAAAGTAAAGTTTGTTTTTGAGTATCTCTCTTTTTAAGGGTAGGTATAATACAAGTCTTTAAATAAGGTATTAGATGCATCAACTTGGTCTCTATTGGTTCTCTCCATTTTAGGGTTCCTCAGTCATCAAAATTTACCCTAAGCCATTTCCTTGAGTGAAATGGAGAAAAGCTGAAGACTATATCAAATTAATGCTTATATATTCATTATCAGCTGCCTAGAGCGTTTATTCTTTTTACGAAGAGCTATGCATTATCGCTAACAATAACAATCAATATATATATATATATATATATATATATATATATATACTAGCTGAAGTACCTGTCAACATTGAGTTTCTCAAACCTTTCTCTTAAAAAGTTGTTTATTTTATTTACACTTTAGATCACAATAAAATAATGATTCAGATTTATGATGATCAATATCAGCTAGGAAATAATTGGAAAAACATGAAATAGTTTAACTTTAGATCGCAATAAAATAAATTATTCAGGTTCATGATGATAAGTATCATCTAAGAAAAAACTGGAACGCTATAGCAAAAAAAAAAAAATTTGTCTAGTATGAACCCTGACAGATGGCATAAAATATTGGAATAAAGTGAGTGCTCTCACCACTCGGCCACCAATAAAATGTAGTTAGCTTTAACACTTTACTGCAATTTCACAGTATCACCGATCATTAGAAATGTCTCCGACTCGATACTAATCAAAAGTGGTAAGAGTAAAGATCAATGGTATAAACATAATGCAATGAAAGAATTGTGTATCGGCGATGAAAATGGTTTTATGTTGTTTTTTAAATATTATTAAATGAGTAAATATGCTACAAGAATCGTGATTTTCACAAAATGGAGTCTTATGGGATGCCGCAATGTTTTTTTTTGTATCGCTCAAGACGAAAAAAGTATTAAAACATATATTTTTCCCTCTTACTACATAATAATACGTTGATTTTAACTCCAAATCGTTTTTAGCGTCATAATCTTTAAACATGACTATATATATATATCATCGCCTATATACTAATTTTAGCCAAATTTTTAAAGAAATTGTTTCGCCCGTCGATCTTTACCATTACCTCAAAATGTCATTATCATTTATTATTGATATGTGTTGGTGCAGTGGTTACTGAATCTGCGTCTGGTATTTAAACTGGATGTTTTATTTATTCATTTAAAAAGTGAAAAGTATGTTAACCAGTATTGTTTTTTTAAGCAGGCTTAAACCATGATAACATTTCACAGAATCAGTCTCATTTGAAAATTGCAAGTAGCATGGAACGACTGTTGTGGGATAGAATATTAGTTATATATGTAGTTGTAAGTATATTTATATATGTACACTTTAACATATTCAGTACTCTAAAAACATAAAAACTGCCCTTTCATTTTGATCAAAGGAGGTGCAATAATATTGTGGATCTGCATTCACTGGACATGCATAAAAAGGGATTACAACGCTTATTCATAAAAAAGTTATAAACTTCAAAAATAAGAAATTGTACTATGGGGTTCAGAGCTTGGAGCAGGAGTACACAAGGGCCCTCAGTTATTCTTGAGAAAGAGACTATAAATTTAGCAAAAATTATTTAAATAAATGTCACTGCGCTTTCTATCCAGTCAATACTGAGTACATCCTTGGACCTGCAGAAAAAAACGATAATTCTCACAACAAAGTTTAAGTGTTAGTCATTCTCAAAATCAGTTAAAAACCTGTTTTGGCGAACATATCGCACTGACCCCACCCCCAGAATTATTTAACCCTAAAACTTCCCTGTTCCACAAATGGTGGAAGTGCATGAACTTAACCAGAAAAGACAGCAAAGATTATTCGAGTTTTGCGTCAATCGTTTCACTGTGACGATTTCAAACTAGCTGAACTTAGTGTTGATAACTTTAGATGCTTAATATTCGTACAAGGACTTGTATCAGCCAGAGATGCATAAATCAGAAGTAGAGTTCTAAACAAGTTAGTTTAACATTATAGAAATTAGCCGAAGACTGCCAGAGATTTGTATATGTTAAACAGGATTATAAAGATATTGAAGAGTATTGCGCACATAAGAAAGATACGTCAGAAATCACATTTCAATTCTCCTTCAAAAACAATTCAAAACAAAAAGAGGGATTATTTTCATGCACCTAAAAATACAAGCCACCCCAATAAAAAAACAGAAGAGTTCACATTGCAGAATGAATAGAGGAAATAAAAGTCGGGGTTAATCCTCAAGAACAAATGAAAAGGATTGCATAAATATAAGAAAATATGTACAGGTAAAAATCCTGAATAAAAATCTAAAATTACAATTAGATTCGGGTTCAGACGTGTCGATTATCAACATGCATACATGGAAAAGGTTAGATAAGCCGACCATGCTAAGAACCAACAAAATAGCCAGAACGGTGACTGGGGAAAAAAATGAAATTTGAGGGTGAAAACATTACCAACGTTACCTTAAACGGAACTACCAAAAAATTGAAAATGCTTGTATTAAAAGACACCGATAATTTATTTGGCACAAACTGGATGCAACAGTTCAACCTATGGGATTTACCAATCAACACGTTTTGCCAGGATACAAAAAATCTGACAACCAAGTCAGAAAAACTAAAGAAGGAATTTGTTTCAACCATTAAAAATTGTATGAAATGGACTCAAAATAAATTGTCTGCAGAAATTGAAGCACATAATGACACAAAATTTATGTTGCCAATAGCTAACACCAAATTCAAAGAAATCAAGTGAAATTCTTTGGATAACCAGTTGAAGGTTAAAGAGAGTGAACTCATGGTGCAAGAGTGATGGAAAAAATGATCAACAGGAGTTTTATAGTTGTAAAAGAGCTGGAATCGTTAAAGCTGCAGCACAAAAATGTCTGAAGACTGTAAAAGATAAGGTGACTTGTCTTGAAGATGAATGTCAAAGCAAAGAAGACACTCTTTCTAAGTTTAAAGATGTGCTCCAAAATCAGAAGTCTAGAATTAAAGAACTCCAGACATGACTTAAAAAGCTGGAGGATATCAAATCTGTTTTTTATAGAGGCCAGGAAAATCTTTCTAAAATGGAAAGAAGTCTACAAGAACAAAAGCAAATTTGCAAAGATTCTTAAACTGACATTGAATCGTGAAAAATGAAGCCGTTGTTGGCATGATAGGAAAAAGAATTGGAAATGTTTTACATAATCTAAGGCCATCAGTTCTCTCATAAGAGACACCTAAATCAGATTAGGAAACGACTGTTGGACGACAACACTCCCCAGGAAGAAGTTATAGTTACCAGATTACGGTTACACTTTCGACGTACAGACACCCCAAACAGCCCTAGAACAGTGTCAATCCAAAAAGGAAACAATACTGTAACTCCCGAGGAGGTAAAGTTTGGGAGGGGCTGTTATGGTACCTTACCTCATAGACGACATAAACTCTTCCGCTCAATATAAATACTGGGAGCACATGCCTCTCAGGGTGGTAACCACACCAGTCAAATACTGGCAGTCAAGACAGACGTACAACCCCTTTTGTTATTTGTTGCATTATACTTTTTCAATACATTTGTTTCTCTAAATACCAAGTTCATGTTTTCCTTTTCTGGACCCTTTACAGGGCCACAACAATAAGTTAGCAAGCAAAAAAAAGGCCGCTTGCACTTGAAGACATTATAATTAGGTGTTACAAGTTAAATTAGTTTACCTACGTTTATGATATTCAATTAACTTTAAAAAATAGAGGCTAATATTTTTTTTAATGTAATTGTTTATTTGAAATAGACCATAGGTAGAGCCATGTAGAAATTTCTGTTAAGTTTTTAAGCAGCTGACACTGTTTTGGTCATAAACGGAAAATGCCTCCAGTCTAACAATCTTCATAGTTTGTTTTTTTAAAGAAACTAAAGCGAAATACATTATTTTTTTGCAAAGAACATGGTAGAAGGATAAAGACGAATTGGCTAGTTAAAATCAAATATCGATTAGTCAGATACAAAGCTTATTAAGGTCTAATTTCGAGAATCAACTGATTCTTCTTTTCTAAAAATGTACACACAATTAAATAAAATTTTAGACAAATTGCTGAAAAATAATTCGAATGTATTAGAGTTGCAAAAGAAATAAAAAAATTTTTAATACTTAAAATAAAACAACTATGAAACAAGAAAAATGTTTTTTGCCAATTGCTTTTCTCCTAATTTGTTTTTCCACCAAACTGAACAACAACAAAAATTTAATAATCTGAAAAATTGATCTGCCAGCTCAGTGTATAAATAAATCTGATTAACTTATATGTAAATTGATATGTTTTGTTTTATTCTTTTATTTATTTTTTAAACGTTTTATTCAAATGTATATAATTTTGCAATTCTAGGCCTCAACTTTGTCAGTCTTTTCACCTTGATAATGACAAAACCCTCCCCCTCCACAAAATTGTTTTCTTACTACTTATCACTAACAAACCATCCAAGTCAATCATCAGTACAAGTCTTTTGTTTTTTTGTGTGTATTTAATCTCTCTCTCTCTCTCCCTCTCTCTGATTGGAGGGAGCTGTTACCCTGTGGTTGCTAAATTCATAGTTATTTCAGCTTTTTTTTTTTTTTGTCACTAGACACACACAACCCTGCTGCCTCTTTGCTTAGATCTGCTATAATCTGACTGACTCTGCTACTATTTTTTTAAAGTGATATTTAAAGACTGGCCGTTTGAAAAAGATTAGAATGTTTGGATTTTACAAGATCCAATGTCATACATTGAACTGAAAATAAAACCATAAATTGAGTTTCTTGTTAAAATAAAAATCTATCTTATTTTCCCCCCTGAACTTGTATTTAAAATATTTTAATTTTTAATTGTTGAAAAAAGGAGGGAAAAAAACTAAATTAGTTTTGATGAGTACAAATTTTAAAAATCTACTCAAACTCTGAGGATAATGATGTTATCTTGCCTTCTTGTCACCATGCACACTCCATCTGTACATGAATGTTTTAGATGGCGGGAGGAAGGTTATATAACTTAAATAAAAGGCGAATAATAGAAGAAGTGGTGAAAGGAATGGAATGATGTAAATAATACAAAGAGAGAGGAAAGTGAGCAACAGTATTTTGACTTTATTTAAATCCTTTGACTTTGTAATAGAATGATGTAAATTAAAAGAGAGAGGGGGGGTCTATATGACATCACAATGTATTCTGACTTTGTAATCCTTGTAAAAAAACATGATTATCAACCAATGTCAAAGTTAAGAAATTATATATTTAATAAATATATATGACAGTTACTAATCCAATGGTTTAGTTGCAAATAAAAATGCAATTGAACATAACAGTAAAATTATATGTACCGTCAATTGTGTTCAACTACACTTTAATTCTAGCAATACTTTTCTCTCATGAATGTTAGTTGAAAGTAGTAGTGAGGACAATTTATGAAAATGAAAATGAGCTTTTTTACATTAGTTTTAATTAATTGTCCCTGCCCGGTATTGCCCAGGATGCAGTGAAGTCATTTTAGTTTTTAATTTTTACTTGTTTGCACATTTTTAAACTTAAGGGAGACAATTCCTATTAAATGAGTTTCTCCCTTGCTGATTTTTATTTTTAGTTTTCATATATTTTTAGAATAAACTGTAACAAAGAATGTTATTATATTATTATATAATATGCTACAACAATAACAAATAAAAATTGACTCTTTGGAGTTAGTGCATCCGAACGAGGAGTGGGTAAGCATATGCTAGCATTAATCATTAATTCTCTGCAGGGTTAAAGAATTAATTGTTGCCTTCGTTTGAGTTTACAGCTTAAAATGGAATGTTAAATAAAAAATAAAGACTTTTGTCCTTTTTTTTTTAATAAAATATATAATTTATTCATTAAAATTCATTATACTTCTTATTAAGGCTAAGGTCAAACAGACGCTGTGTACGTTCCAAGTGAAGACAACCTGCAAACTGAAAAAAATGATTCACTACAGAAAGACAGAAAAGAAATTCAAACACAGGTTGTCAATCATAGTACCCCCTCTCCACCTTCCCTTCTGCATAACACCCCATTGACAAATCGTCACGTCACCATGACTTAACCTTTTGGCCTGCTGCACTCTTTCACCTCTAGGCCGCCTCAGTACGGTGCAGAGGAGACGGAGTGATAGACAGCATCTTTCTTTCAGTTATGTGTTATAGTCATTTCCCTTTTAATTAGTGACACTTTCATATCTGGCCCAAGGTTGCACAAAAAGGGTGCCTATTTGTTCCTTGTGCCACAAAAGAAATACAAATTCTTATAATAGGTATCCCAAACCGGGCTGATTTTCTAGCGAAATATGTAAAAAAAAAAAAAAGTGAAATTCCATACAACTTCAACTTGCGATATCTCGTTAAGTTTTTGGGTTATTTTGATAAAATTTGGATGTAAACAAAATTTAATCTTTACTCTTTATAAAGATATAATTCTTTTTCTTGTCTCATTAATATTTTGTTTTCCAGACCATTTCAAATTAGGTCACTATTTTCAGTGATGGGCGCTTTTTTTCTTTTTTGAAAAAAATCGATGTCTTTTTCAAATTTGTTGCGCGCGCTCGCGCATGTTACTATGCATATAAAAAGTTATAACGCTTTTCTTTGTACATGTACAACTGTTTTACATTTTTCTATGATTTTCATTTGCGAAAATTACGATGGTGAATTTCAAAGTTCTTGTTTGTAATTTTTTTTCCTGTCTATTATGTTAGTATGCATTTGTGTATATCCCCCCCCCCCCACTCAATATTCAGGGTGGGGATAAATTCAGGTCACTTAATACCTACTGATGCAGATAATGGAATCAGTAAACTATTCAAATTGAGCACTAAAACTGTTGGGAAAGGTATGAATCCGTAACTTCCTTCAAGCGATTAGTAAAAATAGCAGCTTGGGTTCAATCGATCGTTTACAGATTGTGGATTGTGTTTTAACATTAAATAACACAAAAAGTGTTGATATGCCGCAAAACAGACACACTAGTAGTATGTCTTTGATTAAAATATTTTTATAAAAAAAGGATTTTTGCGTTCGACTCCTTTGCATTTATTTAAGTGTTCAAACATGTTTTAGTATTATGGAAAAGCTATTCACTACTAGTATAAGTTAATTTAGGAATTCCTTAAATATGGCTGCCATTTCTTTCCTGTTTTTCTTTTTGTTTGTCAGCATGTATAAACACGTTCTACGATAATATTTATGTGTCTTAAGCTTTGCTGCATGTCTCTCTATATTCTCACTCCTTCTTCTCCACTTTTCTGGCAGTGTTTTCACTACTTACCTGTTGTTCAGTAGACCTTTATGGTTTATATGTAATGTTTTCTCCCTGCTTGATATTGTTTTAATCACTGATTGCTTCCTTAATTTCAGAGCCCTATATAAATTATCAGACAGCCTCAAATCTTCGGAATGTTGCTGCGACACCAACTGAGAGACACAGATTTCAAAATGAGGTTCATGAAAGGAATATAAACACTGTTAAAGAAGATCCCAACATGCCGGATACGGCTGTCATTGTAAGTAAAATCGACTTGCCTATACATATACAGAAGTATGGAAGTAGTGCAATGGTTACCGGCGTGGACTTGACATGGCAGGTTCAAGTTCTGTTGGAGATGTAAATTCACTTTCTTATAGGCGTCTATATTGTTTAATCACTATTCTTATAGCAGTTTATAGACAGGGTTCACCCTAAGTAACTACATAGTTTTATTTCAACATAAACCCATCAAATTAATAATCACTGGATTGGTGGGCGGCTTGGACCTAAATTGCTTTCAAAATTTCTATTGCACTCTCGTCTTTCCAGAACCACTTCAAATCCGCATTCTTTTGCTTTTTCGTTAATCATGTGGGCATAATGAAATGGAAATGAAATATACTTTATATCAAAATGTTTATCAAATAAAAATATATGATTTCCGCTTTTAAATAACACATGAAATAGAAGAAATGCTTAAGTATCAACAAAGTTACAAACAACAAAAGAAAATATAGAGTTACTTATGGTGGACCCTGTATATTCTATAAAAAATGTGATCTATTGGGTCTCTCATTGAGCTCGGGTTTGCCAATTCAGTTGAATATTAAAAGAAATATAAAAAAACAAAATCTAAAATTGGTTTCTTTTTGCTCGCTATATATCTATATCTTTCTCTCTTTCCTCTTCAACTACAGGTTAAATGTGGTGATATTCCCCTTTCTCTATTCCTATCTTTTTATTCTTCTCTTTCTTTATTACCTTTGACTGTTAATAAACAGAGAGAGTGATAGAAGTGTAAGTGATACAGTATAAAATAAGAGGGGGGGGAGATAAAATAAGAGAGGAAGAAAGTGATAGACAGACACTTAGAAAGAGATGTGTCACTTAGTGAGATAATTGCAAATCACGGCTAATTAGAACAATTAAAATGGAATTTTTTTCAAACATAGCTTAGTGCCAAAATTTTGTGTGATTAAAATATATAGGGAAAAAATCTTAAGGAAACGAATGTTGATTAACTCAGCTTTGGTATAATAATAGATAGATTTTATAGGAGTCTATATTATTTTAGTCGTCATGAATGTCACCTTCATTATGTTAATGTTAGGTGATAGACACTGTTGAGGGTATCACAGACATGGGTGTTACCAAAGTAGTGATCATTTTAGATTCATACCCTTGGGGAAGGTACCAATCTCTACTCTTCCTTAGTAAAAGTAAGCCTTGGTAGGGCCACTAGTCTAAATGAAGGAAAACTCTGAAATAATGCCAGTCCTTCTCTGCTTATCCCAGCATTGCTTCTGGTCATTTTCAATTTCTCCCTGCCACTTAAGCAATACTAGGTCAGGAGAACTGCAATTGGATATTGTGCAACCCTCACTTCGCTATAAATTCATCATGCAGGTACCTTTTCAAAGTGTATCCGTTGTCTGTTGAAACAGAAGATGTCCGAGAGATGCCTGAATACTTATGTAACTTTTAATCTGATCTTTCTTGCAACCACTTTTTTGGTTAATTCTGTTATATCTAACATATAAAGTTGTCTTGCCGGATTTTCAAAGTCAGACTCAAATAGCATTTAATCTGATCTTCATTTGTTATTGTTGTATGTTATTGGTATCATAATAACATACTTTGCTACAATTCACTAAAAAAATTACTTAGTCCAGCCCAGATGACTGGTAATATGAAACATTTTAAATAATCACCTAAAAATAAAAATCAACGAAAGGGATAACTCATATTTTAGATTTAAGAATATAATAGTAGTCTACTTTACAACTAACATTTATTTATTTTTTTGAATGAGTTTAAAAATAAAAAAAAAACTGAAATGACTTCACCGCATCCTGTACAGCTAGTTAATTATAATTTTTAATTGAAATTACCGTTATTGCAGTTCTTTCCTATTTTTTTTTTCTAAAAACAGGGGAAAGGAATCATGTGTGAATGCAACATCCCACATTTCTTCAGCTGAAAGGATCAGGTTTAGCATGACACTATATGTGAAGTCACTGAAGCCCCACACTTTTTAAAACTTAAACAAAATATAGAACACATATTTTTAAATAACATTTTCCATTACAAAATCGCAAACAATTTTTACTTATTATAAAAAATATATTTACTAGCTATACCTACCCGGTGTTGCCCGGGATGCAGTGAAGTCATTTTACTTTTTAAGTTTTATTTGTTTGCACATTTTTAAGCTTCTAATTTATTCTTCAATTTAAAATGAGTTATCCTCCTTGTTCCTATTTACTTGCCTCCCCACAAGGGCAGAGTTAGACATAAGGTTGGTTTTTAATCCAGCTCCCTACAAAGGGGCAGTCTGGATTGGAGCAAAATTTTAATTACCTCAGTCTCGAAGGATTTCTCCTTCCCTGAAAGAGGACAGAAAAGATTAAGTGTAGTATCAGAGTAGATGCTACACTTTGCTCCTTGTTGATTTTTATTTTTAGGTGATTATTAAAAAATGTTTCATGTTATCAGTCGTCTGGGCTGGACTAAGTAATTTTAAGAATAAATTGTAGCTAGGTACATTATTATATTTCCAATATAACGGTACAACAATAACAAATGAAAATTGACTAGTCAACAGCAAAGTTTGATTTATCAGCTTAAATGCTATCTGGGTCATTTTGAAAATCTGACAAGATAACTTTATATGTTATATTATAGCTTTTAAACTATTCTCTTTTCTCTTAAATTCATTATTCAGCCTGAAAATAGGTATTCAGTTTTTAATTACGACTGTTATGTAAAGAAAAGCTAAAAAAATACATTTTTTTGTTTTTCAAGTTTTAGAAAACATATTTCATATGTATAAGACTTTAAACCTTTTCAATTAAAAGGGTTGATATGCTATAAAATCTACAAACCAGTTAACTCCAAATTATTGCAATTTTTAAAAAGTAAACAAAAGCAACATCTTCCATTTGCTGTTGTGTGTGTGTTTTTTTTGTTTGTTTGTTTGTTTTGGTTTTTTTTTGGGGGGGGGGGGGTCAATAAATTTAATTTTGGTGGTAACTAAGTAATCTGATTAGTATTTTAAATAAAAGGTACTAATCAGGTTGCTTAGTTTTAAACAAAATTACTGTAAAAAACTATTTTCTTTGTGGAAAAGATTATTTGTTATTGTTAGCTTCCCCCTCCCCCTCCCAGGGAAGAAAGTTTGTTTTGTTTATTTTGGAAGCCTGCATGTGAACTCTTTTTTTTTTTTTTTTTTTTTGAAATAAAATCAGATTGTTCAGTTGTTGTCTGAAGATTTTGTTGTAAGGTAGATGAAATAAATACATTTAACGGACATCAATGAGCTCTCTAACAGTAATCACACTGAAAAGTATCATACATTTAACTCTGATTTACCAAGCTGTGTTTTTATATATATATATATATATATATATATATATATATATATATATGATAATTTTATTTACACAGACATGTACAAAATCTGCGACACTGGCATGTATAAGACTGGCATGTCGATGTTATCGATCAACAGTTACTATAAACTGAGATCTCATCAGGCAGAGTTAGAATCTGCCTGATGAGATCTCAGTTTATAGTAACTGTTGATCGATAACATCGACATGCCAGTCTTATACATGCCAGTGTCGCAGATTTTGTACATGTCTGTGTAAATAAAATTATCATATATAAAGCTCTATTTTGATATTAAGCACTTTTTATAAACCCGGTTAAAATTCTCTGGATTACCACCCTGTGGATATTTTTCACCTGGATTATTACCATTATTATATATATATATATATATATATATTACTTTATTAATTGATTTACGTACATAAAAGAAATCCATGGACACGTGTTTCTGGCTATCAGCCGTCATCAGCATGGCTACCCTGGGCAAGGATCGAACCCTTGATGTAAATGTCTATAGTCTGATGCTTTACCATCCGGTTATGATGCCTTGCCCGGAATATGTACGATTTTTTATCGCCTATCAAGTTACATAGTTTTGTTATTGTTTTTACTGGTGATAGAACATATTCTGGGCAAGGTGTCATAGGCGGATAGTAATTAAATTATTGAATTTTATTATGTTTACTTACATCATGTAGATCAAAGTGATTTTTTTTTTCATATAGTTTTAAAGGTTAAAAAACTTCCAAAACTATATATAATATATAAGGAAAACCAAAATATTAATTAAATATTAATCTACATTTCACCTTTATTGGAAGGTTTCCAGGAGACAAATTTAATAATTTTAGCCTGTTCAAAATTAAAAGAGTACTGATGTTGACTACGTGTGAGAAAAGTGCGTTCAAAGAATTGTTATTTCTTATATCTCTTTTGTGTTCCCCAACCTCTTAATCAATTCGTAGACTCCTGGAATTAGCACTCATTATAAATTCTATCAAACAGGGTAACGGTTTCTGTAATCTGTCGCCTTTAATTAGCAAACTTATTTTATCCGAGCATAAATTTATCTCTGACCATGAATAACCATCTCATATCATATCCTCCATTTGCGTTTTTCGCATTATATCTACCCTAATTTGGTTAAACTTACAAATATCTTTTACTTAGTTAAATCACCCTTTCCTTTGTCTTTCCTACAACTTCTCTTTCGATCTATAATAACTTGTATCTTCTCAATATTAATTATACATCGTTTAATTAGCGCATAAACATAATAGATAAACATTTTTTGAATATACTTATGAATATTTATATAATATATAAATTATTAGAATTAGCTATTATCTAATTAAATAGATACTATTACATACTTATTTCAACACATTGATACATAATAAAATTGCATTTAAATAGCTTACATTTATTGATATATAAATGTTATGAATTTACTTATGATCAACCAAATTATTTATGAATTATTAGGAATAGCAACTACATAATCAAATAAATACATTTACATATTTTTTGCAACACAATGATACATAATTACACAAACATATAAATTTATATCTTTTCTCTTCTGTGATCCATACTTTTATTATTTTTTCTCTTTCTTTTTTCTTGTGCTCCCTCCCCCCCTCTTCCTCATTTATTTTTCTAATGTTCTATGAAACGTTATATAAACCGTTGACTTCTAAATGTTCACTTTTCAAACTTTTATCGGCTGTTCTGCCGTAGCACATTTCTCAGCGTTCTACCTGCTGAGCGCTTTCTCACATTTATTTTTCAGACTTTGGTACTTGTTGCTGTATTTTTTCTTTTTTCTACAATGTCCCATCCTAATGAAACCTTCTAATAAAGGTGAAACGTAGATTGATATTTAATTAATATTTTGGTTTTCTTTATTTCATTTTCCATTACGCCAGAACATTTTTCCATTCTTTATCATATATATATATATATATATATATATATATATATATATATATATATATAGTTTTGGATATATATATATAATTTAACACTTATTATGCATCTGCATGCTACAGCAATTTTTTAATTTATTTATTATGATTCGATCTTCATGATGCAAGTAAATATAATAAAATTTAATAATTTAATTTTTTTCTATATTTTTTATTGCAAATTTATTTCCAACAGGAAACAACGCATCCATTGTTTGCCAAATTAAAAGCCAGCCAAGGGAGACTTCGAATGAGTATTTCAGCCGGGGATCTTCTTGGCAAAACTGTAAGTTAGATTTTCATTGTAGTACTTCATCTTTTTCTAATCTATAAAGTTTTTTGTCAGATTTTCAAAGTCACAAGCAACTAGCATTTAAGCTGACAAAACTTTGCTGCTGACTTGCCAATGTTCATTTTTTATTGTTATACCATGTTATTGGCAACATACTTTGCTACAATTTATTTTTTAAATTCCTTAGTTCGGTCTAAACAACTCCTAATATGCAATATTTTTAAATAATCACCTAAAAATAGAATCATGAAGGGGTATAACTGATTTTAATTTGAAGAATATGATAGGAGTTGTCTACCTTAAGTTTAAAAATGTGCAAACAAATAAAAATTAAAAACTAAAATTACTTCACTGTATCCCAAGCAATGCCACGTAGGTATATATTCAGAGAAATTAGAATTATTATTTGTACACCCAACATAATCAATAAACATAATCGAGTGACACTAACTGATAATAGAAAACAAGATCCCCCTCCACCCTCATACAAATGTAAAATTTTCCCATTGGGTAACCATGCCAAGCTCAATGTGTAGTGTACAAGACCATAACCATAATTAATGGACTTCTTAATAAAATGTACATAGGCTCCACCAAAGGCCCCTTCAAAAATAGACATTCTAACTATAAAACCTCATTCAATATTGAAAAGTATAAAGATAGTACAGTGGATGTATGGTACATAAAAGAAAATATGGGGTAGATCCTCTGATAAGATAGGTGATATTAAAATAGGCTCCAAGGTAGAAAACAGGTGCTGCTTTATGTAAATTGTGTATGAAAGAAACATTGGTTGTCACCGCCTACCCTTTTCTTAACAGAAAAGAAAGCACTTATTATACCATCCACCAATATTTCCACACACTTCAGTCATGTTACAATGAGTACTTAAACTCTGCTTCGTGAAATAGTTCCCACATTTGAACCTGATGATGTTTCTGAGTTAAACTGCAGTGGTTCAGTTTTTTAATATTTTTTTAATTGTGACAAATTAGTTCTGTACTTTACATGCATTAATTTGTTTTTAATTGCCTTAACTGTTAATTTGTTATCTTGCACACATACACTTATATATATTAGGTTGTTAAGAAAATAATGACTGATTTCAGAACAATATATTTAAAACACGAGTACATTTTCCAGTATTTATTCAAAAGTGCTCAATGTAGTCTTATAATCATAGACATAGAATTTTAAATATCTACACATATGCAATCGTATTTCAATCTCGATTTCTTCAAGCCACTGAATCAAATTTTCTGTTAATATACTTCTGTATTTTTTTTCTTTTCATAGGTTCAATACTCCTTCTCTTAAAAAAAAATTTTCGTTTTATATTTCTATTTTTATTTTTTTTTTAAATATATATATACAGAAAAGTTGAGCCAGTGACCCCAAAAATCTGGGATTAGAAAATGATTGAATTTGTGTAGTCATTCAAAATTCTGTTTATAATTATAAAACACTACTTTGAATTGAGCACTTTTGAAGTATATATTCGCAATATTTTTTACTATATTATGTTGAAAAATGAAAAAAATGGACAATTTTTTTCTTGTTGAACAAGAGAAGTAAAAGTATAATCGTATTTTGTTTGCTACTCAATCCTACCCACTTTTGTGCCATAACTATGATTATGCCAAAATAAAACCATTAAAGTCCTACTGCCTTGCAGATTTGGCTCGGGATACTCATGTACAAAGGGTGAGTTTATCCTGACAGGAATCTCTGCCTTGGTCTCTGCATCTGTCCCATAGCTGACAAAGTATGGCGGTTTTCCTCTCCAGAGCACTAGCAACAAATAATGCGACTTCTCAGTTATAACTGTCATAAACAAGTATGGAACTGGGGACAGAATGTTGATGGCGATACTTTGAGAAGATATTAACCGAGAAATTCCCCATGACAAAACTTCACTTGCAAACCCTATACATGGCACTGTTCAACAATTTACAGCTACCAAAGTCAATGTGGTGTTGCGATCTCTAGGGCCAGGCAAGGCGAACAAGCCCAACGACATCCCAGTGGAAGTGTGGTGGTCGATACACTGACATCCTGCTGCATGGTTGGCACAGCTGTTTAGTCAAATGATTGCAGATTCAGATCCCATCTGACAGGAATCCTATTACAATTATATCAATCTGGAAGGAAAGGTAGTCCAGTTGATTGCTGCAACTATTAACGGATAGGGTTGCTGTCATACTGCATGAAGATATTTGAAAGAATTGTTGATCAAAGGCTGCAATAAATTTACTTGCTGACTCATAATTAGTGTAGATTCGTACTATGTGAAGTCATCTGGTATGCTTTGCGTGTATGTGGCACCCCGGTAGAAATGATGAACTGATGGGTCAAGATGCTCTTTGTTGATCCAAAGAGTCAGGTGCGATTAGCCATCAGAACATCAAATTTTCCCTATTACAGTCAGCTTACATCATGGATCGGCACTTTCACCGCTTTTCTTTCAATGTCATCATGTACGCTGTCAGCCGAGATCTTTAGTTGTTTGTTCCTTGACTGCTTCTGGATATGGAAGACATCAGGCTGGTTTCTAATAATAAACTCTATCTGCAATGGCAAGTGCAATCTTGGAACGACCAGTTTGTGCAGTCTGACTTGTATTTAACTATTAATTAAAATGAGCGAAAGAACTATCCAGTTAAGTGATCCGGATCTTCCAACGACGAGTGGTTTCAAATATCTTGGATCAACTATCAGCAGTGACTACAGTATTCTTAGCGAAGTCACCACTCTAATCAATGCTACCTGTCTTATGGCGTACTGCCACTGGTGTCCTCTGTGATCCATGGTTTAGTGTTGACTCTAGTCCGAGATCTACTGGACTAGAGTACAACCTGTTGCTTTGTACGGCTCTGAGTGATGACCATCGATGAAGAAAGCAGAAAGGAGACTCGTCGAGTCGAGTCAACCATTCCGAAATGTCGATATTTGCTAGCATTATGATGTTATAGACGAAATAAGGTGAAAATTGTATGTGCTGATATGGATATGTACTGCCCACAAATGACAGCACTATTGTGAAAATGGAAATTCAAGATGAAGAACTCTGGAAAAAAACTAAGAGGATGACCGAAACAAAAATATACTACACCAAGATCTCAAGACGCCAGACATCAGCTGGTCATACCTAATTTCTATACACACAATGCTTCAAGAAACTCTCTTAGATATAACTAGCTGTACCTACCCAACATTGCACCTGAATCTTTTTATTTTTTCATTGATTTTTTTTTTTTTTTTTTTTTTTTTTTTACTATGCCGGGTTTTTTTTTTCTTTTTTATCATTTTTTAATATGATTTTGAAAAATAAATTTAATTATTACAGTATCATTTGGTCATGAAATTATTAATTGAACAAAATTATTAGAAAACTATAACTAAGTTTTTAAGATAATACATGAAGATTTGCTAAGAATTTTAAAGCCGATTCTAAATGACTTTTTATTCAACCGTTTAAATGCTTTCAAGATTTTTTTCAAATTTCAAACGGTCACAAAGTAATTCATTCTTTTTTTTTTTTTTTTTTCAACTATTAACAAAAGAAAAATGACTGGCTTGTTTACGAAGAAACCAAAATGCATTATGGTGGATATAACTTTGTAATTAAATCTTATACCAGTAATAAAGAAATACTTTGCTGAACTGGCCCCTGTCCTCTCCAAACTCTACAACAAATGCCTTGCTGAATCTTGCTTCCCTGATAGCTGGAAAATTGCCTGGTGATAGAACTAGTCCTCAGAACTACCGCCCAATCAGTCTACTCCTGATCTTTGCTAAAATCTTTGAATCCTTAATCAATCTAGCGATCGTCAGGCACTTAGTTAATGCTAAACTTCTTTCTGACCGTCAGTATGGATTTAGACAAGCACTATCTACTGCGGATATCCTAACGGTCATCTCTGAATGAATGTATCATACACTGGACAAGGCAGGTGAAGCTAGGGCAGTAGCGCTTGATATATCCAAAGCCTTTGACAAGGTCTGGCACAAAGGGCTTCTAAAAATTCACTCATATGGTATTACTGGACAAATATTTAATATAATTAGATCCTTCCTAATCAAAAGAAAGATCCAGGTTTTCCTCGATGGTCTTTCATCTAAGCAACATGACATAAATGCTGGTGTACCCCAGGGATGCATCCTTGAACCTTTACTATTCCTGATTTTAATAAACGACCTCCTTAGTGACATTGAGTCTGAGATAGGATTATTTGCTGATGACACCACACTCTACTCTCGTCATGTGGGCAAAACAGATGCGCATATATCCAAGGCAATGGCTGAATCTTTAGAAAATGACCTCCAGGCTGTAGTGGAATGGGGTCATAAATGGATGGTAACTTTTAATGCTGCAAAGACAAAGCTCGTTCCCTTCAATGACTACTAGAAACCTCTTCAACCACCGATTGTCATGGCAAATAACATCCTACCTGAGAGTCAACATTCAAACTCTTTGGCCTAACATTCGCAGGTAACATGAATTGGAACAAATATATTGAAGACATTGCCAAGGCTGCTGCAAAGAAGGTGGGCTCTCTCTACTGTACTAGAAAACTTCTCACACTTGGTAGTATCCTATATCTCTACAAAGCCACCATCTGCCCATGCATGGAATATTGTTGCCACATCTGGGCCGGTGCACCATCCACTAGACAAGGTCCAAAAAAAGAGTCGCCAACTTAATAAGTCCCTCACTATCCACCAAGCTCCAACCCCTGTCCAATTGCTGCAATGTTGCATCCTTGTGCCTGTTTTACAAATACTTCAACGGATTGTGCTCCGATGAACTTGCTGCTCTAGTGCCCCCTTGACGCAAATACACTAGACCAACTCGACAATCAGCTAAATCCTATCCATTCACTGTGGAGGTCCCCAGCTGCTGGAGAGCCTTCTACTCCAATAGATTCTTTCCTCATGTTGCCGGCCTTTGGAACTCCTTCCCTGCTCCCTGTTTCCCTGACTGTACCGACATGCAGAAATTTAAAACTAATGTAAACAGACATCACGCTGCACAGCGCCAAGTTAGGATGACCCCCTAAACTTACACCCTAATTCTCAGTAGCCGATTACATTTACAGTGGCGACCTTTAATTCTTTTTTAAATAGGATTTTTTTAAATTTCGTTTTATTATGCTATTGCATTTTTTTTATTTCAATAAATAATTAGTTAATAATAAATTAAAAGAGTTATAATGTGTAAGCCACATAGAGGCGAGAAGCGTACATACATGAGAACTGATAGCATAATTTTATTAATATAGAAATTATTCTAAAATGTATTTCAGTATAGAATCTGTTTTCATCTCTCTCCAATTGATCTGATTATCACTTTGTATTGATCTTTTCTTTTTCAATAATCAGGTTCATAAGCCTTTCAGCTTTGAATAATGTCTTTCAATTCCTATCTCCAACAAGTATTTATAGTTTTCCCTTTTTATCTCCTCGCACAAATGCCTAATAATTATAGGCTGAGATTTTTTGTTTTCTTTCTATAGAAATGTATGTTCATCAAAGATCTTTTCCTTTTCTTCCAGTTTTTTCAATTCTCTTTGTTGTATTTTATTGACCATTTTTTAAATATTCAATTTCTAACTTGGCATCTGTTTAAAATAGAATGTTTAACAAAACAGCAAAGTTAAACGTTCTTATCCAAATAATAAAAAAAAAGCGATACTCAATACTAGTTTCAATACCAGAGAAAATAATTTTTATGATAACACCACTGGTGATATGTCACAGACCTTTCAACTAGATAGAAAGCAATGGAAAAGACAGGGAAAGAAGAACGAAAAGAAATATAAGGGGGGGGGGGGGATAAAAACATGCAGTAGAAATGGAAGAGATCAATCTTGTTACCACACCAAAAAAAAAGATTGAAGAATGTAAATCCATGCATTTAGCCTGAAGAATTCCTTTTGAATAAAATGCAAACGTTTCTGTGTAGCTCACTTGTCATAAGTATACTTATACAGCAGACATACACGGTATTGCTCAAGATACATGAAGACCAACCCTACCCGTATTCCTGATCCCAGCCCTGAACTCCATATTACTATTTTTATTATTTTTTTAATTTTTAAAATAAAGTAAAATGTTGTCTTTGATGTTTATGGATATTATTATTACTTATCCTCGTTATCGAGCGCCTATTTACACCACTACTACTGTGTTGCGCTACTATAACCATCACTTAATCTTGACATTAACCTGTCTCCAATTACAGCGGGAGAGATGCTGACCGTTGGTGGTTCGCCAACAACGTGTCGGTGTTGAGAAAGAAGAAAAAAATTAATAACAATGTCGGATTCTCAGTTTCATTGAAAAAGGTCTGTCCTGATCGAAATATTTGATTTATTGTATAAAACAAAAGAAAGAAATCTTGGCATCCTTATCGATTTCCTAAATAAAATTGTGTGTATATATATATATATATATATATATATATAAATGAAAGAGAGAAAGCGATTGTAGAGTTTTGGGTGATGTGATACTTGTCGAAGATCGCCATTCCTGTAGTAGGGTCACTGTGTCTGTGTTCTGACGGGGCTTGTTTTAGATGAAGAAGAAAAAGGGTCATCAGAGTTCCAGTTAAAACGACAAACATCTTCTCTACAATTTATATTCACTTTTATTCAGCAGTTTCATCAACGCAGGAACACAAGGATATAAGACACGTTAGTTCGGCCGACATGTATTACTATAGGAATAGAATTGAGTTCACATCTTTAGTCTTGCCTCTTGCCCAAATAATGATAAGCGGCGAGCCAGGAAATATACATCTGTTCATGTCGACCTCTCTACTGGAACTGTTCATATTAGGTGCGAAAGCAGGCCTGGACAGAAATTGGCAGATAGGTGCGCATTCGCAAGATATATGCCAAGTGTTCTAATCACCCGTGTATCACTACTCGAGTTTGAAAATGCGTTTTAGCCAACTGAACCCTGTACCAATCACTACGCAAGAGATTACATGTTAGTACAAAAGAAAATAGATCTTAGTCAACTTCTCAAAAACGCTCATTCAAATGTGAATTCTAGAACCTTTTTATACATGAAAGACTCAATAATAAATAATTACATTTGACTGCAGTTTCATGACTGTATAGCTATGAAACTGTAATAAAGTGTTCAGATAAGTCAAATTATTTATTATTTTTATGTATATATGTAAGTTAAGGCTTTGTTTATTTAAGCTATTTAAAAAAATATATTATAATTTTTTATAAATAAAGTTCTATATAGCTGTTTTTCTTATTTTTTCTAAAAACAAACTTTTCAATCATCCTGCTGTTGATGGATACTTCAGCTAGTCTTTTGATTTCTTTCTTTTTCCCTTCTTCTTGCAGCATGAGGAACTTGTTCTCTTGTTAATACAATTGAGACGTAACAAGGCACATTTGGGACATTGTCGGGAATCATTACGTCAACAAATCGATCAGCTTCGACCATATGAACAAGAGTATAAAAGACAGTAAGCTTAACCTTTTAAATACTTAAAATCTTTTAATGGTATCGTTTTTCAAATTTTTTATTCAGGTATTTTTTTTATAAATATGCATTATTCTAGATATTAGATTTGATATTCTGAAGAGACGGTGGCCTAATAGTAACTAATCCAGACTATGGAATTGGTGAGCCATGTTCAAATCCAGTCCGTTCTATTCTGTTCGTTCATGTGCCAATAAAATTGGGAAAGGTATGATCCCCTGATTCCCTCCAGCTGTGGATAAAATAGCAAATGGTGTACAATGAACCAGTTGGGTATTTCCTTGCGATTGTCTGGTGGTTTCATGTGGATCCTCAATGTGGTGACCAGTACCGAGTGGCCATCTTGATTTTCCTTCTCCATAGCTGGAAGCTGGCTTTAGATGAATTCATGATCATGAACGATGTTGACTATTTATAATATTCATTTATTCGATTCTGAAAACCATCATCACTAGGCTGGTTGGTTGTATCACAAATTTCTTGGACATTTCACTTAATGTTTCCCAAGGTGCCAAATCTGGTCTCTCTGTATAAGAAAATATTCCCAGATTTTTATATGTGAGATCTGGTTCCTTTGTTTAGAAAAGGTCTGTGCTGATTGGTTGAGATTGTCAAGATTCGTATGGGAGCCCAGATAATCAAATGGTCAAGAAAACTTTATAGAGATAATACAAATAATTAGATTTGACATCTGTGCTGGTTGCTATGACCACAAGAACTAAAGATGGAGAAGTCCCAACCAGCTGCATTCACATGTCACATATTGATCGTAAAAAGCACTTTTGAAATAAACCCATTTTCTTTGATTTGTTGAGCAGTGTCCCTGCTTGATCGGACTGAAGCATGAACGAAGAGGATTCAATCATAGATAACTAGGGAAGCAATGGTGGCAGATGGTGAACTTGGTGTGCAGTGTTATAGTTTGGTCAGCCCTATTGTGTGACTTTCACCATTACCCTTGAGAAAGGTATGAACCCATCTGTCCTTTCTCCAGCTATTGATTAGAGTAGACATTGATAAAGCCATATACAGCATGCCACCTGTTGCATCAACTCCATAACGCATCTGGATATCCCAGACACTATGAAGCATTGTAGACTGAGGAGGACCTGTATCGAGTGCGTAAGAAGCGATATAACTATGTAACCCTAAAACTGATGTCAACCCTTTGAATCAGACTACATGGAGAACAGGCGTAAAACGTTCCTTTGGTGTTGCCCACCCCAGAGTCCAGGACTCTCGCAGCACCCTAAATACCAAAACCGGATGAAGAAAGTGGTAACTAGTCTAGGAGAAGGAAAACTCTGAAATAACATTAGCACACCAACTTGTAATGTAACTCTGTATCAATGGATGCAGAAAGAGGTTCCTCTGAACTATGATTTGTTAACATAACAATTAGTAATAGATAAAGAAGTTAATGTCTTTTTAATTTAAATCATGAACGTTATTTATTGTTTGATTTTTGTGTTAAGCACTTTTTTTTTATTTACTTTGTTTTTGTTGCAGGCTTCGAGAAACTAATATGATTCTCGATTTCCACTTAGAAGACAAACATGGCCATTTTATGGAACTTAAGAAACAGTGTGGGGAAGTTGAGAACAAGGTAAGACTTAAATTTCTGGGATGAGACATTTATCATTTACGTTATTTTTCTTATAACTTATTGTCCTCATCAACATTGATATTTATATTGTTTTGAGCAATGTCTCATCCAGCCTTCTTCAGGTGTACGTTTGATTTATGTACGGTGCTGTTTTCTTCATATTTAAGTATGATGCATGTTGATTATCTGTATACAGTGATATTTCTTATATTCTTAATGCATAATTGATCCTTAATAATAATAAAAATAAATAAATGTTCAATACTTCAATTTATCAGATTTAAGTATGTAAGAAACCTCAACGTACACAAATAAACAACCATCTACATACATCATATTTAAATACGAGAAAAAACATCACTGTAAATGAAGAATTTTCTTCTTCCTTGTGCCTAGAATCAAACGCCATTTCCATGAACATAGTTTCTTTCCAAAAACTTCCCACTCGTGGAACAAATTACCATGGTTGTCTTCAGATCCAATGTCAACAAATACTTGCCATAAAGCATTCTTATAAGAATTAAAATTTTGTTTATTCCATTCATCATTTTTAATCTTCTAATAATATTCTTCATCATTTAACTGACAATCCATCTATCTCATTAACTCTTATCCTCAAGTGGCTTTTTGCCTTAATAGTGGTGATTCATTAGTAAAAAATAAATAAATACACCTGAAGACTGCAGGAGGGCACATCAAGCGAAATGTAGTAGAAATTTCAATTTTGATGCGTATAATGTAAATAAGATAAGACTAATAAAACCAAAATTTGGAAATCTTAGCTCCTAGAATACCTTGAAGGGTGTGAAATGAGAGCTGGAGAATTGCAACAGAGATGTGCAAGCAGTGGCTGGCAGGAAAGATAATAGCAGACGTTTTTACTGTGTCTGCACAATGAAATTCGAGAAACTGCAAAATAGGTGTGGCAAGATCCAGGCAATAGGGACCTTGGTGAGAGAGAGATGGGCGTCAAAGTGGCGACTATGAAGAAAGCGTTAGATAAGGATCTTAGCTACTCCTCATACAAGAGATGCAAGGGCCAACTACTCACCACCAAAGCACAAGAGAACCGCCTTACGAAAACCAAGAAATCTCTCAACAAGGTTAAACATCCAGTTGAGCTGGGGATGCTCTGGTTCTTCTCAGGACCAGTTGCACAATCTTGCAGAGAACAACTAATGGTCTGCATGAAGTTCTGTGCATCATGAAGACATAATTTCCGCAAAACCATAATGGTCTTTAGGTATGTTTCAAGCAAAGGCCACGTCATAACGCATATCTTCAAAAAGGAACTCAGACTCAATCAGATGGCTATATTGAGTTGCTGTCTACTGTAGAGAGGGTGGCTCCGGGAAGGCCATATGTGTAGCAGCAGGACTCCCCACCGAGAAAACCAAGAAGTTGCTGTCTGAGAACTTCCATTACTTTACCAATCCCAACATCTGACCTCCAACTTGCCTGATTGCAACCCCATGGATAATTATGTGTGAAGCACCATTTAGAATGACACCAACTGTATGACCTGCAACATCGTTGAGTTAGCTGTACTTGGCAAAAGATCCTCTAAGAGATTTGTGTTAATAACATTTATTTTTAACATAAGGGAGACATTAAATACATTGATCAAATGTAACGTCTAGGAAAATATTCCTGTTGATAGAAATACAAATGTCTTTTTATTTTAATATGAATGGATTATTGGATATATGGTAAAAAATAAATCATTGAGAAAGACTTTTGTGATTTTAAGTGTACATAAAAAAAGGCATTGGTCGTTTATTTATTTTAAAAAAATATCTTTGATTTTTAAGTTGGAGATGTACAAGCCTATTGAAAATCTTGTGGATAACATGGTGACTATGGGCAGTTTATATGGTGGAAACAACTACATGTTGGCTACTCAGTATCGCAAGGTAAGGACTATTTTTTTCTTGTATACAAAGTAAAGTGATATTTTCCGCTATTTCATTGACCAGAATAGGTTTGTTCACAAAAAGGTAGTTTAAAACAATTTGTTTCATCAGACTTATATGCTAATTTCCAGTCATTAATAGAGGAAGGCAGAGGAGAACATGCACTCACATTTACTATGCCTACCACCCATTCCACCGAGGACAAATTTTATGGTTATTTCATAAAATACTTTTTATTTAATTTATAGTCAGCCTTGTCTGTTGTATATTTTTTTTGTGATACATTTTAGTGACTTGACTGTGTCACAAGGTTGGATTCAATCTTTGGAGCTGGTTTTTGTATTAAGATGAATTGATGACTATAAAAACCCACAGAAAAATTCCAATGATAATTTATTAAATCACAAACAATCGGTTGTGTCATATATTTTTAGGATCTTTTAATTATCATTTCCTCTTTCAAGCAGGCATAGGGGAGTGTGTCCCACATGGCCACCTGTATGCAAGCTTAGTTTTTCTTTTTCTTTCTTTTTTTTCCTCCTCAATTGCCGTATTCTTGGACCATCTTCACGTGTCTATCAAGATTGGTAATGCTCAGGCAACCTTAAATTCTACCATCTTCAATAGACTATTCTATTTTTATTTAATTACATTTAGATTAATTATTGTCAAAGAATGCATACTTAGACAACCATTGACAATGGAGCAGCAATCGTCTGTCCCTGTATAATGAAAGAGTGTTTAGTTTGCGGTTTCCAAAGTTTTACTAAGTTTTTGATGGACAGTCAAAACATTGTAAAAATAAGAAAGAACAAGCGATTAAAATCAAGGGTAAATCCAGAAATTATTTTCTCTTTAACAAAAAGCACTCATCTTTCTATCACTACTGCAAAGAACTTTCCTTTATTCCTCCATGTGCCACAAGATTGCTTATCTGAGAGCTACATCATGGTCCTCTTCAAATTTAATACCAAACATTTGTCATAAACTGTCCTCATAAGTCATTAACCCTTATCCACGAGTGGCTCTTAGCCTTGATCAGTAAAAAAAGAAATATAATTTTTTACAGTTTGATCTAATAGGTGAAGTAAACCTGTCAGCTGATCATGGTTATTTATCTCAAACTCTCTACTCAGTCGATGTCCGAAACATAAATATTATAAGTATACTAATAATATAAGGAAATGAATGACAAGTTGCACATTTATAACAGTTGACAAAATACAAAAAAAATCTCAAACATAACATTATACACAATATTAATAAACAGAGTTCTTACTCACGTATAATGGCCATTCTCTACCTTTAGGTAGGCTATAGATATCTGAATAATGCAAATATCTGTTATTTTGCTGGATGTTAAGATGAGACATCCGACCTTACTGAAGTCCGATTATAATCTAACCATTTCTGAGGTCAATCAAAGGGCCATAACTTGCCAGTGTCATGTCATTGGTATAATCGGGGATTCGTTTCTCAACAATATATTAATGAACTTTTTTTTTTATTCTGTTTTCTCTTGCGTGTTATTTCTTGATTGAATTGGTAAAATGGTTCTGTTTTTGTTTTTTCCAAGCTTGATTGTTGATAAGAATCTGTTATCTTCTTCCTATTCCACAGCACATCCTGCATCCAGATGAGTACATTCCACCCAAGAAAATGTTGGAGTTCTCCCGGCAACATCAAGAAGATGCAATTCTTCAAAAGATAGAAAGAGATGTGAGAGAACTAACCGATGACGAGGCTGATTTAGAGGTTTGGACACTCTCTACTACTAAATGATCTCTATTGAAAAGTTTAAAAAGAATGGATGATAGTTCTTGTAGATGTAGAACAGTTGAGGTAGCAGGTTCAGTTCACAGGGGAAGGTCAAAGAAAACATGAGAGGAAGTGATAAGAATGGACTTAAGAGAAAGAGGGAAAAAGACCTTCCCAGATATAGGTTAGTCTGGAAGTAAGTTTTTAAAGGCTGTCCAATGCATGCCAACATGTAAAGTGGATGTTAAAACGAAGAAGATGAGCTGTTGTTGGTGGTGATATGTTTTTTCTTCCTGCATAGGGCGCTTACATAATTAAAAAACAATTCCAGATTTTGATCAGACGATTAATGTCTAACATATTTTCTTGTGTACGTTTTCAAAAATGTTTACCTAGGTTAAAAAAAACCCTCTTTTTTGAAATGGCAAGATTACAAATTATCTCAGGTAGCACAATAGATAACAAAACACAAATTAGACAAATATTAATAAGCATTCTTTACAAATGGTTTTTGATATGTCAGCAATATGTGTTCTTTGGAAAATCGTATAATTGAAGGTATTTTATTTCAAAATGAATTTTGTTTTTAATAAAAGACATACACAAGATCTGTCTTGTTTTGATGACATTAATGTTACAACTGAAGCCTAACTATTGTATAAGTTCTGTATGAATGCTGGGGCCTTAATTCCCATGCTATGAGGTTGTTTCATATGTTGACACAAAGTATCTGGTTTGAAAATTTTTGCACAGAGGATAACCTTGTAACGATGTTATCGTTTCGTTTGTTACAAATTCCACTCTTGTGTAAACCTGCGCATGCACATCCTTCAAATAAAACTTTTCTATAGTTGTCTGTAAAACATCAACAAGCATCTTGTCTATCCTTCCATTTAATACACATAACACAAACAACATGACCTGACAAATCTAACATGTGGAACGTGTCTTATATGGGGAAGCAGAACAATTTCTGTAAAAAAGGGGTAATTCTTGAGCATAAAAACTCTGCAAGTCATATCTACCTATATCTGTATAAACATGTGTCAGGATTTTCCGTACCAGTCGAGGATTCGTCCTTGATAACCAGTTCGACAGAGGGGGTGGGCCATTGTGGTTTCTTCTGGCCCTGCTCTGTCAGTCTGAGATATGGTTCTGTGCTGTTCTTAGAGGTTCACCCTCCCAGGCTTTATCTTCTAGTGCTTTGAGAAGGAGTTAGTTTATTGCTAATCATCTGAGGCGATCCTAACGGGGAATACTGACAGGGCTGGCCAGGCATTTTTTGTAGATCAGAGTGCTCAACTTCTTGTGCGCTGGCTTTTCAATCTCCACTTTCCGACCTTGTGCCACATTTTCCCGCGGTGGGGATAAAAAACACTCACTTGATTTGTCAAGTATCAATACAATAAACATGACATGACCTACAAAATGAAATATAAAAATTCAACTCCATTATACATTAGTACTTTCGGTTGGCCATCATGCATATATAAATTTACACAGACCAACCAGTTGTCACATTAGGTCGCCGCCATCTTTAATTATCCCACATGTGGCTCTCTGCCATCTTTGTTTTCCACTATGTGGGATGAAATGCAACTGAGTGAATCATGAATAACATCCAATAAAAATTAATGCTTCAATTTCTTTATCGTTTTTTTGTTTTTTTGACCAGAGGACAATATTTTTTAACCATTGTATTAATCTGCCATCACCTGAAGTCTAGCCAGGAAAAGAATGTATTTACTCATTTTTCACCCATGACATCACAGCTACATAAGACTTCCTCTTCCTCCATCACCCTTCTCTCGATATATATATATCACAGTGACATGAAAATACATAAATTCCGGCACCATTTTGCATTCTAAGAGAAGACTTCTGTTTCTGTCTCTGACTTTTTACATAGGTGATAAATTGAACACTTCACCATCCCTCTTTAAAGGGACTTCAGTTTCCATACTAGTAAATACCTGCTCCTTGAGCGGTGTTGGTACAGTACCTTGTTATGTCAATTTTCATCTTTACCTAGCTTCTACCGCTTTATAGTTAGTATGAAGCAAAATATTTGTGAAATTTTGTGGAAAACAATATTATTTGCATGAAAGAGTAAGTAACTATGTGGAATGTATTTACATATTGTTTTTATTGGCAAAAAAAAACATTAGAGATTGTTTTTAAACAAAAATAATTTGCTTTGAACTAATGCTGAATAACTCTTTATGTGACTTTCTTTTTGCAGATTATTAAATACAAAGGTCACTTAGTTTAAAAAAATATATTTATGTAATTTCTTATATGTTATGTTAATTTCTTTGAATTTATAAAACATGTATCCAATTAAAAAAAAATCCTTTAGACTTAGGTGAGATTCGGACTCGAGTATTGACATCATAAAAGCTACTGCCTTAGTAATGTGTACTCTGCCTATTCCCTTTTTTTTAACCAATCCCGTTTCTATTTGCATACGAACAAACTCCAAAAACCCCATAACTTTTTAATAGTATATAGATTGTTACCACCAAAATCAAAAAATTGTTTCTAGTATATATGTGTGTATACTAGATTAGCCATGCCCTGTTAGGTCACTACCATTACTTATTCCACTTTGATTTCATTCTAAAATTCATCAACTGTGATACATCTGTTAAGATATTCTTCTTGCATAACTTCATTCATTTTGTATGAATCAGATGAGTCTATTGCTGGCATTGGTTTCCTGGATATATTTCTAGTTAGAATTCTTTCTAGAAAGTCATCGGGTACTTAGAGGAGGGACCACGTGAAGGTTGGCAACATCTTGAGTGAAAGTGTTTCTGTGGAACGAACTGGATTCAAACTTGGCACACCCAGGTTGTCAGTCCGTGTCGTTAACCACTTAGCCACCGTCACCTCCCTTGCATAACTAACATTTCTTTTCTTTTTTTATGGATAATATAGAAGTAAAGAGACCCATTATTTTGCTATCTAATTTATATACATGTTTATGGGCACACTATGAAAATTAGCTGAAAAGAGTCACTCTTTCTAAATGCTCAGAAACATGAAAAACTATTAGAGGGTGGTTGAATCATTATTAAAAACTATTAGAGGGTGGTTGAATCATTATTAAAAACTATTAGAGGGTGGTTGAATCATTATTAAAAACTATTAGAGGGTGGTTGAATCATTATTAAAAACTATTAGAGGGTGGTTGAATCATTATTAAAAACTATTAGAGGGTGGTTGAATCATTATTAAAAACTATTAGAGGGTGGTTGAATCATTATTAAAAACTATTAGAGGGTGGTTGAATCATTATTAAAAACTATTAGAGGGTGGTTGAATCATTATTAAAAACTATTAGAGGGTGGTTGAATCATTATTAAAAACTATTAGAGGGTGGTTGAATCATTATTAAAAACTATTAGAGGGTGGTTGAATCATTATTAAAAACTATTAGAGGGTGGTTGAATCATTATTAAAAACTATTAGAGGGTGGTTGAATCATTATTAAAAACTATTAGAGGGTGGTTGAATCATTATTAAAAACTATTAGAGGGTGGTTGAATCATTATTAAAAACTATTAGAGGGTGGTTGAATCATTATTAAAAACTATTAGAGGGTGGTTGAATCATTATTAAAAACTATTAGAGGGTGGTTGAATCATTATTAAAAACTATTAGAGGGTGGTTGAATCATTATTAAAAACTATTAGAGGGTGGTTGAATCATTATTAAAAACTATTAGAGGGTGGTTGAATCATTATTAAAAACTATTAGAGGGTGGTTGAATCATTATTAAAAACTATTTGAGGGTGGTTGAATCATTATTAAAAACTATTAGAGGGTGGTTGAATCAACACTCGGCCAAGAGAAATAAATAGATATCTAAGTGATAGATGAGTGACTCGTTTAAGTAATTAAAATTTACAGCTAATTAGAAGAATTAAAATGGAAATAGTTTCAAACATAACTTAATCCCAGAATTACGGAATATTTTAGCATGTATTTTGTGTCGTTAAAGTATGTTGAATAAAAAGCCTTAGTGAAACAAACATTTTAGTATAATATTTATTCCTTTTTATACTCTGTAATATTTCTATTTAAAAAATCCAAGCAAGTCCCCATAAGCAGTCAATATGATCTTTTTTTAACTTTTATTTTTTTTAACTTATAATTTTTCAATCATATGATTTAAATTCTTTTGAATTGATTTCCAGGAGAAAATGGATCGTTTGTGTATTCTGGATAGACTTATCCAAGAACAAAGCTTCAATGTTACAAGCCTCAGAGAAGATAAGGTTAGTTGGTTACAGTCCTCCATTTTTTAATATTTTTGGCTTATTTATGTTTAAAATATTGTCTCTTTAATAATTAGTTGGTACAGAAATCTTCTTTTTTAATCTTATATATTTATATGCTGAAAAGTAATACAAATAAGTAAAACATTATGCTTCGGAATTTATGAGATGAGGATTGATAATTCGTAGAATTTGGTATATTCGGACTACTGTTCTCATCTTGGGTGTTTTTATCACAACGTTACATCGGCCGATGTAACGTTGTGATAAAAACACCCAAGATGAGAACAGTAGTCTGAATATACCAAATTCTAAGAAATAAGTAAAACATCTGCAACCAAAAAAAGATAAGAATCATTTTTTTTTAAATGTGAGTGTTTTTGGGGAAAGAGGAGGTTCTTACATACCTGATTGGAGGGTCCGAAAAAAGTTTTGGAAGATAGAAAAAAAAACAAATTTATTTGTAATAATCACTAAATGTTCATGAAGAGAACATTTTGGAACTTCCAACATCTGTTCTGCAAGTTTCCTCGTAACTTTTTGGTTGTCTTCAATATCAAACTTTAAAAAAAATCATCATCTAACTCTGGAGATCTTCCAAAATGATTTGCATCTTCTCTGCTGAAATCCCTGTGTTTTTGAAACCATCTCTGAACCATTGATTTACCTATAACACGAGATGGTTTTCAACATTTCTGCAATTGTTTCGCCCTTTTTTCAAAGAAAAGCATCATGTGCCAAAAATGTAATTCTTAGGTTTTGATTTCTAACTTTGATAAGGCATGGACAGTAAGAGATATGATAGTGATTTTTGATGTGAATAACGAGTTACTATGCTGCAAGGATGTCAACATATCAATCCTATCACGATTACAACAGTTATATGAAATGTTTAAAAACATAACAATCAAAATCACTCAGAATTTTCCAGATGATCCAATAATAATTTTATACAGGGTGGACCCCCCACCCCCCCCCCACCCCACCCCCCCACACACACACACAAAAAAATGCCACCCATAGAATTTTTAATAAAATTCACAATCTTTTCTGTAATCAAACCATATTTGGTATAAATAAACTTCAGTCAAAGCCTGACTTGTCCACCAAGTTTCAGTCATGAATGTCCAGCAGTATGTTTTATTCAATGATATGTAGGGACACTGGTGATTGTCTCATCAGTAAGAAGTGAATCCTTAATAGGCTTCACACTTACCGGACCTTACTCCCCCTCCTTCCTAGATTTTTATTTGTGGAGATTATCTCAACAATAATGTCCATCAAAAATTCCCCAGACTATTTCTGAACTGAAGAGGGCCACCACAGCCCAAAGCAGTTGTATTCAGGTTTGCTTGCAATGCACAGGTGCACATTTGGAGCATGAATCATTGAACAACAATAAAAAAAAAACTGTTGGATATTCATGACTGAAACTTGATGTGCAAGTCAGGTATACACTGAAATTTATTTGTACCAAATATGGTTGGATTGCAAAAAGGATTGTGAATTTTATTAACGATTCCTTGGATGGGTGGCATTTTTTTAGTCACACTGTATCAAGAGTTTTTTTTTTTTTTTTTTTTTAATTCTAATTGTGAATTAGTTTATTGTAAAACTTGGGAACCTATATGGAATTTCAAACTGAACCATTTATTTAATCCACAGGAGTAGGTTGTTCTTGTTCCATCAACCATAACTGGATAGAAGTGTCATTTAGTTATTATCACCTGTAGTAAGGATTGAACCTTCAACCGCCAAAAAACGGTTACTTAGAACTGATTGTTAATCAACACCTTTAATCATGGCAAAGTTGTTTTGAGTTGTTAAAGAATTTAGATTTTTTTAATAATTTTGTTAAATAGCCTTTTATGTGGCATTCACCTTGAAAGTTAAACTGAAAATTGAAGTAAAATCATTGTTTACTAGTTCTGCCATTATTTTGGATTTTTCCTAAGGACATGAAAATTCTAGGATATATTTTTTAAATTGTAATATGCCAAATAGTGTTCATTTTTTTTTAATAATTTATTTTAACTATTAAAAGCAAGAACTCAAAAAAAATTTTTACATTTCTGATTATGGTTTAAAAATAACATCTCAAATACATTGGTATTTTAATGTTTTTATTATTTTGGCATTTCTTGGTAATTGACCAACCTTGATAAATAAACTGGGTTAAGTCCACTGGTACTTTTTCATAGATCAATATTAGTAATAACGCATCAATATTAGTAATAACACATCAATATTAGTAATAACACATCCTTGTAACTGTCATTATAACTTTCTGGGACTTTTGACTGGTACTTTAGTAGCTATTATATCTAACAGCCAACCTTTGATGCATTGTTTTTAGGAAGCCCTTGAAAAAACACTGAGAGACCTCAACTATGAAGTGAACAGGCCATCTGACAAGTCTCAACAACAAATGGAACATCTTGCTAATCAGCAATATACAGTTGATAAGGAACTCTTAAGAGCCATGTTACAACTTGCTGATGCTTCAAAGGTAATGTCATCAACCAATTCAATTCTCTGTTTTCAATAGCAATAATTACCCATATTCAAAGCTGAGAATTTTGCTGAAAAAAATCTGGCTCTCGAATCTAGAGTTTCAAAAAAAAAAAAAAAAACAAAAAAACTCCAAATGCTACAATATTTGCGGACTCTTGACTCCTCATCTCAAAGGTAGAGAGTCAGATTTTTTTTTTAATTCTGCTCTGGAGTCGTTTTTAACTACCTGAATCTGACTCCCAGCTTTTGCAAAAATTGTTGACACCCAACTATGACTTCTCACCTCTGCCCATTTAAAGAGCATAAAAAGAAGCTGAAAGATACAAAGTAATTTGCCGAGCAGATCATGTGATAAGGACAGATAATTTTTTTTAAATAGTCCGTTAAGTTAGTCAGCGACATACATAAAATATGCAACTGATAATACATTCCTCCTCATAGCCACCTCGATAAGAAAAAGATAATGAAAGCTCTTAGATTATATGATTCAACAAGCCAGACAGTGATTGTTATGGAATTGAGTTAAGAAATGAATATTTTAAATATCCTATTATCTCATTTGTAACAATCAATTTATCCCAGTGCAGATATCAGCTATGAGAAAGAAGATAACAATATGATACTACAACACGCTCCACATGTGGGAATTCAGATAAAGCCACTAGACACATAACGGAAGGAATACCAAACATTTCAAGATGGTAACTACTTCACACATATCGAGCCCTGCAAACTAAAACAAAAATCTAATCATAAATAAAAGAATAAATTTGCTAAATGAATAAAGCTTAGTTAAAGATGATAAAAATGCTATAAAAAAAATAGAGATAAATAATGAATATAAAATATTTGAATAAAACAAATAGATAAATTGTGTAAGCTTAAAGCAAAACCTTTCATAAGAAATAATACACAAGTACGATGCATTGTCCTCAGTTAACACGGAAAAAATATCTTTTTGTGAACACCTATGTATTGTTATTAAGTTTGATTATAGCACTCAATATACATTGGGTTTGTTGAAAAGACTCACTACACAGTAGATAGAAAGGCGCAGCAAAATAATTAATTTTTGATTATTCCATTTTATGTTTTACTATCAATAGTATACATGCATTTGAATATTTAGAGGAAATGGGGAGGTCAGCATCCTTTTAGTTACAACTGTAATTATAATTTTCTTCTTTAGATTTCTTTTTCATATTGTTTATCTCTTCCTTCCTTCTTCTATTAGCTTCTTGTCGACACTTATGTAAATCTATATTTAAGATTCTACATCTCACAATTGTTAATACTAATTTATTTTTACACATCCTTTATTAACTCTCAAACTTGTATTTCTAACCTAAACTAATTTTAACTCAGTCCTGATATAAAAATGTATATCAGAAGAATTTAAAAAAAACAAAAACAAATAAACCCTAAGATTTTGTGTTTCTTGTCTCAGTGGATCCTCATCTGACATTAGCAAAAGAATGGAAATAGCAATGTCTGCATTTGAATGTCTAAAAGAAAAGATATGGAGCAGAAAGGACACATCAACATCTCTGAAGTTACGGCATGATAGTTCCTATTGCTATATATGCAAGTGAAACATGGATTATATTGGCAGAGAATGAGAGGAATCTCGATATCTTTAAAATTAAATGCTTAAGAACTATTGGAGTAACTTTGCAAGATAGACAAAGAAATGCAGATATCATTAAGAAGCTTAATATTAACAGATCCATCAACATTATTTGAAAAAGATTAATAGCTATTAATAGCTAAAAGACTGATCCAAGATCGTGATAAATGGCATGTTTTGTTCTCAAGCATTTGGCGAAGCTCTCTGGAGTGTGTACGTAAGTCAAGGAAGATTGAAAAATGAAATAAAAGAATCAACACGCAAAAGTTGTTGATTTTGTTTAATCAAGCTTGTTTTTTAACGTTGAATGTATATTTCTCTTTACAAAATACATATCTATTAAACTTATTCCCAAAAAGAAAAACAATTTTGACAATTTTACCCCTTGCTTTCTCTTTGCAGAAACTTGAAGAACTCAACGCTGAAAGCAGTAAGCTAGAACATGAAATTGCTTTACTCAGATCAAAAGTCCATGGAGAGTTAAGTCGGAGTAAAAGCATTCCATCCTTAGTAAGTTCTCTTTGACTTCATTGAGCGAAGATTCTCGCATCAGAATTTCTGGCTTCTTATCTCATGGATGGATAATAGTAGCTTAATACAGTTTATTGATTGGATTTTGGAAGTAAAACAGAATTAATTACTGGATGTTGTACATTACGAGATATGTCAGATTTGTATATCAATTGAGATTAAGTATTTGTGTTGCATTCAAAATGTCCAGATAATGTACTTAGACAAAGTGGTTGCCCATAGTACATTTGACGATTATGGGTATTAGGGTGATCACAATACCAGAATTTTCACTTGAATTTGATACTATGGAAAAAGTCCTATAATATCATTACCGATAAATGGTCCCATATGTTGCATGCTATCTTGTGCTTACTAAACAGACTTATTGTACCCAATTCTACTCATAAATTTTGTTCCTGATTTTCATAAACGACCTCCCTGTTGTGTCTGAGAAGGGTATATTTGCTGATGAAACCACACTCTATTCTCAACATGTGTGTGAAACGGACACACATCCAAGGCAATGGCTGAATCCTTAGAAAATGACCTCCAGTCTGTAGTGAAATGGGGACATAAATGATGGTAACATTTAATGCTACAAAGACAAGACTTCTTTTCATTCAACAATTATAAGAAACCTTTTCAACCACCGATTGGCATGGCCAATAGCACCCTGCCTGAAAGTCCATCATTCAAACTCCTAACATTTACAGGTAACATGAATTGGAACAAATACATAAAAGACATTACCAAGGCTGCTGCAAGGAAGGTGGGCTACTGTGCTAGAAAACTTCTCATACTTGCCAGTATATCTCTATAAAGCCACCATTCGCCCATGCATGGAGTATTGTTGTTACATCTGGGCTGATACACCAACCACTATCCTCTCTCTCTTAGACAGGGTCCAAAAAGAGCCTCTAATCCCACACTATCTATTAAGCTCCATTCCCTGTCTCATTGCTGCAATGTTGTATCCCTACAAGTACTTTAATGAAATGTGCTCCGAACTTGCTATACTGGTGCCCCCTTGACATAAATACCCCCAACCGACCTACCAATCAACAAAATCCCACCTCTTCACTATAATTGTCTCCAGATGCCGGAAGGCTTTCTACTCCAATAGCTTCTTTCCTCAAACTCCTAGCCGTTGGAATTCCCTCCCTGCTCCCTGTTTCCCTGGCTGTGCCAACATGCAGAAATTTAAATGTAATGTGATAGTTCACATTTCACTGTGATTGTTCACATTTCACTGTGATTGTTCACATTTCACTGCACAACTCCCCACTTAGGATGGCCCCTAATTCACCGTAGCCCCTTATGTGTCAGTGGCAATGCATCTTGTTTGCGGTGAACAAAGGTTTTTAAAAATATATATTTTTAAGAAATAAACATAGATGCAATGCAGTTTGGTTTTATGTCTGGGCAAAGTACCACTAGCATTATATTTATCCTGAAACAAATGCAAGAGAAGTACCTTAATACACCTTAATAAAAAGAACCTTTATTTTGCTTTTGTGGATTTAGAGAAAGCTTTTGACGGAGGTTGTCTGGTAGGCTTTGCGTAAACTAGGGCAAAATGAAAAAAAAAAAAAGATGGGCATTAGAGTAGCGACAGTATCAAACTGGTGGTAAGATGTCGCAAAAGACACCATGAAGGCCACATGTTCCATGTTCACGTCTCACCTAGAGATTGTGGTGGAGGCTCAGAGTGACTTTTTTGAGTTAGCTGTCTTCAGCAAAAAATCATCTAAGAGATGCAGTTTAAATTTTGAGAATACATCAATTATCGTCCAAGATATGACATTTTTTCTTTCCTTTCCAAAATGTGTCAAATTCCTTCTGAACAGCATGTGTTATATGGATTAATGAAACCTAAAATGAGTGTTAGTAGTTTTGTTTTTCTTTTAAGGTACTGGCCAAACCAAGTTAGATGAAGATATACTTACATGTTTTGGTAGAACTACATTCAAATTTTCTTAAAGTAGTGGAAGTATTTACTTCTTAAAAAATATTCTGAGAAAAATAATGAGAAATTTGCATTTCCTCAATACTATAGTAGGCAATAACTGAAAGAGCTTTTTTAAATCCCTTTGTTAACTAAATCTTTTCTAAAAGCTGAAATTTATGCATGAAAAACAGATATTTTTTTTTTTCAATTTTCTTTTTTCTCTCTTTTAATAGATGGGAGATCCCAGCCACACACGCCAAAAAATGGAAAAAGATTTATACCGTGTGAAGGATGTAATGAATAATTTAAATAAAGAAGGCGCTCGTTTATCTCAGGCCTTGAACACATTGAAGCTTCCTCCAGGTAATAATCATATCAATAATAGCTTTCTCATTTACAAATTTGAGAATCATCAATTTTTACTGAAATGATTTGCAGTTAAATCTCAGCAAAGTTTAACTGATTTCAATAATTTTCAAAATCTCAATAATTAAAATCTTTTCCATGAACATATTTGTTTCTAAAATTAAAATAAAAGCTATACTTGATTAAAAGGAAAATGTCATCACTTATTTTGAATCAACAAATGTTAAAAAAACAATGATACAGCGGTCAAATAAAGTACTAGAAAAGTGAATTTAGGATCAGCAAAGTAAACATTGAAGAGATGAAATCAACAACTCCAGATATGAAAGATAGTGATTCCCCCCCCCTTCATATTCTCATACTATATAATACATTTTTTGCTCTTATTAACCATAAATGTTTATATTTGTGTCATTAGTCTTTTAGAAGTCATTGGTGCTCATTGAAAACACATTATCTGGATTTAATTTGTACATAGACTTCATAAATTGTATCTATACAAATACTAGAAAAAATGTGACACGTTGGGTCACTAATTGAGCCTGGTTAGATTGTTTGAATCGGGAAAAGATGAGTTTTCAAAGCTAATACAATATAAAAAGACAAAATAAAAAATTAGCTTCTTTCTGTTCGCTATCTCTCTCTCCACCTACATGTTAAATTTTGTTTATAATGGATTATTCCAAACTTTTTATTCTTTTCTTTCTTTATTACTTCCTATTGTTAATAAACAGCAAGAGAAATAGTGATAGAACACAACATATGGTGAATGTGATAGATAATAAGACATGGATCATTTGATGTGTTGTTTGCAAAATATGGCTAATTATAACAATTCAAATGAATTTTTTTTTTTTTTTCAAACATAACTCAATCCCAAAACTGAGGAAGATTTTAGCATGTATTTTATGTGATAAAAAAATGTTAGGGAAACAAAAGTTGATTAACTCTGCTTTAGTATCATAATAAATGTTGAGTCTAAAAGGATAACCCCTAATAGGATGTCACTGTATGGAATGTGGTTTTATATCTGAATATTATACAATAAATGTTTTACCAGGTTAGTACAAAATATCTCCCCATGAAAAAAATATATTTATCCATTATGATTAACAATTGTTTTGTTTTTAAATATTAAAATCTAGAGAAATTTGATGCTTGTATTTGAATAACAAGCATTTGATTTGCTTGTGATATCAGACAACTCAACTCTTCAATAAAAACAGAAATATCTTTTCAACATCTATAGGCAGCTTTAACGACACAGGGATAATGTTTTCCAAATTGTAACTTCTTGCCACAACCACACCGGATGCAGTGCCATCCATTTGAGTCTCAAAAAAGACAAATATTTCTATTCATGGAAATATTTACTTTTCACTCAAGTTATATTTTTATTTTGTATGTTTTCTGCTGGATATTATATTAATTACCCTTCTATTAAAGCCCTTACCTTCCAAGGTTTAACTCAAAGAAGTCTGATGCCAGCAAGTCTGCTGTTACAAAAGAAATAGTCTTGGAATATTTGTGAGGGCTTGGCCGATGAGTCAGAGTGCAAAGTTCACTCAGCAGATTGACCTTGTTAAGCTTCTTAAATTTCCCCCACTTGTTTTATTTTTCTTCAGCATTTTCTCCCTCTCTTTTAAAAGTATACATTTTGGTATTCTGGTCAGATAACTCCCCCCTCTTTTTGAGAAGAAGACTGAATTATTTAAGTATCATTTTTGACCATGGCACTAAAGAAGAAACGTGTCTATCTCCTGAACTCTCGGGATGCGAAACTTAAGGCTTCCACAAACTCCAAACAAGTAAACACAAAAATTCACAATACTTTTTCCTTTTTATTTTAAGACACATTTTTCAAGACTAAATTCATTTCCCTTTCCATGTTGACCAAATCCAAGTGTATTACTTTCTGATACAATTTTATACCATTTCAAAATATACACTACACGCACATATTCCTTTCCATACATGCAAGACATTTTCATTTTAATAACTGTTTAAAACTTTGGAATCTCCAAACTCTTTTCATAAACCTTTGTTTCACATAGTTGCTTATCGTATCTCAATTCCCATTCATCGTTTATCATGTGATGTTTTATATCTTCTCCAAGAATAAATTGAATAATGAAAACTAATTTCTTATTCATTAGAAAATTAACTCCCTTTGTGTTCTCGTCTCCATTACTTTGTGTTACTTATCATACTACTGGGTCGTAACACCTTCTCTGAGATTAGATTCTTTTTCTCCTTTGTTTTTGTATAATATATATATAATTATTTCATGTATCTACATAAAATGTTATAAGGAGATATATATTGTTATAGTGCCATACCTTCCATTTTCAATAAATACTGGAAGCATTACGCTTCTCAATGTTGAGGCGACCCCAGTCTACACTGGCAGTCAGGACTGATGTACCACTTCTCTTGTTTCTCTGTTGTATATACTTTTCTTCAATATACTTGTTTTACCTAAACCTTGTGTTTTCATTCCGACCCCTAAAAAGGGCCACAACATATATTATGTATCGATTTTCAGTATTTACTTCAACAGTGCTCAATACGTGAGTAGAGCTATGTAGTAACTTATGAAAATTTCATCCCTGTAGCCTAACGATTCCCTACGGGGATGAAACGCAGAACTCTCTTTGTAGCTTAATTGCCATAATATATTTTCATAACTTACTATATATATATATATATATATAATGTCTCCTTTTTATTTTAAAGAATCAAGCGAAGAAATGGCAGTAAACAAAAAGCAGAAGTCATCCACATACATGGAGACCGACCTTGATTCTAAAGAATCGTATGACTTGGCTTGTGAAAATCAAGCTACACTTTCGCCTCCAATCTCCTCTCATGATTATTATGATGGTCAGGTTGGTTTTGTGAAATATGTCCGTCCATCTTCACCTGGTCACTTACAAAGTGACCACAACAGTCATTCATCTCCGGTGCTTTTAGAATCTCATAAAGAACAACCTTTGCATTCTCACTTGCCAGAATATTTTAAGGTAAGCCGGTTTGCCTTTTTTTTGATGTGAACATTGTATCTCTATTAGTGGTAATGTCAGTCGGTCCCACTTAACTGTGACCATACATTTGCATTTAACCGTAACCTTGACAGTTTTCTCAAAGGAGTATGACTGAATTAAGAAAAGGTGGTGCTTATACAGCTGAAAGCACATGAAAACACATTTCTAAATAAAAACTCTTGTTTATACCTACGTATCAGGCAAAAATAAGTCGTATTTTGCATTGGGCAGAGCGCACTTGGAGAGATTTACGTAAAACAGGTGCGGTAATTTCAAGTAGTACACTTTTTTACGCTAGGATTCCGAAAAATATGATAAAACTGATTTTTCCTTGTAATTAAAATCTAGCGGATAATTTTTTCCTAATTTTTGTTGAGGATACTTATTTTTGCCTGATACATAAGTATATCAAAGAGTTTTTATTTGGAAATGCGTTTTTCTTATGTGCTTTCAGCTCTATAAGCACGAAAAGGTAGTTATTTTGACTTAGTTTTTGGAAAGAGATTTTAGTTTTCAGCAATTTTAAAAAAAGTAGCAAATCTAAGGAAAAACTGTTTTTTTATGAAAAAAACAAAGCAGTTCTATTATTAAAATAAAATGCTATTAATCTTGAAGTATTTTTGCCAAAAAATTAGGGCAGACAAATGTTTTTTATTAACTAATGAATTACCACTTATCAAGGCCAAAAGCCACTCGATAAGAGTTAACAAGATGGGTGGATTGTCAGTTTAATGATGGAGAATATGAGAGGATTAAAAATGATTAATGGAATGAACAAACTTTGACAAGAGATTTGTTGACATTGGATTTGAAGGCATCCATGTTGTAGTCTGCAAGGAAGCAGTCCTGTGATAATTTGTTCTACAGATGTGAAGTTTTTGGAAAGAAACTTATTCATGAAAATTCTGCCTGACGCTAGGCACGTGGAGAAAGAAGGAAAGTTCTTTTCAATTGTGGTAGAAAACTCTGCTTTAATGAAAGAAATTTATTTTTTGCACTTTTCGATTCTAAATTACAAATTCATCGTTTTGGTCTCTCTCTGCTTTGAATGGACCCAAAATGAAAAAACAAAAGTAAATCTGCATGTAACGTGATAAAACAATTCAGGATGCTGGGCAACATATATATGGTTCCTATATTTCTAATAATTTTTTATCAAGCATTTAATCAAGATTAATCAAGATTGTTATTATTAAATTGAAATGACATTTTATATCACTCATAAAAGTTGTTATAGAATGAAATATAATCTTAAAATAAGACTTGATCTTGTTTTTTTGTTAGTAGGGGGTGAAAGTAAATTGTTTATTAGAAGGTCCACCTCTAAGAGGATTGGTCTGTCACGTTTGAGTATGAAATAAAGTTTTCATTTTGGAATACACAGATTGAATGGATGCATCATAAGAATGGATCTGTTCTTGTTCATTTATATCTGGAGTAGCCAAACTTTTATACGCCACACACCAATTTCTTTAGCAATTTTAACTTAAATGCATCATACACAGTTGGACTCCTTTTTAGGTCCTTAAAATACGGACGTAGTTGGCAGTTAGACATACACTCATTTTATATGTATTTTTTTAGGGTATAAAACTTGCTATTTATACAAACAGTTTTGTGTCTAAATAAACATTTATATACAGCTCTATTCATTATTAAGCACTTTTATATAAACATAGTAAGAATTCACTGGATTAGACCCTGTGGACATAAACTTAACTAGATTATATATATTTTTCATTTTACTTCAGTATATATATATATATATATATTCGATGTACTTACATCAAATTATCATCCTGAAGAAGTCTCACAATAAAGACAAATATATAAAAAAAAATGTTTCTTGGTTTTTTTCCTTTTTCAGTTCCCATATATATATATATATATATATATATATATATATATATATATATATATGTGCGTGTGTGTGTATATATATATGCATATTGATAATGTGGATAGAATTCCAAAGATTTCAGATAAATACCAGATGAGCATTAATGACAATTTTGAATTTGCATTGATAATTAGTTACTGAATTCAAAAAGCATGGATTTCTTTTTGCTAGGGTTCAAAATTTTGTTAGCTATACTTACTAATAGATTCACCCAGTACAATAAAATCAACAGAAATAATTGCTGTTTTAGATTAGAATTAATCTTAGCCACATTTTCTTTTAGCCATAACTTACTTAAATTCTTATTGTATTTTTTTGTAAAAATCAGTTTGATTTTTTTTTTTTGTTTTTGCCTGAGTAGGCATGTATTGCTTTTATTATGTCTGGGGTTCAGTGCACCACTTGTAATCATGTGATGTGCCACTGTTTGCATATGCGCCATAGGTTGGCCATCCCTACTTTAGATGCTCCTTTTTAAATTAAATATGCGTGTTCAGTTTGATAATAGATACAATATTCAAATAACATCTTATTGTCTGTAATGTTACTGAGAAGTTAAACTATGCTAACCCTAATATGATTAATAATGGTCATTTGTATTGTTTGCAGGCCGGTGGGCAAGAGGTTGGTGTGGCTATGCCAGTCACTTCTACTTTGGAAGGTGATAGTTATGAAGATGAAAACATGTGGGACATAAGTGATGCTGACGACAATACCAAAAGGTTTTTTGGTGAGTAGTTTATCATTAGTAACTTAGGAAACTGGTGAAAGTTTAACAGTATAATTCTAAATTATATATTTATATTATTCTATATTTATATTATTCTATATTTATATTAATTTGAAATTTTCTTAATTCAATTAATTTATTTGATAAATTACTTTATATGTATTTTTTTTTTTTCAAGTATATCATACTACACTTAAATATGGTTACCAAACTAAGGAATATTTTGTAATATTTGTGTAACAGATTTGTTGCATCAATAACAATATCAAAATCTTAAATTTATTCAACAATTTTTAATGTAAATTACAATTAGTATTGAACGGCTAAATATATAGGATAGGCAGTGCGTAATTTCATTTTTCAGTCGTGGATGGTGGTTCGGCTTTTCAATGCACCCTAATTTAGGGGCCTACGAAATAAATTTTATCTGTGTTTCATTCATATCCAATGTTTATTTTTTGTATCTCTTTATGGTTTTAGTTCTAGCCACTCAATGTTACTTGAATGTAAACACATTTTTAGTATTCCCAAATTTCAGTCTAACCTTAGAATGGTGTTTCGTTCCATTTTTATAATGAACAAATATTATTAGTTGATCAGATTAGGATTTAACAAAGTAGTTTTTCCTTTATAATTATTATTTTTACTTAAAGATTTTTAATAAATTTTAAATTTATTAAAATATTATATTTCTTTAGCCTCCCTTTATGTTTTTAGTACTAGTCACTCTGTTACTTGAATTTAAACATACAGATTCCCAATTTTAGGCAAAACTTAGACTGATTTTTTCCTCACGTGACCGAGAGTATCATAGTGTGTTACACTATGAATACATTGACTGAAAAATCTATTATATTTGGTATCTTTAGCCCTGCGGTCTTAGTTTCCAGTGTTTCCGTGAAACCAAAGGTATCGATGGAATCAGAGAAACGGTCTATTTTCACATCTATAGACATTGGAAGAAGATTGGGATTGAGATTGTTTTATGGCACATCAACCCTATAAGTCTTTTTTTAACCATACAATGTATTTATAACATAGTCATTTAAAGGACATTGGGAGAGTGGTGTTATTGATTAACACAACGGAAAGTTAGTATACTTAATTAAAGAAATTTGTATGACTGGTTGAAAAACTGAAGCTTCCTTGCGCCAATTATTGGTGGGGGTATTTGTTTGTTTTTTTGTGGGAAAATGAGTTTTAGTAAAAAATAATTTTTTTTTAAATTCAGGTTTGTTACCTAAAGAACGTCCACGTGCACAGACAGTGAGAGATGTGAAACGACAAGCAGAGCAGCGAAGAGAACGCGGTGTAAACGAAAAGTTTCGGGGCAGAATGAGTGACGAAAGTGACAGAGAAGCTGAATTAGGTAATATAAGCATTTTTTTTTATTCAAGATAACGAATGAGAAGAGAAGCAACATTTTTATTTATTGGCTTTCAATACTCATTAGTAGTTCATTATCTTAATAGTCATATTTTAGGTTTTAGCTTAAAAGGTAGCAAAGTTTGTAGAAGAGGATTTTTCATTCTCCAGGCTGTGTTCAAATGTCTTTGTTACCCTATGAAAAAAACAACTGTGAGACTGATAAGATGTTACAGAATAAATAATTCTATTTCTATGTATACAAAAATGTTATACATAAATTGATAATAAAATATGTAAGAATTTTTTAAGTAATAATACAGATAAAATATACAAACTACTAGCTGTACCAACCCGACGTTGCCCAGGATGCATGATGTTTCAATTTGATTTCTAAATATTTCTATGTTCTATAACTGCCTGCTTTGTTAGGTTCAGTTTCTAAGTTAAAAAAACAAATAAGGAACACTAATTTTTATTAAAAAAAATAAGAGTTATTCCCCATAGCTAATTTTGTTTAGGTGTTTATTCAAGAATGTCTCAATATCAGCAAACTGCTGAACCAGATTAAGTATATTTTTTTAATGAATTGTGGCAAAGAACATTAGTTTATTGCCGATAAATGGTACAACAATAACAAATGAAAATTGGCTGGTCAAAATCAAAGTTTGATTTATGAGCTTAAATGTTATTTAGGTCCAACTTTTAAAATTTCTTTGACATAATTTTATATATTAGATTATCTGTTACATAAAAAGATTTTATGCTGAAATGTAGGAAAATCATCATTATCATCTGTTATGTTTCTCAGCCAATTCCATCTCTTCATACTATTATTTTTACTATATTAATATTTTATCTTTAAAATGCGACAGAGACAAAACCTTAGAATAACCTAAATTTTATTTAATTGGTAAATAAAGAAAAATACATCACAAATTACGTTTTAATTAGGTTAATTACTTTCCAAACAAATATTTTGTAGATTACATTATGATAAGATATATATAATAAATATAATAAAATATTTGAGCACTTTTAGATTCAATATGTACTGTTAATTACAAATAACCAAATTTTGGCAGTATTTTTTATTATATATACTAGCAAATATATGTTCTTTCTGGTCACATATTTTTTATGGTTGTGTAGCAGTTAGATGACAAAAGATCTATTTTTGTTTGTATGTACACAGATCTCTTGCATAGCAATAAGTTGTGATTCGGTTGGTGAAAACAGGCACATCTAAACTCGTGTAGTGATACATAGGCGATTAGATTAGCGCATCACTGTGAATGCGCACTCACAGCTTTTCCTAATTTCTGCCCAAAGCTTGATTTGTACAAATATAATCAGTTTGAGTCGAGGCACCAACAGAGAAGACGTGACTCGCTTCTCGCCTTAACATCAGCGGGAGCCAAATTAAAAGACCTGAACTAAATTACCTTCCTACTGTAATACGTGCCTGCCAAGTCAACTTGTTTCTATATTTCTATGTTCTTTTTAAATAAGAATTGATTTATATTATTGTAGAGAAGACGTTGGAATTTTATTTCAAGTTCTGGTGATTCTTTTCTTATTCAATTCAAATATATTAATGGGAAGTTATTTTATTGAAGTAAATAAAATATGCTGAGAGGGACTTGAAATTTATTTTCTCAAAAAAATAAAGTCCCTTTCGCAAATATATTTTTTATCTTTTTTTTTAACCAATCCATGAAAACTTTTGTAGTTTAAAACAAAGTAGATGACAACTGCTAACTATTTTTTTCTTATCAATTTATATTTTTCAATATATCTATTTAATTTATTTCAGTAAACATTTAAATAAGTAAAAAATTAAACACTTTAGTAAATGAGTCTTTAATTGTATATAACATTTATTTAAAATTACAATATTAATTTCAGCAAGTTTTGCTGTTTTAATGTTTATATAATTTTTTTTAAAGTATAGGGTAAAATTGTTTTTTCAAAAGTATAGGGTAAAATTGTTTTTTCAAAAGTATAGGGTAAAATTGTTTTTTTCAAAAGTATAGGGTAAAATTGTTTTTTCAAAAGTATAGGGTAAAATTGTTTTTTCAAAAGTATAGGGTAAAATTGTTTTTTTCAAAAGTATAGGGTAAAATTGTTTTTTCAAAAGTATAGGGTAAAATTGTTTTTTCAAAAGTATAGGGTAAAATTGTTTTTTCAAAAGTATAGGGTAAAATTGTTTTTTCTTTGTGAAAATTTTTTTTTGTTTAAATAGTCTTATTTTGAGTATTTCTCTTATATCAAACTTATATTTTTTAAATTACAGAAATATTCTAGCCAATCTATTTCTTTTACTAAAATAAAACCATAAACCGGTGACAATTTTCATTTTTATATCTAATATATAAAATTAAGACGATTTTTCCCCTGTATTTTCTTGAAGAATAGGAAAATAACCACATGCATCACAGGCTACTAAACTCACTACTACATTATGCTTATTCACTAAAGCGTGTTTTAGTAAATTTGTTATTATTTTTCTCCAGTTAACAATCAATATTACTTTTGGCCCATCATCTTCGACTCTCCTTAAAACATACTTCATAGAAGTGGTAGTAAAAACTTTTCCCCCTAACATTTTAGTACTGACACTGCCCCCTCCATCGACACCGGGAATTAATAAACAACGTTTACTTTTCAAAAAAGTGTCCGTTAGTATTTACTATTTGTCTGCAATTAATTTACTACATAATACAAAACATTGCGCACACATTTAATGGACGCTCCCGTTAATTCCACTGAATTTCGAGGATATCGGATTACGTTATTTCTACCTATTATGCATACATTTATAGTCATTCCGGTTTTTAGAGAATGCAATTAACAAACATAGTTCTTTGCAATATTTCCTTATTCAACATGGCGGCTACAATTTCTTCAACGACTCGACTTCCAAATTAAGTCACAATACACCAAGATACTCAACAGAACCCATAAAGTGTACAATTTCTGATTACTACGCCTTTCATACGCATAATATGCAAAAATTGGAAAAAAACATTGATTCTTGGTATAGAAATGACCCAAAACGTGTGACTGGTGGACCCTACATTCGGTTGCCTTACGGCAGATCATACAATAACGCGCATGCCAGCTACTGACTGACTTCGTTTACATGACCTATTTCTTTGTAGATTTTATACTCGCTTCCATGGCCGAATTGTTAGCAGTGTAGATCAAACACTGTGAGGTTTACTGTTCGATCCCAGTCATCTCACACAAGTTTTTTAATTTTTTTTTATTTTTACATTGTTAAACTTCTGCCTACAAGGGGGGGGGGGAAGAGAGGACTATGGGCCAGAGTTTTTAAAATCAACGTTATTTGAAAATAAAATAATGTAATATGTAGTACTTTAACTATTGTGAATATCATTCCGATGTGACATATTTGCTTTCGGGTGGATGTTAACAAATTTTAATTCATTCTTTTCTATTTCTCCCATGCAACACCGGGGGACGGGTCCAGCTAGTATATGTATTTCAATTTCAGAAATAATTTAAATATGAGCCTTTATTAAATATCAATCTAGATATCGGTATTAGGTTTTTAAATCTATTTAAAGTACAGTTATTAAGTTTTCAATATACACGTGAAACACAGTTATCACACTTTTGATTTAAATGTAAGTAGACTTTTGACATGGACGTAAATGCAGGATTTTGTAATATATGTGTTGTATATTTTTACTCAGTTGAAAACAAAACTTTCAAAATTAAATTAAACCCAACGTGAGACATTTTTATGAATCAGGTTTAAATATTGAAATTGATTCCAGACTCCCTCAAAATTACATGAATTGATAATTAACTTTACCTGTAAGTTATGTGATAATGTAAGAACATGTTAATTCTTTTTATGCTTTTTCTTTAGTCTTGTAAATTGGAAATATTATGTCTGTATTAAAAATAATTTTCCACATAAATTCTGTTTTACGGTTTGTATAAGTGTTGATGTTTCCTGCAATATATGAGAGGGAAGGGATAGTTACTTTGCATTGTAAAAACAAAGAAATAATGCAAACTTGAAAATTTTATGTTTCTCCTTTTTTTTTGATAAATGCCACTTCATTGGCTTCGTTGATTATATATCTTTGCATGCAAATTTAAAAAAAAAAAAAAAAAACATTTTTCATTATGGTTTTCTTGCAGTTCATGGCTTAGTAAGTTTATTTAGCCATTTTCTTGTTAACTGGCTTTTTTTTTCAAAAAAGCTTTCCTGCATGAATCTCTGGCTTGATTCTATTATGTGCCTCGTTTTTTGTTGTTGTTTTTTTAGGGGATGTTTTTTTGTTCTTTTTTGTTGTTTTTTTTTGTGGTTATTAAGCTTATTGAAGAAAATATAATTTTTGTATATATAAAAAAATATTGTGAGAAAATATTTAAAATATACAAGCTTTAAATTCTCTTCCAGAATTTTGACAAATTTAAATTTAATTTACATATTTCTGGCTTTTGTTGTGCTTTGCCTTTGTTGTGAGTCATTGTTTTGCCTTACAGATTGCTCATTTACTGCCAGATATTCCATCCCTCCTTTCTGTTTTGTAGATTGGAAGACTAAAACGTCAATGGGGTGATACTTGCTGCTTGAATATAACTTACATCTATACAAGGGGTTGCAATTATGTACCAAGTCTTGCAGATAAATTGAGACCATCTCTGCACACTTCTAAAATGGTTATAAATACTAAAAGAATGATGATCTAATATTCATTAGGCAATAAGCATTGATTACTCAATATGACAATCCCCTCGGCTAATTACAGCCTTGATACAAGAACAAGCCTTTTTTGACACAATGTGTTCCTTCTTGAATGTAATGTTTCAAATCATTCAGTCATATGGAATGAAATAGTGGTTCTTGCTTGACCCCCCCCCCCCCACTCCAAGATCTGAGCTATTACAAGGCCAAATCTCTGCCTTCATAAAAATGGGTAAAAAAGAGTCTGCATTTCCTTTGATCTATGACATCATGTGGAGTCCTGGATCAAAACAATATTATCAAAGCTAAACTTCTGTTCAATCTAGAGTTGCATCATTAGAAATGAATTTGCAAAAAGTTCGAATTTGTTATAAATTATTTATCACTAAAATCTTTCCATTTCATTCAATTTGTGTTTAATCATTTACCACAGTTTTAGGTTTTTCCTTTTTTACCGAGATATGTCATCTCAGACTCCGTATAAATAATAAACGTGGCTTATCTTAACATTTTAATACAGTTTCATAAACTATCGAATTATCGGAAACTCTTAATATTTTTTGAAACTCTTAACTGTTTTTATATATTTGAATACAAATCGGAGTTTAAATTTGTATTCAAATTTATAAAAACATTCAGGAGTTAATTCGATCCGATGATTAATTCCTAAAGCTGCAGTAAAGTATTAAAGTTATTATAAAGAATATTTTCCAGGCAAAACCTGGATTACAATCCGTACTTCTTTTTTTTTTATAATTTTCTTCTTTTATACAAGCACTGAAGATAGCCACCCCATTGGATATGGGAACATTTTATAAATATGTTGGTGGTAGGCCAGAACAATTGTATGCTAGCAATAAAAAAACAGATTTTTAGTGAAGTTGTGTGAATCTGTGCATCCTTTACATTTGATATCGTTTAAATTAAATTATATATATATATATATATATATATATATATATATATATATATATATATATATATATATGTGTGTGTGTGTAATTTTGTGTTATGAGAGAAGAAACTAAAGCAGTAAATTACTTGTGCAAGAGCATATATTTAAAAACATTTCAATTTACACTATACATTAGTATGATCTTCCATCGATACCTTCGGTTTCACAGAAACACTGGATACTCAGCCCATAGGGCAAAATCTACCGAATAACACTGATTCTTCAGTCAATGTTTGGATGGTGTGAACCACTATATATATATATATATAAAAAAAGCATGTCTCTTAAATTGTCCAGTATTTAGATTGAAAATTGATCAATGTCCTAATTTTTTTTCCAAACATAACTCGATCCTCAAACTGAGGAATATTTAAGCATGTGTTTTGTGTGATTAAAATATATTGGAGAAAACCTTAAGGGAAACAAATGTTGATTAACTCTACTTTAGTATAATACTTATATATATATGTGTGTGTATATATATATATATATATATATCTATATATATATATATATATATATATATATATATATAAATAATGAAATACACTTAGCTTACACTTTACTGTAGTTTTACGGTATCACCGATCATCAGAATTGTTTATAACTGGCAACAAATTAATAACTATGCACCAGTATGCCTTTTAATGGCTAGTCTAAATTTATTTCTTCAATACCAGAAAAACGAACAGAACCGAACTGAAAAAGCAAGAATCTTGAACAAATAAAGGGCTCGATATCCTAGATTACCATGGAAGGACAAATAGTCCTCCAGAATTGACCCTACATTTTTATAAATCAGATAAGTCCAGTGAGGAGGTGCACTTCTCTCCTTCTTACAGTCTGTAGAGTACTCCGACTCAATAATAAATGATAATAAAATGCACTTTGCTTTAACACTTTACTGCAGTTTCATGGTACCACTGATTATCAGAAATGAGTGGCAACAATCATACGAAAAAAAAAAAAATGAAGGAGAGTACCTATCCACATGACCGTGCATTTATGACTATGCATTGGTATGTCTTAAATATTTGTAGAATATTTTTTGTTGACTGCAGAAATATTACTCATAATAGTTCATATTGGGTTATATATTGATTCCAAAAGATTTACTTATTTTTAAAATATTATATTTTTGTCTCTAAATAAGTGCCTTAATAATGTACTTAAAGCATTGCATCGTGTCACTAATGTACAAAGAATACAAAAGTTCCTTTCAATTATCTTCAAAACGATTAAATGGTGTAGACAGGGAGATGTACATTAAGTTAACTATTATTTGTCATTGTTTTGTGCTATGTGTCTGTTTTTCAGGTGACATCTGGAGAGCACAACCTCCCAATACATCCACTCCAGATTACCATGGAAGGGCAAATAGTCCTCCAGAATTGACCCCACATTTTTATAAATCGGATAAGTCCAGTGAGGAGCTGCACTTCTCTCCTTTCATCTTACAGTCTGTAGATTACTCCGACTATCACATGCAACCACCACCCTTACCTTCACCACCGGCACCACCTCCTCTGTTAACCAGCATGCCTCCATACAACGATCAAAACAATTATTTTACTGAGTGCATTTCATCAACAGCATCACCACCACCACCACCGCCCCCAACATCACCACCACCGCTACCACCACTTCCTCAGTTTGAACAACAGTCATCCATACAGGTAAAGACTATTCCTAGCTCGATGACAAATCCAGAAATTGTGCGAAGACGTTCATCCTTGCATTCGTTGCCGAAACGTCTTCTTGGTCCGAAGCCATTCACTCCATATAATAATACTACAGTTTCCATGCTGTATAGTTCCGAAGACAAAGACTATTCTGTGGAAACGGTGCAGCCTATGAAACTCACAGAAACAACAAACCCTGAGATTAACGAGCCAAGTGTCAGCAGTTCCGTTCAGGCTAAGAATTTATTTACAGCCACACCTTGGGCCACAGGTATGAAGAAATGCATCCTGTCGAGATTAGTCGGGATTGTATTAGTCTAATGCATCAGTCACAGCTCAAACTCTGCTTATATAATATATATGTATGTATGTATGTATGTATGTATGTATATAAGTAGAAAGTACTTCACTTATAATATGTATGTATGTGTATATATATATAAGTAGAAAGCACTTCACTTATAATATGTATGTATGTGTATATACATATAAGTAGAAAGCACTTCACTTATAATATGTATGTATGTGTATATATATAAGTAGAAAGCACTTCACTTATAATATATATGTATGTGTATATATATATAAGTAGAAAGCACTTCACTTATAATATGTATGTATGTGTATATATATAAGTAGAAAGCACTTCACTTATAATATGTATGTATGTGTATATATATATAAGTAGAGAGCACTTCACTTATAATATGTATGTATGTGTATATATATATAAGTAGAAAGCACTTCACTTATAATATGTATGTATGTGTATATATATAAGTAGAAAGCACTTCACTTATAATATGTATGTATGTGTATATATATAAGTAGAAAGCACTTCACTTATAATATGTATGTATGTGTATATATATAAGTAGAAAGCACTTCACTTATAATATGTATGTATGTGTATATATATAAGTAGAAAGCACTTCACTTATAATATGTATGTATGTGTATATATATAAGTAGAAAGCACTTCACTTATAATATGTATGTATGTGTATATATATAAGTAGAAAGCACTTCACTTATAATATGTATGTATGTGTATATATATAAGTAGAAAGCACTTCACTTATAATATGTATGTATGTGTATATATATAAGTAGAAAGCACTTCACTTATAATATGTATGTATGTGTATATATATAAGTAGAAAGTACTTCACTTATAATATGTATGTATGTGTATATATATAAGTAGAAAGCACTTCACTTATAATATGTATGTATGTGTATATATATAAGTAGAAAGCACTTCACTTATAATATGTATGTATGTGTATATATATAAGTAGAAAGCACTTCACTTATAATATGTATGTATGTGTATATATATAAGTAGAAAGTACTTCACTTATAATATGTATGTATGTGTATATATATAAGTAGAAAGCACTTCACTTATAATATGTATGTATGTGTATATATATAAGTAGAAAGCACTTCACTTATAATATGTATGTATGTGTATATATATAAGTAGAAAGCACTTCACTTATAATATGTATGTATGTGTATACATATAAGTAGAAAGCACTTCACTTATAATATGTATGTATGTGTATATATATAAGTAGAAAGCACTTCACTTATAATATGTATGTATGTGTATATATATAAGTAGAAAGTACTTCACTTATAATATGTATGTATGTGTATATATATAAGTAGAAAGCACTTCACTTATAATATGTATGTATGTGTATATATATAAGTAGAAAGCACTTCACTTATAATATGTATGTATGTGTATACATATAAGTAGAAAGCACTTCACTTATAATATGTATGTATGTGTATATATATAAGTAGAAAGCACTTCACTTATAATATGTATGTATGTGTATATATATAAGTAGAAAGCACTTCACTTATAATATGTATGTGTATATACATATAAGTAGAAAGCACTTCACTTATAATATGTATGTGTATATACATATAAGTAGAAAGCACTTCACTTATAATATGTATGTGTATATACATATAAGTAGAAAGCACTTCACTTATAATATGTATGTGTATATACATATAAGTAGAAAGCACTTCACTTATAATATGTATGTATGTGTATACATATAAGTAGAAAGCACTTCACTTATAATATGTATGTGTATATACATATAAGTAGAAAGCACTTCACTTATAATATGTATGTATGTGTATACATATAAGTAGAAAGCACTTCACTTATAATATGTATGTGTATATACATATAAGTAGAAAGCACTTCACTTATAATATGTATGTATGTGTATACATATAAGTAGAAAGCACTTCACTTATAATATGTATGTGTATATACATATAAGTAGAAAGCACTTCACTTATAATATGTATGTGTATATACATATAAGTAGAAAGCACTTCACTTATAATATGTATGTATGTGTATATATATAAGTAGAAAGCACTTCACTTATAATATGTATGTATGTGTATATATATATAAGTAGAAAGCACTTCACTTATAATATGTATGTATGTGTATATATATAAGTAGAAAGCACTTCACTTATAATATGTATGTATGTATATATATATAAGTAGAACGCACTTCACTTATAATATCACCTCTTCTACTTCTTCCTTTTGCATTTTTAGAAATTCTAATGTGTTAGGCTACTAAAACCATCTGAAATATTTTCAATTCTTATTGTTGGAATATTTTCAATGCCAAATGCATTTTGCATTGTTTTCTAATTAATAATATCTATTGTATTTTCCCTTTTAATCATTTATTTCTCGTTATTTTAAAACCTGGTGCAATTTAAAAATCACCTCAAAGAGCTTGTGTGCACTAATAACAAAAATGCACTTGATGTTAATTATGATAAACACGTGTTTAGTACTAAATTCTGAAACAAAATTCAGAAATAAAGACAAACGTATTTGTCATTGGAAGTTTATCTGCTCATTCCTCTAAAAAAAGTACAATAAAATATCTACTTTATTAGCTGCATCTACCCAGTGTTGCTCGGGATCGAGGGAAGTAATTTTAGTTTGTAATTTTTATTTGTTTGCACATTTTTAAACTTAAACTAGAAAATTCCTATTATATTATTCAATTTAAAATGAGTTATACCCTTAACTGCTTTTTATTTTTAGGCGATTATTTTTTAAAAAATTCATATTAGCAGTCGTCTGGACCAGACAAAGTAATTTTTTAAATAAATTGCAGTTAAGTACATTATTATATTGCCAATAACATGGTACAACAATAATAAATGAAATTGCCTAGTCAGAAGCAAAGTTTGATTTATTAACTTAATTGCTATTTGGGTCTGACTTTGAAAATCGAACAAAATAACTTTATATGTTAGATGTTATATACAGTACTTTAGTAAAATAATGCTCGAATGAATTAAGATAGAGTAAGCACTATCAGTAATTATTGATATAAAGGGGTGAGATGCTGGAGAAGGGGGAGAAATAGTAAATATAAAGGGAGTGGAGCAGACTAAGAAAAACAATGGGGAGTGCGTAATTTCTTGTCACAGAATGTGCCAATGACAATTTATACACAAAACCATGGCAAACGAATGAGTCTGAGAGTCGAATGCCATTTGCCTTCTGCTTTTATTGACTGGTGAATTTGCTGAGATTATAACTGAGAAGTCCATATCAGAAAATGCCATAGTTTCCTTTACTACCAACATAAAACATCCGGATGTGATTTTCAACACCTACATACGCACGCAACATGAGGCCACTTTTTCACTGATAATCATTAACCATGGGTATCAACCTGAAAATCATCAGCATCTATGTCTGATTTTGTTTTTTAAACTTATTACTGAATAAAAAAGCATAAATCGTGTCTTTCATAATTTAGATGAGATGCTATTTTTTTTTTATTTGTGCACCAAAACTTTGGTTTGATTTGAGTAGATATCGCAATATGATTATTTATGTGCTATAAACACATTATTTATAGTGTCTCAAAAATCTCAAATATTTGTTAAAAAAAAAAAAAAAAATGTTTTAATCAGGTCAGTATTTCACTGTGCTGGGTCTTAATATACTCTTTTCCTATTTAAAATAGAACTGTTAAAATTTATCAAAATAGTTTTCGATAAAAATAAATATACTTATTGAAAACTATTTATTGTATGTTGAAAAACACTTAAACAATATGGCTTATGTTAATATAACAAAGTTTATCATTTCTCTGGATCTTAATCTCAAATATGTCTGTAGAAAAAACACCTATAATATTTGATTATCTTCTTTCTAACATATAAAGTTATTTGGCCAGATTTCAAATTCAGATCCACATAGCAATCTGTCTGACAGATTGGTTCTTGATTTGGACTAGCCTATTGTTTTTGTTTTTTATTGGTTCTTGATTTGGACTATTGTTTTTGTTTTTTCCTTTCACTATGTTATTGGCACAAATATAATTTATTTTGTGTCAGTTTTTTATAAAAGTAATTATTCTGGCTAAGAAAACGGACTACTTAGAATCTATATATAATTTGTTTATGCAAAACAAAAAGGCGACACTTACTCTTATATATATATATATATATATATATATATATATATATATATATATATATATATATATACTATAAGAATACCTGTCCCAGGACAGGTAAAATTAATTCTCCGAACAGAACAATTTTACACCACTTTTATGTCCTCTTAAAAAGATTAAAATCCATATATAATGATGCTAAACCTTATGTCTAGAATCCTTATTCCAATTTTGATCAAAATTCATTACATGATTTTGATTCGAGAAAATGTCTAAAAATAAAGGCTTAAGTAAAAGGGGACTTAATAAGAAATTGAAATTCAGACAATCTTGCTTAATTGCTATCTAATTGATGTCGAATAGCTATTTAAAAAATTTCACAAGAATCAAAGTTATCTGAATTTTTACAAATGCCTTTCACCTCGTTTTTGCACTCTTGCATAAAACTAAATATAGCCCATATTTCCTACCCTTACGCCTACCAGCTGTATTCCAAAATTCATAATGATCGGTACATTAGTTTAGGAGTGAATCCTGTGCATACAAATATATTTGTGTATATATATTTTAAGAAAACTGTTCAGTGTAAAAGCTCGATGAATGTTAAAATTTAACAACAGAGCATATATAAGTAAACAATGGTATTTTAAATTCCAATAACCAAGTCTTTATTCATTTTTTCTTGCCGAATTTCAAAATAATTCAATGTAGCCTGACAATTGTTTCGTGCACAAACAAACAACCGGGAATAAACATATAATTACCACGATCTTTCGTTCATGCAGCTCATCAGAAGACCATCAAAATCACTTCCGGAAGAAAATCCTCAAGAAAAAAAACAAAACTTTTTACATGCATTCCCCACAAAAATCAGTTCAACCGGACATTTTGTATTTATACTGCACAGCTATGAAAAATATGATCAACATTACAAACAATGAAAGTCAAATAATCTAATATTTAATAGAATGTGTTAAGAAAAATCGTTTTTAATTATCAAAAAGTTATTATAAGAGTATCGCTAAGTTAAGGCACAAAAGTATTTCAAATCCAGAGATACCCAAAAACGAGCCTAAACACGTATTTAATGTTGTCAGCTATTTACGACATATGATATATCTAATTTTATTTGCGTGTAATGTTCCACCATGCAATGAAAAGTATTAATTTACATTAGGATTAAGAATAAAAAATAAAATTGAAAATAATAAATTAAAAATAAAAACTAAGTTATCGCTTACAAGTTACCATAAACAAGATACGAGAAAATTTTCCAATCTAAGAGTTGCAATTACTATGTTCATGATTTGAGAGTTGTCTCCCCTATGTTGATTAAAAATTGAGTGATAAGTTTTATTCAATTAATTTCTATAAACGAATTTAAAATTATTTTCTTTACACAAATAGTATTAGTGAGTATATATCAGAAGAAATATCTAGAAGAAGTAATTAGTAAGGGTCTTATGTTTTTAATTAAGATTAATTAGTGGCTACTGCAGTTTATAAGACTTATTTAAAGCTTATATAAGAGTTCTTCCCTAACCTTAGTTTCTAGTGAAAAGACTATTATGGTTCATTTTTCTAAAAGGTCGTATTAGATACCCTTCGAACAAATAACATTTATTTCCTAATCTTTTAACCATATCCAGATTCCTTCTTAATATTAATAATACGAAGTAGATAATTCATAACAATAGATATGAACTAGTCTAAATATTATGTACACATAATTGCTTTAGAAACTATACAATTTAGTTAAATACTAAATAAATTAATTATTTAAAGATGCCTTTGTTCTACTTCTAAATTAATGCATTTACCAATGAGACTAATAAAAGAAGTCTTTCAGGAAGCGACAGACAAAAATACCCAACATATCAGAATGCTAATTTTATCTATAAATCGACTTCTAATGACTCCCGGTTTCCATCTAAAAACACCTTATCCCAGTAACCGCCAATAAGGTAAAACTATATAATTGTATTAACAATAATTATATTCCAAATCTAGATTGCTATTTACTGTTCATAATCATGAAAGATAATAAATTAAATTCATTAATTTATTAATCAATTACCTAACCTAACTAAGGCCCACTCAATTCAAATGTGTAAAATTAACAATCTAAAAAGCTCTGCAAGTGTAAATTATTTATCTCATTCATATCTATTAAGAATGGACCATTCTATGATATCATTATGATATATATATATATATATATATATATATATATAGGATCAAATATAAACCAAAGTGAAAACTTTTAGTAGATGGAACCTATTGTGAAGTATATCAAAAAAAAAAAAAAAAAAATGGCCAGTTTCTCTCTTTTCAATCTCCTTTAAGTGCGTCTGGACTTACCTATATTTTGAGCACTTTCTCCACACTGCTCCCACACAAAGAGTTTATCTTTACATTCTACAATTCATCAGACTTCATTTCAACGGAAATTTACCACCCGGACAATTTGCATATCTTTTTCACGGAACTTTTCTTTTCATTCACTGCGTTTTTTTAACAAAAATTCTTTTAATAATAATTATCATATTTTTCAAATATTTGAACTTTGGTTTTTTCGAAAGCCAACTTATCCATCTGTATTTCTCATCTGATGATAAGATTTCGATCTTTGAAAAGCCTTGACTTAAGGAAAGAATAATAAACACTAGTTTATTACTGAATACACCTTGCATTGAACAATTGAAATTTGAAATAAATTTGGACAATCGTCGCATATTTATCACTCTTTTTTCTTCTATCTCTCTCTCTCTATATATATATATATTCTCAATTTATTTACTAATTTAAATTAAATACTGAATTATTTAACTGATGTATGTGTCAATCCCCTCAATTGTCTAGATGGCTTAATTTTAAGTGTACTTATTAGTCAGGTCTAAAATAGGAGAGTTTATATCTAGATTGGTGCAAACAATTTTGCAAGATTTCTTGTTTCTTATTAGTTAAATTATTCTTGGACGTTAACATATAAGATTCAAGGGTGCATAGATTACATTTTCTAATCTTACCAGATGTGTATTTATTTGCTTTACCTAGTATAGACCATTTTCATTTGAATTGGATATTATTTTCCTGTAATTCTCTAACACACTTAGCTAATGATGTAGAATTTTCCATAGGATCCAAGTTAGGCCTTACTTTGAAAGAGAATTTATGGTTTCTATTCCTATCTATGCAATAGTGGATCCAATGCATGTCCTAGTACTATTTCTCTCTACAATGTTGCATTTATACACTATATTACACTTACCTTCTAGAGGACATTCATCTACAGTTATATAATTACATTGGAGGTCAACTGCAGTGTTTAGGTTGTTATTCAATCCACCATTTTTTAATGGTTTACTTTAGTATTGTTAGAAGCTATAATAGTTTAGGCTAGATTTGTTGGCGTAGAGAATGACAATTTAACTGTTTTATCAATAATCTTCCCTAGCTTGCTATCTCTATGGAAATATTTTTCAAAAATCTGATAGAATTCTCTAGGAACTGATTTCTGTGGGAAATGCATGTAAAAGGCTTTTCGATTTTTTTTTTTTTTTTTTTTTTTTTGAGGATTTTCTTCCGGAAGTGATCTAATTGTCTTCTGATGAGCTACATGTACAAAAGATCCTGGTAATTATGTGTTTATTCTCAGTTGTTATTTTGTGCGCAAAACAATTGTCAAACTACATTGAATTATTTTGAAATTCGGCAAGAAAAATGAATAAAGACTTGGAATTTAAAATACCATTGTTTACTTATACATATAACATCTACAGACACGTGTTTCGCCTTTTGAAGATTCATCAATGTGACTTTATCTAACCTATGCATCTGGCTTGAATCTTGGATCTTCAGTCATCACTTACTGTGAAAGTCCAGCAAAGTTCAGCATCTTAGCTATCTCGGCTAACTTGTTATATGTTTTAATGTATGAGAAATTTACCGTATTTAATTATGCTAATCAGTTTTCGTAGAAGATTCAATTCTATTTCGGGCAGAATCCGTCTTTTTCTTTACATCATAGTGTTCTCCCCTAGGAGATCGAAAATATATATATATATATATATATATTACACTATATAAAGTACAGGTGTAAGCAGCGTAAAACAAAAGAGGCATGAGATAATAATTCCCCCCCCACACACACACACAGTATTGAATCTCTCCAAGCTTTGGTTTCTCCAATCTCAAACAAAAATAATTTAAAACTATCACAGGTTATTTAGTTGCATAGCATATCACTTTCAAGGTGGGGCCTTGTTTCCAATCATAGCAAGCCTGGGTTACTGGTTGAGCTAATATGATGTTGAGAAACATGAAACAAGCAATGAAGCCAGTACATCACTAAGGAGTGACCTTTAAGCATCTTTAAAATATATTTTTTAATCATACATAAAGGTAATTTTTTAAAAATAATAATATTTTTCCAAGATGCAAGAGTTTTGGCTTTCATCTTGTCTTTCTGTTAAAGAAGTTATCTGAAAGTGTTTGGCATCATATACACTAGTTTTAAACCAATTCTTTTAATGAATTTAAACTAACAATTTTAACTCTATTTGGAATTAGCCATCTTCTTCCAAATGCATTTTAAACTGTTCTCTTTATTAATACTTTGATATAAGCTAAAAACAACCCTTTGGCTTTATATCTTATCTGACTTAAATCTAATATTTTAGGTTTTCTGGGTGTTTTCTCTTTCCCGTTTACACATAAGAAAACATTTGAATCAAAAGATACAAAAACAACTCCTACTTAGTCTTGAAAATGGCAGGCACAATTTCGATATTATTTAAACAATTATTACATTCTTTTGATTTGCATGTATTATGTGATCTTGTGTGTAAACAAGAAAGGCTTTCTAGAATACTTATCTTCTTCTTTGTCACTCATTTTTAACCAAACCTGTATTAATAAAGAATAAATGACTTGTGTGTGTGTGTATATATATATATATATATATATATATATATATATGTATGTATATTATTAATGATTAATTTACAAGTGATTTTAATCAGACAAGACCGCTTATCTATTTTCCTGATACACAACAGACCAGGAAGATATGATTTGCTATATTCCGATAATATAATTATTACTTTCTTGAAACCCTTAATTTGTCATTCTGATATCGAACATTGAGTGAGTTTTTTTTCTACATTTTCTATGATTAGACTGATTGATCATTTTAATTTTACTTACATCGTGATTTCATGCTGGACTTTTCTTAACTGTCATCCATTGAATGCATAGCACACAAATTTTTTAAATTTTGGAATTTGAATTCATGTTCACTACCTAAACTGTTGCTTTAGAAATTTCTTTTTAAAAAAAAAACTTCTTTAAAAACTTTTTGACTTGGATACATTGTAAAGATTTAACATCAAATCAGCCTGTATGCTGATGGGGTATGTTAACATAAATGTGTGGTTTTGCTGTTATACTTTGTTTTATATATTTTGAAAGCAAAATTTTTTACTCGCAGTGATGTCATCGCGGTAATAGTCCTCTGAGGAGAAGATTTTCTTTGAAAATCCATGAATTTACAGTACTTTTTGCTTGAACTTTGATATGTAATAAAGTTTGATTAATTTCTCATTTGATTCTTTCATTCAATCCATTATTTTATATATATATATATATATATATATATATATATATATATATATATATATATATATATATATATATATATATAGTTAAAATGGAAAAGCGGAAGACCTAAAACTCAACGTTTCACCCAACTGAGAGAAAAGCCACTTTTAGCTTTTCTCTCTTGAAAAAGCCCACGCAACAGTTGGGTGAAACGTTGAGTTTTAGGTCTTCCGCTTTTCCATTTTAACTAATATATATAATGAACATGAAATAGGGTTATAATGTAAATTAAGTAGCTGTATAAATGCAATCGGGTTTCGCTCACATATCTCATCGGGTCTGACAAAATCTGATCGAAACACGATAGCATTATGTGTAGTCATTCAATTTCCATTTTTCAACCATATTTTATTATTATATTGCTCTACTAAAATTGTATTGAGTACTAGGTTTGAATGCTAATAAATACGAACTCCATATTGAATTATATTAACTTGCTTTTGGGTTTATGTATATTAGTTGAAATTAGAATGAAAAAACATTTAGTGTCGACATAAAAGCTATAGATAAAAGTAAATATATCAAATTTATTATCTAATATATAAAGTTATCTTGTCGGATTTTCCATGTTAGACCTAAATAACAATAGATCTGACAAATCGATATTTGATTCTGACTAGCGATTTCTTCCTTTATATCTTTACTTCATGTTCTTTACACTAAAAAAAGGTGTTATTCGCAATCGTTTCTTTCCAACAATTATTCTGGTAAAGATTACTACAATGGATAAAATTTTAAATAATGACCTAAAAAATCTCAAAATGTAAAGGGAAATAATCCCTAGTTTAACTTAAAAGTAAGAATATGAGTTATCGCTCTTACATCTTGAGCTTTTTTTCTCCTCCATCTTTTTGTGCCTTACACATTTTTTTTCTTATTTATTTAAAAAAATTAACTAAAATTACATTAATGAATCTCGTTAGACCGGAGTTTGATCTTCAGTCGAGTCATACCAAACACTCAAAGAAAATGTACTTGATGCCCCTTTTCTAAACACTCCACATTATAAGGTGAGGATCAAAGGCAAGTGAAGCGATTCAGGGAAAGAAGTGGTACCCTCCCCTACATCTCGGTGTAGTAACCAGTAAAAAGGTTCAATTTATTTAAAACTGCTTTTTAAAAATTATTATTTAAATAAGACATGTTATTTAATTTGGTAAGCACCATTTTAAAAATATTTTTAAAATATTTTAAGCAATGTGTGTTAATAACCTGTATTACTGACAGTTTGTGATGAATTAAATCTACCTCTGTGTATGTAGATAGTAACTGTAGTATTAATATTAAAAGATTTAAGACAAAAAATACAATTGATGCTTATATGAAATACAAGATATAAGTAACATGCATAATAGTAATTTAAAAGATGAAACATAGACTAACAATCTTAAATTTTCTACAACAATTATATCAAGATTTACAAAATTTACAAAATAATAAAACTTATTGTAATAATTAGTATTCGTTTGTTTTTTGTTTTGTAAAAAAAACACTAAAATATTGACTGGCCTACAGTGATTGGATGTTTTGAAAGATGTAAATAAGGTTTTAGAATAAAAAATATATAAGTATTTGTTATTTTAGTAAATGTTGGTTTATTGTTATTCTGAGATCTTTATATAATTGTAGGGATGGGCAATAAAAGTGAAAGTAATTTGTTTTTTAATCAGAAAATGCTGATTAACGACTGATTGAAAAGAATCCACCAAAATCAGAAAATGATGAATAACGATTGATTGAAAAGAATTCACCAAAATCAGAAAATGATGAATAACAACCGATTGAAAAGAATCCACTAAAATCAGAAAATGATGATTAACGACTGATTGAAAAGAATCCACAAAAATCAGAAAATGATGAATAACGACTGATTGAAAAGAATCCACAAAAATCAGAAAATGATGAATAACGACTGATTGAAAAGAATCTACCAAAATCAGAATTATTTGATTTTAATAAAATGTTCAGTATTTATAAATGAATGTTAATATAAAGTATTTATTTTATTCAAAAAAAAACTTATAGATTTTTTAGGTCACTTAAATGACTTCATTTCAATGGTGAAATATGTCTTATTACGCCCATAGTCGAGACTCAGTGACCATCTTTGCAAAGAGATAACACCCTGAATGTGTGAATTAAAAAAAATTAAATTAAAATTAAGCCAGCTAATATTTATTTATTTTTTTATTTGCACCTACATGGTGTTATCTCTTTGTAAAAGTGGTCATTGAGTTTCGACTGTTGGTATAATAAAACGTATGTCATCCCTGAAAAGTAATTTAAATGACCTAAAATAAATACTTGATATCAACATTATTTATTAATTAATAAAATATGGAAATTTCATTAATATCGGATAATTCTCTGATTTTTTGGTGGATTTTTCTTAATCGGAGGGGGGGGGGATTCATTTTTTGGTTAACAAAATAATTTTCTACTCTCATTGCCCATCTCTATATAATTGTTATAGCAAATTTAAGACTATATTTATTTCCCCTTTTTAAGTTAATTTTATAAATGTTACTTATATATTCGATTTCATACAGTCATCGATTGTATTTTCTTGTCTTAATGTTTTTAATTTAGATGAATTAGGATCGTTGGCTTTTGATAACCTTTCAGATATAAGTTGCATTTTTTCTGTATTTTTTTTTCCACTACTTATTTACATTGGTTTCCAAGTTTTGTCATTGAGATTTGTAGCACTTAAGAATTTATGTTGGCAAGCAATCTGAACGTCAAGCTCTTTATTGATTTAAATATATTCTAAATGTGTCTTCACCCATGAATTTCAATATGAAAATCACATTTTTATCATTTTCTTTTATTATCATCTAAAAAAAAATTATTAGCTCAAATTATTCTTGGCTTTATTTATTTTTGTTATTTTAAACAATTACTTTTCAGGGATGACATACGTTTTTTTTAAGAAAAAATATGTGACTCTATTAAGACACGCTTCATGGGTTAGGATCATATTTCATGTTCCTAGATCTAGCCTAAAAGTAGTTCATGAACAAACAAACACACACGTCTCTTATATGATAGATTCAGCAACACAATCTGACAGACATGCACACAAATATTATTAGTTACTCACTGGGTGTTCTCACACAAGTCACTATCAGTGATTGCTCACTGGTAATAACAAGTGATGCTCTCAAGAGTTTTAGTGACAACAAGTCTCCCCAGATTTCCAGCACACTGCTTCTTTCGATGACCATTGCAAATAATTTTGATTTATCACAACAGCCGTTTACCATTGATTTCTCGCCGGTAACAATCGTTAGACTTCTCTGGAATTTGAGTGGCAATAAGCCTTTCCAAGATTCCAATACTCTCTGCACTCTTCCAGTGATGCTCTCCCTCCTCGGTTTTTCCATCGTCCTTGAACCTTCATGACCATTTTGTGTAGTATTAACCGAGGCTGTGATACCACCACATTTGTGTGTATGTTGGGAGAAAGGGGTTGTCATATTATGGGATTTTTGGCAGTTATTATTGTAATAATTATTATTATTATAATTATAATAATGATAATAATAATAATAATAATAATAATAATAATAATAATAATTATTATTATTATTATTATTATTATTATTATTATTATTATACTCCTCCTCTTCATTATTATCATTACTGCTGCAACTCCTATTTACTTGCCTTCCCACGAGGGCAAAGTTAGAAACAATGTCATTTTATGTGGGATAACCAGCACCCCAAAAAAGAGCACTCTGAATGGGACAAAAATTTTAATTGCCCCAGTCAAGAAGAATTTCTTCTCCTTTGACTGGGGACAGAACAGATATTACACTTTGAATTATTTATTTGCACAAAATATGAAAATTTACATTCTGAACAAATTAGACACAAGTCAATCAAAAGTGTGGGGAGAATGGGAGTCGTTGGTCATCCGTGGTCAAAAATGATAAAAATGTCTCTCCTACTCTTAATTATAATCCTCAATCACCACAATACCACATTTACTCTAGGGACGATCCTACTTATAATATCCCCAAATTTGTTTGAAATTTTATTCTTCATAAATACATTTATTTACTACACTTTTATCCTCGAAGGAAAAATAAATAAATGCTGATATACATGTGTGCATGAGAGGGGAGGGGGCATCAGATGTAGTTTTGGTGAATTTCAAGAAGCATATTTAAATCTATATTTTATATTCTACATCTACACCCACATTGTCACTACTGGTTTATTATTACAAAACTGGGCTAGTGTTTAGAGGAAAATCATACTCTATTTGGGCCATATGTAAATATAAAAATTTAATTTTCATAAGGTATGAACATGCAAGAGATTCAGATCTTTAAAATTCTTGTTTTATTTACAACCATATATGATACCACAATGATTATTTATCAATCTGTATATTCATAATAAATGTGGGGTGATTACAGCAGGAATGTTCTGATCACTGAGACTTGGGTTCAATCCCACCCAGCAACAATCCGGCATCTCATCCTTTAATGAGTACCAGTTAAATTACTGATGAGAAACTGTGTTTACACATGAGAAAGGAGTGACGTCCTGCCTTGCCTACAGACCTTAGAAAAGGGAACCTTTGAGTCGCACACGATTGTGAGTGATCACCTTCTTTTGTTTTTTAGGGAATCATTGATGCAAAGTTTCAAAGAGAGCTAACTTATTTGTCAAAGAAAAAATATATTTAAAATAGAAAATAAACTTAATAGAATTGTTCTACTAGATTCAACTACCACCTCTTAACTATATTGTATTATTTTTGTAGAATCAAACCCAATTGTTTTGTTTCTTTGATTCCTATATTTATTATTTATTCATTTTTATACCAGTACAAATTGATATTCCTGGAATCTCATTATGCCTGAATGTTTGGTTGAATTTTTCACTTATGTTTTTTTACTAACACATTTTCATTTTGGATTTGCCTGCTTTTTCATCCCTTGCATTTTAGCTCTGCTTGCATCCCAACTAACTCCTGTATCCATAACAATCCTATCTTTGCATGCTTTCATTGTTCTTTCGATGATTATTATTCAAAGGGTTTAGTCGTGTTCTTCAACAGCTTCTAGTCTGATAACTAATACCGCTTAATATGCTATTAGTAGAGATAGAATCGATGAACAATCCGTTGATCACACCGCACAACCTTTCTTGCCCGCCAGTTGAACTCTGCATTGATTCCTGTTCTTTTTTGCAGGCCTTTCTGTTCCCAAGCTGAAACGATCACCACGTGGACGTAGTCGCTATTTGACCATTTCGAGCAGTGAACCGATTAAATTGGAGCATGTTCTTCAGAAACAGTCTTCAATCATATCCTCTGCTGGTGATCTAATACCTGGTGCCACTTTAGTAAGTCAGCTTCCACATTTTGGTCAAAACCTTATTTCCTCTGACTTCACCTTTTTGGAGGGAGCCAAACTTGTATGTGTCAATATTCCTGGCACATCTGCAAACTCTGTAATATATTGTGAATTTTTCAAAGAATATTAACCTATTCATTGTCAAAGCTTTTTAGATAAAGAATTTTAAGTTAGATTATTTATAACCAGACTGGCATTCTCATCTGTGGTGTTATTATTACCATAACATTTTAGGCTCAGAGAGCCCAACTCCTGGTAACCATGGTACTGACTGAAAGTTGAATTAAAACAAATCAAAATAGAATTTCTAAAAATATATGAAAATGAATTTAAAACCACCAGGTAATTTTTTTTTAAACAAACAAAAATTAACATAAAATATATCTATATTATTATTTTATTTTAGGTTTATTTTAATTTTAAATGCATTTCGTCATAAGAGTCTTATTTGGATGCTGGTGAGGATGGAATTGCATACATTTATGTAACTAAAAACCATGGTTAATTTTGAAATTATTTCTAATGTGTAGTTTAATCAAAAAAGTTTTTGCTTTTGATTTCTCAACAAAATATTGATCTCAACAAGAAATAAATGGAGTTATATGCAATTTGTTTTAAGGTTCTGTGTTGGCTTTATTTTTACTGCTAGCTACTATACTGATTAAGGGTAGAGAAAAGCAGATATTACCATACTTCACAAATATTTTCTTTGTCGTAGAGTCATATGCAACCACCTAGTGAAATTATAATATATAAAAATGAAATCATGATTCTCTTCTGAGATTCCTCCATATATTAAGTGGTAGAAACAACCTTCTCTCTCTTTTTCTCAGCAACTTTTTTTCCTTGGTTTGTTCCCCTTCTCTCCGTGCCTCTCGGTTCCCCTTCTCTCGGTTCCCCTTCTCTCCGTGCCTCTCGGTTCCCCTTCTCTCGGTTCCCCTTCTCTCCGTGCCTCTCGGTTCCCCTTCTCTTGGTTCCCCTTCTCTCCATGCCTCTCGGTTCCCCTTCTCTCCGTGCCTCTCGGTTCCCCTTCTCTCCGTGCCTTTTGGTTCCCCTTCTCTCCGTGCCTTTCGGTTCCCCTTCTCTCCGTGCCTCTTGGTTCCCCTTCTCTCCGTGCCTCTCGGTTCCCCTTCTCTCCGTGCCCCTTTTCTCCGTGCCTCTCGGTTCCCCTTCTCTCCGTGCCTCAGCTCCTCCCATCTGTCACTCTTTCTCTGCTTCTCGCCCCTCCTCTTTCTCTCTTGCTCTTTCTCTGCCTCCGCCCCCCCCCTCTCTCACGCACACACACACACACACGTTCTGTCTAAGTCTGTATCTTCCCCTCTTCTATCAGTTTCTCTTTCTTTCTCTTCCGGGTGTGTCTGCTTTATTTTTTTAAACTAAAATTAAAATTGTGATCTTTTAATCTTTATTTAACACATTTTATATTGCAAAAAAGAAAATTGTGTTACTTTTTGGATTGCATTAATTAATGGAGTCTTTATATTTAGACTATTACAAGCCGTTTTTAATAGATACTTTTTATAGTGTACATTCAATTTTCCCTATTAGCCTATGATGCTTAAACATATCTCTAATATATCCCATTCCAAAAGATGTTTGCCAAGCCATAATCTCGGGAACAAGAGTTGAAAAAAATGGATTAACCATAGTCGAGGTTGACCTGATAGGTCCCTTTTCGTTGGCTACTACACTGAGATGTAGGGGAGGACACTACTATTTTCCCTGAATTGCTCACTTTTCACTTGATCCTCACCTTATATGCTGACATCAAGTACCATCTTTGATTCTTTGGTATGACTCAACTGAGGATTGAACCTCCGTCTCCCGCCCCATTAGCTAACGCTCTAACCATTATGCCAATATCAAACGTTAACAAAGTCTTTCATGGTTCAGTTTGATTTGTTTATCTCTTTTACATCATATCAATTCTTTTCAGTTGTTGGTAAAACATTACCTATCATAAACAATCTGCTTTTTTACCCATAGCTGAAGAGAAATGGTGGCTTCATATCTCTACCAATAGTGTCTGTAAGTGAATCTAATACATCAGATAACATTTGAATTTGGCTTAGTCAATTCCAGTCTGTGTCAATATCTATTAACTCCGATACATTCGATCTCCCACTTAGGGGAGGTGGCAGTATAACCTTGCAGATTAAATAAAAGGTTCAGTTTGAAGTTCCTAAAAGGTTACAGACTACAAGAAACACTTAAAGAAGATCAGAGAGTTGAACAACCGAAATGTTATGACAATCAAAATGAGTCCAACCATAAATAATATAAACTAGACCCAGAAGATCTCGATAGTTCGTCAACCTGTACCCATCATCCTTGTTACTTCAGAATTTATGATGTTTATCTTCAACCTGTTTTAGTAAATGATGTCATTGTGACCCAAAACGAAGGTAGAAGCATATTAATATATAGATTTACTTTAATGTATAGATTTGTCTTTCTTTTTTGTTTAAAATCTTTCATGTAATGACATAAAACTAGATATATAATCTCACTTAAGCCCATTTCTTTCAACATCCTTTTTACAATGTTGACTTCATCTTTTAGATTCTTTTTTTCTTTTTCAATGAAATTTTCTTTTTTAATAAAGAATCTTGGGTGAAAAAACAAATTTTGGATTTAATCCAATATTTTTTTCTCCCTGACTCATATCCAAATGATAGTATGATTTAGTATTCTTAATAAACGACCAAACCAAACCAAAAATCTAATTGACACATGTAACATTTTCTCTCTCTTTCATTCTTCTCATTAACTATCATAATTACTATTTGTTTGATGTTCAACCAGTCCAGTGAGTTAATATATATTAACCAAGGCTTTTGCATGGAAAGTTAAATCCATCTACGATGCTAGAAAACTTCTCACACCTGTCAGTATCCTATATCTCTACAAAGCCACCATTCATCTATACATGGAGTATTGTTGTCACATCTGAGCTGGTGCATCAGCCACTATTCTCTCCCTCTTAGACAGGGTTAAAAAAATAATCTCTAATGTAATATGTCCCACACTATCTACCAAGCTCCATCCCCTGTCCCATTGCCGCAATGTTGCATCCCTATGCTTGTTTTACAAGTACTTCAATGGAATGTGCTCTGATGAACTTGCTGATCGGGTGCCCCCTCAATGTAAATACTCTGACCAACTCGAAAATCAGCTAAATCCCACCCCTTCACTGTTGAGGTCCCCAGATGCCGTAGGGCTTTCTACTCTTATAGCTTCTTTCCTCGATGATGAGCCTTTGGAATTCCCTCCCTGTTTCCCTGACTGTACAACATGCAGAAGTTTACATGTAATGTTAAAAAATATCTCGCTTCACAACTCCCCACTTAGGATGGCTTATGGATATGGATCAAAATTTACAGTAGCCCCTTACAGTGGTAATATATATATATATATATATATATATATATATATATATGGCACAATCACGTTGAAACACCGGTTCCCGTTAGATCACCGAAGTTAAGTGGCGTTGAGCCTGGCCAGTACTAAATGGGTGACCATTTGGGAATACCAGGTGCTGTATGTGCTCTCTGCTTATCTTGGCATTGTTTCCAGTCGTCTTGTATTACTACTTGTCATTGGAATCAAGCAATGCCGACTCAGGAGAGCGGTTGTTGGGGATTGCGCAACCCTTGCAATTACAAATTCACGTGCGGGCAGCCCCTGGTGGGGCACTCATACGTCGAAATCGACGGGAGAGTCCATCATATATATGTATGTATATATATATATATATATATATATATATATATATGATAGGAAGGAGTATGAAATCTCACACTGAACAAAAAGTCTTCCTTTGATTTTAATGAAATTTAAACAAATTAAGCAAATTTTATTGAAATTACCATGCTAAAAATACAACTATTTAAAAAAAATAGTAATAATAATAAAATTCTTTTTTTATCGTGGGGTCATTAAGAAGCACTCATAATGATTTTGATTTTTATTCTATTTTTGTGAAATGGAATTTTCAAAACATTTTCTGAAACTAAGTTAGGGCAGGCGCTACTAATTAGATGAAGCAGGCAATTACTTAGGGCAGCAACATCCTTGATATTACAAATTTAGGACAAAGTTAGATAAAATTTTAAAAAATCTGGTGGTGAAGTGTAGGAATAGGGTGTTAGAAAGGGAGTGATCAAGGACGGGGGGGGGAGGTTAGATGGTAGTAATAACATTAGTTGGATGGATGAAATAATAAAATTGTAAGGATGTCATTATGTTATCTGTGGTGTTTTGAGAGTTAGAAACAATGTAGCAAGGGGTTGGTGTTTCTGCATTAGCTCATCAAAACTTTCAAGGAAGCCCTCATCTAAGATGGTACTAAATCCTCCTGCATTCCAAATATACATTATTCTTAAATATCGACAATAGATCAAATATCTTTCAAGTAAATTTTACATACAAAATAAATTTGTAATATAAAAAGAATTTTTATCCTTGGACAAGTGAGTTGTTGATACATGTTTATTCAGTGTGTGAGCTCTTTGGAAAACTATATTTAACTTGTTAGTTGATGTTCATATTAGCAATGGCTACATGTAGTTTAAGTGTGCATTCAAAAGTAATAGAAAATAATTATTTAAAGTATAAAGTTTTTTCAATTGCATTTTGCTCTAAGACAATCAATTTAAGTGGGAGATTTTTTTATTTGACATTTTTTTGTTAATCTTTCAAGTGTTCGATGAGAGAATAAAATGAACGATGTTCTAATGCCATATTTACAGGGTGTCTCATTGATGATTGAAATGTTGATATATATATATATATATATATATATATATATATATATATATATATACATACACACACTTTTTAAAGCAAACAAAAACAATAAAGAACTCTGTTGTCTTTGTTTCGGACGTTTTTAGATGAGGATTTATAATTTTGATTATTTGGATTATTCGGACTACTGTTCTCATCTTGGAGAATAACATCCAAAATGAGAACAGTAGTCCGAATAATCTGTTGTCTTTAATCAGCCTTTTCGTTGGGATCAAAGTGTACTATCTGTTTTGATACTACACTTCATTTTTTCTGTCCTCGGTCACTGAAGGAGAAATCGTTCTAAAATTTTTATTTTTGTCCCAAACCAGAGTGCCTCTTTTTCGGGAGCTAGATTTTCCCCTTGGTAAAACCGACCTTATTTCTAATTCTGCCTTTGTGGGGTGGCATTATCAAAGTTACGTATAAGCGAGAAACACTGAGCTGCAACTTTGTAGTTTTATTAATACAGCGAGGAGTCAATGTAGTCAGTCAAAGGGAAGTAACTGAAAAGGTCATGGGCAAGGGAAGCAACTCCATCATTTAGATGCGCCATTTTAAACCTAGAAAACTCTTAAATGTTTTATAAGGTAGCTTTTTATTTTATGCTATTCTTTTGTTTTTTTTACTATAAAAGCAACCTATCTAGAATAATGGCTTCAACCATTAAAGATATGAGTAAAAGATAGTTATATGTTCTCATCTTGAGGAGGTTAACATTTCAGAACAATTAATGAATCGGATTGTATAACATCATGCTCTAACTGATCATTTGTTCTCGTAATGTTTTATCTTGCAATGGCTGGACCTCTCGCTCTTCATGTCAATTATTGGGGTTGTCTTTTTGTTTGTTTTTCCAAACAGAGATTGTGATTATATTTCTCTCCAATAAAAAAAACAAAAACCTTTGGATACTTTTAAAAATGTCTTTTTGGTACAAATTTCTCAAACTCACGGATAAATGGATAGAATGTGTCTATCCCTTCTCAATCATACTTAATACTCTGTAGTGAAGAATATGGCGATTTACCTCATCAAACTAAATGACCTCATGTGTCAGCAGAAGAAAGAAGGAGAACTTGTACAGGTTCTCTCTGATAGAGAACCGCTATGCAAATCTAAGTTCCTCCTCAACCAACCGTTGCGGACTCAGTTGAGATAAAAACTGACTGTCATAATACTCAGGGAGTTGGTGTTTACCGCGATTCGTGAAGTACACATGTTCGACCTTCAGAATTTACAGATTTGCGACCAACAAAATAGATTCTTTGTTAATTTATTCAAGTAATGTGTTGAGAGTAACTTTCAAAATAAAATTTATAACATGAAATATAACAGATGGAAAAATATTTTTTTTATTAAATATATTGTCAATAGTGGACTAGAAAAATTGTAACCTAAAAATTGCAATTATCTGCAATATTGTTTCAGTATGAAACAATATACGTTGACCATTTTGAAATATAACTCATAACTTAATAAGCCAGGGCCTAACTAATAAAACAACAACTTTTAGGCAGAATTCGATTTTATTCATCAACATAGTCTCCTTCTCGGGTGATACACTGATTCCAATACTTCTCTAACAATTCAATGCCTTTTTTATAGAATTGTCTTTGGCCTCAAAATACACCTCAGTTTCCAAGATCACTTCTTTATTGGAGCCAAATCTGTTTTCCTGGAGCATTCTTTTGAGGTCTACAAACAGCTAGTAGTCGCTGGAGGCCAGATCTGAAGAATAGGGTGGGTGTGGAAGCAATTCAAAGTGCAATTCATGTAGTTTTGCCATCGTTGCAATCGACTTATGACATGGTGCATTGTCTTGGTGAAAGAGCATTTTTTTCTTCATTTGTGGCCGGTTTTTTTTTTGCGATTTCTTCCTTCAAAATCATCAATAATGCTATATAATATTTGCTATTGATGATTCTTCTTTTTTCAAAGTTATCGATGAATAAAATATCTTGTGCATCCCAAAATATGGAGGCCAAAACCTTGCCAGCTGATGTTTGTATCTTTGGTCGCTTTAGACGGCTTTGACCTGCTGCTTTCCACTCAGCTGACTGCCAATTTGACTACAGAGTGAAGTGGTGGATTCATGTTTCATCTATTGTCATAGTGATGCAAAAACTCATTTTTATTGTGTTGGAACAGGTGCAAACAATGCTCTGAATTGTTGATATGTTGTTGTTTTTGACTAACTGTGAGCAAACACGGCACCCACTTTTAACACAGCTTTCTCATTGACAAAATGCAAAATGGTGAATACACCTTCGCCTTCTGATATCTTCAACTCCTCTTCTATCTCACGCAACTTAAATTTACAATCGAGTAGACTTTTTTATGTTTTTCCGACCAACTACCGAATTTGGACGACCTGGGTGTTCAGCATCATCTGTGTCTGTATAACTGTGTTTAGAGTTTGCATGCTATCTCTTAACTGTTGTTTCCGATGGAGCAGAGTCCTAATAACATCGATCCGTTACTTTGCTTGAACTGTATTTTTTCCCATCAGAAAGCAATGCTTATCAACACATAAAATTCAAATTCTTCCATTGTTTTAAAAATTTACAACGATAGCTTCACTTAGATAACTATAATTTGTAAACTAATAATTCAATTGAGCTCAAATTTTGACACGTGCCATTTGAAGGTTAGTACTTTATAAGTATCATCTGGATTTTTTTTTTTTATTAGTGGTGCCATCTACATCTAGGGACTTATTGAGTGATGTGTTATGATTATTTAGTTTCATCTTTGATTTCTTGTGTTATGTTTTTTAGGTATTTTATATTTTCTTAGAAAACAAAACAAATCTGAATATTTTGGCACCCCAATCTAAAAAACTCAAAGCCTCAAATGATTTGTTTTTCACTGATTAGTCACCACTTATCAAGGCTAAAAACCATTCGAGGAATAAGTGTTAATGAGATGGATAGATTAACAGTTGAATGATGATAAATACTATGAGAGGGTTGAAAATCTCCACATAGCACCCACTCAAAACAGCTGACGTCAAAGACAGCAATTCCTCCTTCTTTGTCAGAACCATTGTTCATGAAATGCGAGGAGTAAAGAACAACATAAGGAGGAAGCAAGAGTTACAAGACTGTCAAAAGTAAACCCAAGCTCCACTTTCTACTCTCCATGTGTAAAAAAAAATGTAAAAATAATTTTAAATATATTTATAAATTTTCTGAATGAAAAGATTCAGGATGATTAAAAATATAAAAAATCTGAGGGGATGGATTTTTCTCTTCTTTATTTTTAAGATAAATTTTATATACATATGTGAACAATAGCTTGGAAAACTACATGTGTATGCTCTACTTGTATGATCATTAATAAAAAAAAATAAAAAACAATATACAGCATATAAACATTATACATGGACAAAAAATGACTGTTAAATTTGAAAATCATAAAATCCCTCAACAAATGCTGAATTAAAAAAGTTTTTTTCCTCCAGTCAGAATGATCTGATTAAGTTTCAAATGTCGCAAACCATGTCATTAGATTTTTCAAAAGAATCTCAATACATTTTCGGTTTTCTTAATGTCATTTCACCGTATTGTTGAATGTACGTATACTTTATCAAGTCATTTCATTTAGTTGTTTATTTTTAATGTTTTTGAATATAAGATGTTTTAAATCCTTAGTTCATTAATGTTAACATTATTTTCTTCCATAAATCATTACTATGAGTTAGTTCATATATGTTCACATCATTTTCTTCCATAGATCAATAATATGCCTTAGTTCATTAATGTTAACATAATTTTCTTCATAGATCAATATGTCTTAGTTCATTATTGTTAACATAATTTTTAGATCAATATGTGTTCATTAATCTTAACATTATTTTCTTCCATTAATTAATAATATGCGTTTGTTTATTAATGTTTACATTATTTTCTTCCATTTATCAATAATATGCGTTTGTTTATTAATGTTTACATTATTTTCTTCCATTAATTAATAATATGCGTTTGTTTATTAATGTTTACATTATTTTCTTCCATTTATCAATAATATGCGTTTGTTTATTAATGTTAACATTATTTTCTTCCATTAATTAATAATATGCGTTTGTTTATTAATGTTTACATTTTCTTCCATAGATCAATAATATGCCTGACATTGTGAAAAGTTCAACAATCGACAAGTTTGATGAAGATACAATTGACAGAGAGGTATGGATATCCATTATATTATTAATTCTTATTTTTTTAAGATGGAGATACAACACTTTGTCTATTGGTCCATGCCATGCTTTAGTTTTAAATAGAATTTTTATCGATGATTGAATGGATTCATCTTATTTTAGATGCTTCATCCGAACATTTTTATAAGAGCGTCTTTCTGATCGCTCTGTTATTCTTCAATTTAAAATAGCATTTTTTGATATGTCTAACGCATATTTTGTCAATGAATCTCTTTATAGATTTCTTTCTTAATTTATATATTAGTTTTTCTCTCTTTTAGTCATTAAAATGAATGTTAAAAGTTTTTTATTCTCTTTCCTCTGGTTTGAAAGATTTTATACAGATTTGCTTTCATCGGATCATAAAATAATGTACAGAGAAAATAAAGCATTAAAATAATTTATATACTGTTTATTGTTAGGAACTAAATAGTTAATGAAGGCAAGGTATTGCATAGTCCCTAGACTGTCCAGGGGAGAGTGTCTATGCTGTAGTCTTGTTTAGTAATAAGAATTGGGAGAACGACAATTTTATCTTTTACTTAGTTTATTTACATAATTTATTTGCTAAGTTGTTTCTGCCCAACTGACGAGTTTAAATACTCCTATCTATCTGTACTCTACATGATGTCTAATCTCTTTAAGATCTTGTCACATGACTAGATTGACTAATTTGCTGTCTGTTCTCGGGGGGTCAGCCTCTGTAAATTGCACTCCTTAATCTTCAATAATTACTTTGCAAAAACAGATTCTGCTATTTAAAAACGAAGATATAGCTTTTCTTTTTCATGTAAGTCTGATATCTGATATTTCTAAGCGGTTTTCTTTAATATTAATTTTTTTTTTTAAATCTGGTTAAATTAAAATTTATTCAACAAAATATAATGATTTCTTTTTAAATCCTTGATTTTTCTTTTAGTTGATGAAGCCTGAAATGGTATTCATTCCTGAACGATATATGCCGGACTCTGATGAAGAAGATTTGACAGAAGAGGAAAAAGAAAAACGCAGAGCAAAATCTGAAAAAATACGAAAAGTCCTCACAGAACAAACGTGATTCTATTGTTTTGAATTTTTCATTTATGCTATTTGCCATTTTTTTATGGAGGGGATGGATATTTTTTATCTAATCTGTTTATTCCTATTTTTCATGCAGAGTCAACTTTTTTTTGTTTTCATCTGTTTATTACTAAACTAGACATAATTGTGACTCGGTGGGGCACAACCACTATTTATTCTACTTTGATTTTATTCAACAATTCATAATTGTTCTTGCATAACTAAAAATAATAAGCCTCTTTACTTCTATATTATCCTTATTAGTAGTAGTAGTAGTAGTAGTAGTATTATTGCATCAAAGTATTATTCTTTATTCTAATATGGGTAAAGAGATTTATTACTTGACCATTTAATTTACATATGTGTTTGTGGTGTGTACAGACACACATATATTAGATGTTGCTGACAAGAGTCACTCTTTCTTTAAACGCTCACAGAGACATTAAGAAATATTAGAGAGTGACTAAATCAACATAGTGAGAGGGGTCAGAAGAAATACATAGATAGCTAAGAGAGAGAGAGAGATTAATTATAAATTATGGCTAATTAGAACAATTGAAATAGATTTATAACTCAATCCCAAAACTAAAGTATATTTTAACATGTATTTTGTGTTATTAAAGTATATAGGAAAAAAGCCTTAGTTAAACAAACTGTGATGAACTCACATTTAGTATAATAATGGATGTGTAAGTTTTATTCCATCACTTTTCTTGTTTATTATCGAATGATATATTCAAGTAAGTGTTTATAGGTACAACATGAAACATCGGCAACATTTTTTACATTTTCTACATTGCTTTCAATATTTGTAACAAGGTTTTCACTTTGTCTATTATGTGGTTCTATTATTGACTCTTGGACATATTCTTCTCTGATAAAGGTCCATGAAAATAAGTTTTCAAAAGATACATATTTAAAATCCTGTCAAACTTTAATCTAAAAATAGAATGCAATTTAGGAAAGAAACTACTGGAAATAACTAATAGTGATTAAAAGAAATTGCATAATTTTGGTTATACGGACTACATTTCTCATCTTGAGTGTTATCATCACAACGTTTCAGCCGCTGTAACCTCCAGCCTTCTTCAGGTGTATCTCTTCGAACTCAGGTCGTGGCGCAGTGGATATAGTACTAAGTTAAATTCAGTTCCAAGTGATAGTCATCTGAAGGTTGAAGGTTCAATCCTCGGTGCGGGCAATATGAAGAATTGTAAATTACTGAAGACAGAACAAGAGCATGCTACCCCCGTGGATTAAATAATGGGGTTTGTTCAAAATTCCGTCCAGATTCTCGAGTTCGACAGAAATATTCCCATGTTCGAAGAGATACACCTAAAGAAGGCCGGAGGTTACAGCAGCTGAAACGTTGAGAAATGTAGTCCGAATAACCAAAATTATGCAAATTATCAATCCTCATCTAAAAAATTCAGAAATAAAAAAAAGACTTGTTTTAAAAAATTTTAGAATGATTGTATATGCTATAAAAGAAGAAAGTAGGCATTAAGATTGACTGAGTCTGCATTCAATATAGCATACACGAGAAAGTCCACGGATAAGAGATGAGATTAAAATAATTTCTTTAATGTGTATATGATGACGTGCATAAAAAAAATTATAATATTATATTTAGTAAAAGTAAAAAAAAGATTAAAATGTATGAATTGTTCTTGTAACCCTTTTGAAGTGTAAACCGTTTAATGCTGGCTGACACAGATCCTTCGAAGTCTGTCTGATGCTGAAAGATTTATCTGGCCGGATAAAATGTGTAACTGATGAATTTGATGGTAATGTCATATTTTTCTGTACTGATAAATTCTTTAATTGGCTGGCATGTCAGAATCAAATGACTGTTAAAAAAAAATTTAATTCATAAATCTATCAAAGTTACTAATTTTAAAAGTGCCTTTTAAAAACTTTTTAGGTGTGAACTTACATCTCTATGAAAGGCTTTGTTCATCCGTCTGTTACGTTTCAGTTTGAAATAGCGTTTTCATCGCTAAATGTGCAGATTGAATACGTCTTATTTTAGATGCATCTCTATAAGTGGGTTACGGTTAAGGTTAGAGTAATTGGGTCAGCTTATCTATCAGTCTGTCTCGCTTAATTTTCTAAAAAACATTTGAGATACTCTACAATAGTTTCTAGCTGTCTGACTGTCGGTTCATCAGGCTATCATGTTTAAGTTTGAAATAGCAATTTGAAGTGAAGCATCTTCAGAATAACTGTTCATGTTCTGAAAGTAACTCGCAAATTTAAAACATCTATGAATAAAATACCCTTTTTTGTCACGTAGAGTTTCCTGCTTCAAAATGTGTACGACGCAATGATGTTATAAATGTGTTGTAGCACTACGGTTGACCAATTCTTTGTGGAGACAGAGGCAGATTATCTGGATGGTGGCTCGTCACGTAAACAGTTGAAGCCGTGTTGATGGCATGTAGCAGTAGTAGTAATACGTTGTAGCCGTCGCTTATCTTTTTTCTTTTTGTTGCAGCCTTCTTCAGCTTGTCAATTATCGCTCTGCCTCTCTTTCTCTATTCTTTTTCTTGTTGCTGTAATAACTGTAACAATGTAAAAAAAACAACAAAAAACTCCATTATTTGTTTCTGGGCTGCATGTTATCCTCTTGTTAAAGACGTGGCACCACAAAGTTTCGGTCATGAATATGCAACAGTCTTTGTTTTACCATAGTTCAACGATATTTACTCCAAATGTGCAATGATCTGAGTTGGGTCAATACTGAACACTACCTATTTGTTGTTACGAAATTTAGAGCAAATGAAGAAGAAGAAGAAGAAGAAGAGGTGATGTTGAGGTGAGGAATGAACAGTGGTTTCAACAGGATGGGGTAATTTCCCATGCTTTAAATGACTCATTGTGGGGACACTTTGGTGAGCATCTCATCAGTCAGAAGGGTGATCCTGAATGGGCTTCATACTCACTGGACTTTAACCCTCCCCTACGATTTTTAACTGAAGTTATCTCAAAGATAATGTTTTTAAAAATAATCCCCAGATTTTTCCTAAACTGAAAAAGGTTATCGCAGTGAAATCAGAACAGTTCCAAGAAAAGTAGTGTGTCAATTATTGACAATCGTGAACATTGTATCCAGGTGTGCTTACAACGCAGAGGTGCACATTAAACAGTGATAAAACAAAGACTGTTGGGCATTCATGACTGGAACTTGGTGGACAAGTCAATTATACTCTAAACTTTATTTGTATCAAATATGTTTAGATTGCAGAAAGGATTGTGGATTTTATTAACAATTTCATTGGGGGGGGGGGGGGGGTCACCCTATATTTTATTGAACATGTTTTCTAATTGAGAGAAAGTTTCAAAGAGAATGATAGATCGGTGCCTCGCCCCCAATCCCCACCTCCTGCGTGTTGTCTTCTTTGGAAATTTACTGTGTTCACTGTCTACCTAGAATTATATAATTCAAGATGAATTGTTAAGCAGAATGCATTTCCATATCATTTGTTTTAAACTAAATTTCTCACAATTCTGTAAAATACTTAATTGATCATAAGAAAAAATTACTTATTCATTGAAATTGAAACTTTCAACTTATTTCTGTTAATCTGATTGTAGCCTTCATTCGTGGACCAAGCAATTCCCAGCAGATCACCCTGAAAAAATCCATGACCACATAGCTAAAGAGAGAATCGTCCGTGAGCACTTATTAACGGTCACTCAAGAACTTGCCAAAGAAGTGACCAAAAAGAGTAAAGCCGCAGCTGGTGAGTACAAGTCATCAATGGATGAAACACATTCGACCTTTAGTTTCATCCGGATTTCAGTTGAGCATCTTTCTTTCTTTTTTTTCTTTTTTTTTAATAATCTTATAAGAGGCCATGTGTGTCTATATCTTAAGTATCTATTTCTGCTGTATCGTTAAACTTTTAGTTTTGTGGAAGCCATCAAAAAAAGTTTTTTTGTTTTTTTTGTTTTTTTCTAATTTAATTTTGTCAAAGTAATCCATGTTACTGTTATAAACAGAAAAAATTATGTTTAATGAATTTAAAAAAAATTATTTTTAATATATTATCTGCATTTAAAGGTTAATTGAATCTATCTTATGTACTCAATCTTTAAATAAATCCATATATATAACTATTCATAAATGTACATTTGTTTCTGCAAATAGAAATGTTTTACCCATTTTTTAAAAAGTTATTTTGAAAATCAACAAATTTTGTAATTGTTTTTTTTTTATGCTTAAAGTGTATTACTATTTTGTAAAGTAGTTGAACATTTAAATTTGTAAAAACAAATTTGATATTTTATTTAATGCAGAATCACTAGTTGAATCTTCTATGTTTTCCATTGTTAGGTCTCTTTCTCTCCCAATCATACACTTATAAATTCTTTCTCTTACTGATGAAAAATGATTTTCATCTGTTAAAAAGAATAGAAGTTGATTGGTGTGTTTAGCTGTGACAAAAAAAAAGAGAGAAAAACAACAATCTTATTATTTACTAGTTATTTACCAAAGGTGTGTAGGGGGGGTCAACTGAAACAAAATCTGACTTTCAACTCTGCAGTTTGTTTAAAAACAAAAAAACTGACTGACAACAATTGTCAATCCCCAACTCCAACTCCCCAACATCTGATATTTACTATTATTTACTCACATTTACCTGTTGCAAGCACAGTATTATTTTTTTTATTCTTAGACTTTATACAAACAATTTTTTATTGACTTCTTTTCTCAGCCTTCAGGCTAGGACTTAAAGTGTACTATCTATTCTGTCCTCAGTTAGAGATGGAGAAATCTTTCTCAACTGGGGCAATTTGAATTTTTGTCCTATCCAGAGTGCTCCTTTCGGGGGAGCTGGATATCCCCTACATTAAAAACCAACTTTGTATCTAATTTGTCCTCGTGGGGAGGCAAGTAAATAGACTTTTATGCAAGCATTTTTTCAAGAGTTCAAATCATTTTAATAATACGTAAATTTTAAATTAAAAATATTTTTTAAAAATATTGTTTTAACATTGTATTTTTGGCTGCTAAAACATAAGGCTGTTCTGTAAGAAATTTAAAACAAATGAGTATTAAAGATTAGATAAGTATTTTTTGTAATGAAAAATAATTTTTCAATTTAAAATGAGTTAAAATCTTTAATAGTAAGTAAACTTGAAGAAAATAAATTTATTAGAGTTTATATTTTGTTAAAGGAAGTTAAATAAGATTTTTTTCAACTATTCCTTCAGTTAGAACATTACTCACTGAAACGTTGGAATGGTTTGAATATTTGTTTAAGAATTACTAATATTATAATTTTTGTCTGATAATATTTGCGAGAAAATATGAATAAATTATTACTGTTATTAGCAATAGTCTTCCTAGATGAATGACCTCTTATAACACTGACTACATCTTATTGGTTTGGGGAGTATCGTTGTAAAATCACTCTTTGAAAGAAGACTAATTCAAATCAAAATTTAAGAATTGTTTTTTCTATTGATATAACAAATATCCCTCGCATCCGAGGAACCTCCTGTGGTTGTTGTGGTCATGGGATTATGATTACAAAAGTCTGTTTTCCGCAGCAGTTATACTCATAGGTTAACATTGTTATGAGATGATCAGTTTTTGTGTCACATACAAGTTACACTAAACAAGTCTGACTTGTTTCTCTTCATTTTATTTCATTGACTTTAATTGATTTTTAATTTTGTTGATCAGTTTATATTTTAAGTTTGTTTTGAATCAACAAGTATATGTATTATTCAAAGGAAAATCATTTTTCATCTATCCCCAAAAGTAGGATATTGTCATGGCATGCATAAGGCTACATTCATCTACATTTTAAAATATTAACATCAACTAAGATTCATGAGGTCTTTTAAAATGTAAGTAAAAAGAACAAAACAAAAACCTTAATGTTTTCCTTTAATTAAAGCAGAAACTGTAAGACTTTGATTCTTTTTTTTTTTGTCAATACTTTCTGTTCATAACTAAATTTCATTTATATTTGAAGGACGCAATCCTTCTTCAACAGTGAAAACTGGCAAAGCTAGCCATGTCACAAAAGGCAAGACATACAACAGTGCTGATCTTAACGCGGTTTCTTGTAAAACTACCAAACCTTCTGATCTCCAACAGACTTCTACTTCTACCGCCAACGCTACTACTACTACTACTACTTCGATTATAAAATTAGATCCTTCAAATAAACCACCGTCACCAAAAATAAACTCTAAATTAACATTAAGCGTTTTCCAACTCTTGCTTGCCGATCTTGTGTCAGAGTCTTCTTGTCTAATGGAGTTCCTGGCCAGAAATTCTTGTTGTACTCATCTCAAGGATGACAATGGTGTTAATGTGCAGAAAATGTCTTCTCAAAGACCCAACTCTAAATTCCTTTTCCAAAAATTCCCAAATCTTTCAGCTTGCCATTCCAGAATAAAAGCAAGTTCTTTGAGAACCTTGAAGAACCCACCTTTTTTCGAAACTGAAGTAACTTATAACAAATTCAAAAAGTACCCGCTCTCCAATTTGACAAAACCTTCAGCTGAAGGGGAAGGAATAAAAGCATCGGTCTGGAAGTATCTGGAATCATTGCTGAGAGATGGAACAGGATCTACTACCAAAGAGGAACTTCCAAATCGTGTAGAAATCATTCCTTCATTGGATGCTCTAAATTTGGAACCTGTGTCTTCTATCCACAAAAAACGGAAACGGCATGTCATGTTTAACTCTACTCCAAATTTAAAAGATGAAATTCCGTACTTGGTGAACTGTGTTACTGTTGAATCTGTACCCAATGAACATCATCACGATTCTCCACCAAAAGAAACTCAGGATTCTTCATCATCGGATCCTTTAATTCAAAGATCAGATTCTATCCAGAAAATCATTGCCCCGTCCATATCTTTGAATTGCTTGGTGGAAGAAAATCCTGAAGACATTGAAGATTTGGAAGTTTTTTATCGACTTGCAGAAGAGATTCTCAAAATTAATCCCACCAGTGTATGAATATTTATGTTGAAGTGAAAGATATCTGGAAAATGTTCAATTAGCCATCCAACTTTTAAAAAAAAACTGGAGTAAGATGGAGAAAGATTCACAGGTAACAGAATGCAAAACTAGCACCCCCAACTTTCCTTGGCCTAGACAGTATTGTATCTTTATCTTTTTTGGAAAAAGCATGCAACTCTTGCAAGATATATTAAAACTGTTTTCCTGTTGTGACCTTTAATGGGTCAGCATGACCTTTGCCTTAGATGTAGCTCCTCCACTCCCTCTTTTCTCAAATTCACTTCTCACTTTGCATGGTTTAATTAACGTTGCTAAACCTTCTATCTGGAAAAAATCTGTTTTGTCTTTTTTTTCTCCCTTAAATTAACTTGACAGGTTTGATTGTCATTTCTGGTACATTTTATGATTAACATATTTCAAACTAGGACTCGGGAGTAATAACTTCAAACTAGAAAATTTGAGATCATTTTTTGTCATTTATTTCTTACTTTCTTTAGCGCGCATATATATATATATAGCTGTATTAGTTAATATATGTATAAGGGTAGAGTGCTCAATATTAGAGATATAGATCTCTCTCTCATGAAATATACACACACAGGTTTTAAATGTTGTGATTGCTGAGTCGGTGTTTGTGTTCATCTCAAGAGTCTGTTATCATTTTTTATTTATTAAATTCATCATCTTTTATTCTTATCAAATAATTTTACACCAAAAAATATTTTTTGTCCAATACCTTCATCTGTTAAGACAAATAAAATTACGTTGAATTTATTTCCATTTTTTTTTTTTTTTAATTATCAAAATAATTTAATATTAATTTTAACTTGTATATTTCAATTATTTTTAATGTTTTGGATACTTTATTTTATTACAAATAAAAAAAATTCCAGATTGAAATAACAATTCACATTATTTATATATATATATATATATATATATATATATATATACTAGAAGAATACCCATCCCAGGACATGTAAAATTAATTCCATAAACAGGAACCGTTTTGCACCATTTTTATGTCCCCCTTATGAAGATTAAAAAAAAAGATATAATGATACTAAACCTTATGTCAAGAATCCTTATTCTAATTTTGATCAAATTCTATTACGTAATTCTATAAAATGTCTTAAATCAAGTCTTTTGTGGGTTTAAGAAGAAATTAAAATTAAGGGAAGCTTGTTTAAATAGACTATGAATCAATTTTAATGCATATCTGAAATATTTAAATTTTCAAATGAGAGGTTGTGCCTATATTATGTCCCCCCAAAAAAACCTTTAAAATACTCCAAACAAATTGAAATTTGGGGAATATTTATTAATACCTATTGTTAAAATTTCGAATACCTCTTGTTAAAATTTCGTAAACTCTGAGTTATCTGAATTTTCATGAAGGGCTTACACCCCCTTTTTACCCCCTTGCATAAAACTAAATTAAACTAATTATAGTCCATATCTGGACCCCCTTAAAGCCTAGCAGCTGTTTCAAAATTTATAATGATCGGTTAATTAGTTTAGGAGTGAATCCTGTACAAACATATAAACATACCTAACTTTATAAAGATATAGATTGATGCTATTGATATGAAGACACCAACATAGAAACGTTTATGTTTCATTCCTGGGGGAAATCATCAGGCTAAATGCTGAGATTTACATTTTAGAATCGTTTTTTATAGTTACGCGGTGTCCACTCCAACTTCCAACCAACTTTATAGTTTAGAACAAACACAGAGGGCTCAATTATTCATATGAGAACAATATTTTTTTGGTGATACTATACAAAATTAAAATGAAATTCTTTCCTCTGGGTAGAATAGTGTGTTGTCCGAACCCATAGGTATTACATGTCTATTCACTTTGATTTGTATACTATCACTAAAAATAATATTTTTATATATATATATATATATATATATATATATAAGATATATTGAAAGTAAAACCATTATAATCTGATCTTCAACATAAGTGCAATTCATCGACCGTAGACAAAGCACATTTATGCCCTGTCAAATTATAGTTTGCTTTTGGCAGATTTGCATGAACAAACTTTGAGAAATGATTTTGTTATTTTCAGTTTTCTTTTTCAGACGTTTTGCATGATCAGAATTTCTTAAGTAAATCTTATTTTGAAAATATTTAGGATTTTTTTTTCTTTCTTAAAGCAATTTTATTTTGTTAATTATTTATAGTTAAATAGATATTTTTAAAATGTAATAATTTCAAAAGCTAAAATATTTATCTACAATTATTTTCACAGAAAGATAAAACTATTTTAAATTTCTTTTTATTAATAGATTTTCATTTTCTATAGCCAAAGGTTACCAAACTGTGGTCCATTAGTTAAAGCAAAAAAAGAAAAGGATAGAAATCCGTTATTATTATTTTATTTATTTTTTTACTAATGAGTCACCACTTATAAAGGCCAAAAGCCACTTGAGGATAATGATGATTACACATCTTGTACCATACCGGTTCAATGTAATGTGTTCGCTGATAGGTTGGGAGAGCGAAGTTCAATCCTCAGTCAAGTCATACCAAAGACTCAATGGTACTTGATGCTGCCTTGCTAAACACTCAGCATTTTATTGCATATTTCAAGGGTAAGTGGACCAATTCACGGCAAAGAAGTAGCACCCGCCTCTACATCTCCGTTAGCTAGCCAATGAAAAGAGAGCCTTCAGGTTGCCATCAATTATGATCGAGTTACTTACACATCTTGAAAAATATTTGAAGACCTGTTGCAATAAAAGAACTCAGTACTGTATTTTGAATATCATCAATAAATGATGTGCATTTTTGTTAATATTATTTAGAGAAAAAGAATCAGATCTTTCTTTTGTAGAATAAGAAGAAAATTATTACTTCCTTTTAAATTTCATTTAAAAATCCACAAATCCTTTTTTAATAAGTGTCTACATGATGACATCAATTTGACCATAAAGCTTAATCCGACCTTTAAAAAAAAAGTTGGTTAAGCCTTATCTAAAAAAACAGCTATTGCTTAAACACTTTAGTTTTTAGAAGTACAACTAAGAAAACTGAAATAACATCACTGAACTCCGACAACTAAACTGGGATGAAAATGTAATCTTATCACCAAGACAAAGCTAGGGATTCTAACTATTGATTCAAAATGTCCTGATTCGGAAGAATCTTTAGCAAAATCCGGAACTTAAATACCAATAAAATAAAACCGTTTCTTGTCTGACAAGCATGTTTCTGCAACTTCATTTGATGTCTTAGACTTGCATGAATAAATTGACATGTTAAAGAATGAAAAAAAATAGCATGAATTTTTTAAGGAAAAAAAAATTTACAAACTTTTTTTGTTTTGTTTAACTATTTTAAAATGTCTTTGTATTATTACTACTATTAATACTAATATATTCGATATAAATTTAGATATGATAAAACTAATTTATTATAAGATCTTATTATTTAAACGTAAGCAAAGTTGTATTTTTGTAAATAATTTCTAAGAACATGTCAGTTTACAAATTATAAATGTTCGTTTTTTCATGATATACACATAGATATTTTAAATTTAAAAAGGGAAATGCTTGAACATATACTTTAAAATTCTTTTTTGAACTGTGAGTGTTATATAATATATATATAATATATATATATAATATATATATAATATATATATAATATAATATATATATGTAGGATCAAATAAACCAAAGTGAAAACTTTTAGTAGATGGAACCTATCTCTATAATATATATATAATATATATACGAGGGGCGTTCAATAAGTAATGCGCCTGACCCACTTCCAGTTGTCTGATCTAGATGAAATTTTGCATGTGTAATGATTTATATCTATGGATTATGTTGCAAAAAACAGCTCTGAACTAATTGGAGTTTCTGATTTACAGGTGTTTGAACTGAGTCAAGTGTGAATTGGAGCCAGTTGAGTGTCGCGCAGTGATTCGGTGTTTGTATTTGAAAGGACGCACATCAAAGGAGACTTTTGATGAAATGAAAGAAACTTATAGTGATGATGCCTCATCATATGACCTTTTAAAACGCCGGCATCGTGAATTCAAGCATAGTCGGAAGTCTGTGGAAACAGCTCCCAGACCTGGTCGTCCCTCTTCTGTCATTGATGAGGCATATGTCCGTCAAGTTGAGGCTGCCATTTTGGAAGATCGACGCATTACTATTCGCCAAATAGCCCAAGATCTATGGAAACTATCATTCATGACCATTTGCATATGCATAAGGTGTCTGTCAGATGGATTCCCAGGTTGCTCAGCAAGAAAACGTCGAGTGCCAAGAAGATGAGTCAAAGTTTTTCAAAAGACTGATTACACAGGATGAAACTTGAGTCCATCACTATAATTCAGAGACCAAAGCCCAATCAATGCAGTGGAAGCACTTGGATTCACCACCTCCAAAGAAGGCAAGGGTGCAGCCCTCCGCTAGCAAGGTCATGCTCACAGTCTTCTGGGACCAGGACGGAGTAGTGATGACAGATTTCCTGGCAAAGGGTAACACAATTACAGGAGCCTATTACGCTTCACTTTTGATCAAATTAAGAGAAGCTATCAAAATCAAGAGGCGGAGCAAGATCAGCAAAGGTATTCTCCTCCTGCAGGACAACGCTCCGGTCAACAACTCGCATGTCGCCAGATTAGAAGCACGGGTGTGTGGCTATGAAATCCTCCCCCATCCCCCTTACTCTCCTGGCCTTGCACCCTCTGACTTTCATCTCTTCCCAGCCATGAAGTTGTTTTTGAAAAAGCGTTTCCCAGATGATGCAGCCTTGATTTCTGAAGTTACGACGTGGTTGGAGGACCAACCTGGGGTGTTCTACAAAAACGGTGTCCAGAGCTGCGTCAAACGATGGGAAAAATGCATAACTCTGAGTGTTTCCTATGTAGAGAAAGACTAATAACTGTGCCAAGTTTCATTAATCTGCTGCTATGGGAAATAGGTCAGGGGCATTACTTATTGAACGCCCCTCATAGGTGCCAATAAGCTCACACAACCAGTCCATTAGTCACGACCTGGTCCATGGGGGTTGTGGCCTCAGGAAAACCCACTGGGGTCCCTTTCCATGCGTGACATGGCATGTACAGCTACCCACGGTATTATACTACTGATGATGAACCAACCGTTCCTAGCGCAACCAAAGAGTTTGGGCTCCTGTCCTGTCAGTCTGAAACAGCAGCCAGACAAGCTGTCTAGTCTGTACCCTTAACCTGTCGGAACAAGAGCGACCCAGACTGGTCATGTAAGACTTAGTGACGAAAAAAACTTATCAAGAGAGAAAGAGAAACGGCATTCATTGTCCTTGTCAGGAAACAAGGCCAGGCACTGGGTGCCTTTGAAGCGTCCCAGCGCTGGTACCTCTGCACCTGGCTAATAGACAGAGAAGGACTGTAAAGGTGGGGCGATAGGCAGAGCGCATCTACTCCTTAAGCCATTTTAGGTTTGCAAACCGGATATTTCGTTCGAGATTCCAGTTCTAGGAAGTTCGATCAGGACTAAGGAGGCTTCCCTCCCCAACGGTTTGCTGCCACAACATAAGTGGTTAGTAGCAAAGTTTTATTTTCAGAGATTTCCTTCTCTCAGATAGATGACCTGACAAGGTCTACGGGTCCAACACACCGAGAGGGGATAGCCTGCGCCTGTGTACTATTCGGGTATTTTCGAGCCCCCGCAGGTCAAAAAAAAAGCTTCCATATATATGTATATATGTGAATAAGTCTAGACGACGCCTCTATGGAGAGCAGTAGAAGATTGAAGATGGGTTCGCCTCTCATGAGTTAGATTTGTTGTGGGGGCATTTCTCGCTGGTCAGTGATGTGTGGGGGTGCTATTTATTTTTCATAAGTCAAAATAGAGAGCACCTAACTACAACGTAATAGTATAGAGGACAATTTAGAAAGTATGTAATAAAGAAACACAGAATGACACCGAATTTAAATAAAAGTAAAAATTATAATTTTAAAATAAAAGACAGATACAAGTAGTAAAATCAAAATAAAAAGAAAACGAAAAACTTAGCTCATGATAATCTTGGTCTGTTTTGTTAATGTTTAGAATTTTTCTGTGGGGCGGATAGAAGAAAAAAGAAGACGACCCGTTCTATGGTGCTTCCTTCTAGGTTTGAGAGATTGGCAGTTAATACTTTGGGGAGGGGGTGTCTTTTTTTTCCTGCTTTAGCTTGGGGGATTTGTTTAAAACTACGGGCATGGCGCTGACCCTTGTGGGACATTAAGTAAAAATCAGTTGTTTGGACGTAATGCTAAAACTCATTTCACTCAAAATAATTTGGGCGACTGAAATAGGATTTAACCCAGTTTTATTTGTCATATCCAGAATGATATGGGCCATAGATTTCTCAACGGTAAGAGTGCATCATAAGTGAATAGATCTGATCAAATGGATTTGAGGCACCCAAGGCCAAAAGGACACATTTTGTTTTAATACCAATTTTTTTACTTTTGAGTTCTGGTTTTATTGCTTATGCTTCTGGTTTGACTTTTGAAAAATTACAGATTTTTAATAGCAAAAGATCAACTATTTAAAAATACTCTTTTCAAATTGTAAACACTTGATAAAATAAAACCTTTTCTTTTTAAATGGGCCATTTTGTTTTGCTCATAATTCAACTGGAAGTAAAAAAGTAGTGTGACGGCAAAATCGTCGCCCATTCTAGGCTGCTGTTCAAATCAATTAAATCAGAAAACTCATTGAATCAATTCCATAGTCTATGTTAGCATTATGCCAATATCTCCCATATAATAAAAGATTAACATGAAATATAAACAGATTGTTTACGTAAACTGACAAAAGGAAATTTTAATACAAACAAGTAAAAAAAAAAAAAAAGATATAACATTTATTTTAATAAAATTTTTCATCTTCTAATTGACAAACATTAGATTTTTTAATTTAATCTGTTAAAAGTGTTTGCTAATCTTGCAGTATAGTTAACAGCAGACAAATCGAAATTTAAAAAAAAAACAAAAAACTATATATATAACAAATAACTTTAACCAAATTGATTAAAATTTAATTTTCTCCGACCTGTATACTTTTAACGTTTTTAAACTGTTTTAAAGTTTTTTAATTTCAAAATTAGATTTTACTCTTTTTAGTCACCTGAGAATCAAAATGGCTGCCTCTTTCTTGGTTGTTGTTTGTTGTCGACGCCATTTTGTGTGTGTGTGTTTTGATAAGTCAATTTAACGATAACAAACTCAGAGATAATTAATCTTACAATCAGTTCCACACTAAAAGTATACAGGTCGGTAGAACATTACATTTTAATGCATTTGGTGAAAGTTATTAGTTGTAATTTGGTTTTTATTATTTCTCTGCTGTTAACTATAGAGCAAAATTACCAAATGCTTAATACCAAATTTATTCTCAATCAGGGTTTCCAAACTGAAAAGTAAAAAAAAATAATATATATATAGCTTCATTAATTTTATACAAACATTGTATGTTCTAATGGCTCATAGCAGTTTGTGTGCATATATGTGCTCGGACACAGTAAGCCCTCTCTAGTCTTTGTCAAGGCATCTCTCCTAAGAGAAGGCTAACTTGTATATAAACCCGCTGCTCTACTGAGCCAGATGTCTTGTGCTTTGTGTATTTCTGGGCTTCTTGATAGCTTGCTAGTGAGATGCTCTACTTGCCAGCAATGTTCGTGCTTGTCTAACGAGTAGATCGCCATCATATGTATATAAATTAATAACACAGCCGTTGATATATAGACCGGCCCTCACCCCTCCCGTTCTTAATATACACCCCAAATTTAATGGTTTAGACCAGGATTCGTGTCAGCACATTCTTACCCTCTTTTGAGATAGGGGAGGTAACTCGAAGCATACTTTCAAGGGAGTTATTGCCCTTGTTCCAAATCCATCACTCTGTTTTCCATTTCTTTTCTTAATATGTCTGGGTTTTATTGCTTAACTGGACTCTTGGGTTTTAGGTGGGCGCTTCCTTTCCAAATACAATCTGCTTAGTCCAAATCAAAATGTAGTTAAAGTTTTGTTTGTCTAAGGAGAGAAATAGGGAAACTTAATTTCAAATCTGTAGGTAACCCCTTGAATTGTGTTAGTGGGTTTAGATGACAAATCTAAAAGTTGCACATTGGAGACCACACCCTAAATTAGAAAAATACCGATTTTTATTAATAAATAAATATTTTTTTTAAAGTATGAAGACAATTAGTTGAATACTTACATTTTTTTAATTAATATCAATGAAAAACAATGTAAGGAATAGATGATGCAAAGAATTATTTTTATTTGCATATTTTTTAATACATATCTACATTTTGAAAAAAATAAAATTTTTCATTCTTTTTTTCAGTAGAGCGTAGGAAAACCTGGGCCGGAACTCCGTCAACTGACTACTTGAAGACAGTCTTTGGTGAAAAAGACCTTTACGTTGAAGACATTTTGTCAGGCTAACTGCTACTAATCAACATTCTACACACATTCTGCTCCCCATTCTTCAAGGAAAGAACCAGAACAACAATTTTTTTAAAAATCAACTGTACATACATTGGTTCTCCACAAATTGTTAACTGCTGCTGGTCCTAAATCGGATACTGCTGTATGCTAAACCTCATATCCAAGACTTTTTACAAAAAAAGGGGTTTACCTATAGTTGTGTCTTGCCTTCATTTGTTTTATCTCAATGTTTCCGTCTGCAGTATTCTCAAACCTTTTTTTTTTCAGAAGGCACATTGTGGCAATAAAACCCAGAATAAGGACACCAGTCAACTGTAAATAATATTCAACTCAAAATGTTTTTAAATCACAGAAAAGATACAAGGACCTTTCTTATTTGTTGACATATTACATTAATAAAAAAAATAATTTAAAAAAAAAGAAGACATTAATTAAATAATAAGTAAATAAAAAGACATTCCATGGTAAGGTTGTCATGACAACAGCCCCCCCTCCCCCCCACACACACACACAAAAAAACAGGAAATTTAAATCCGGGCCAATTTCTGCATTTCCACACCCAAATCTTCCACAACATGAACCAAGTAATGAGAGGAGATGAATGGAACAAGATGGAACAAAAACCCCATGCACTGAAGGACACTCGCAGCCAATACTCATCACTTCATTGAACTAAAGGAATGGTCCTTGAAAACTGCAAATCTTAACATAATCGGTTTTACAGTTTGGAGTTTACTGTTATATCAACTTCACTTACAGGGGAAACAGGTTGTAAAATGATCCTTAATAATTCTGTTGATAGAAGCTTGGAACAATATCTCGCTTGAAATCATCCATGATTTTAAAGCAAATTTGTCACGTTTGAGTTGAGAGACTGATTTTATCTTTCTTTTTTTTCATAATTTTAGTGTGTGAAAGAAAGCAGACAAATCCAAATCAAAGCTGATTGGAATGTGACAAATCGAATTGTTTCTATGATTTGTTATACAACTGCATTTTCACATACATTTTGGAGAATTAAAAAAAAAACTCACAACACAAAGCTAGCAAAAAAATATTAAAATTTTAAGATTTTTTTGCTTGTTTGTCTGATAAGCGGAATAAAGTTTTAAATAAAAAAGCCAAATAAAAACAAACGTTTTAAAATATAAAAATTTGTTTTTATTTGTTTTTTAATATTTTGTATAAAATTTTGGACCACAACAAAAAGAAAGTTCAGTTTACATCAAATTAAAAATTTACTTTTTTACCGATTCTTTTTTGTTATAATGCTATAGTTATTCTATTGGGAGATTTAAGAAAAAAAAAAAAAAATTTTTTTAAATTGAAATTGAGAAATTTATTTTTATATGTAAATATGAATATGTAAAACTGCCGATTAAATGATGTATTTACGATCAGAAAATCATTTTAAGCTCTTCATTGTTTTTCTTTATTGTTTTTAAGTTTATTTTATATTTGACAATAGTGATACTTCCATAGCAAGCGACATAAACAAATACAGCATGTCTCCTATTTATAAACAGGCTTGGCAATGAATCTCCCTCGTAAGTCAGATTCATGGTCGGATCTTGTGCATATGATATTCAAGTTTATGTTTTGGAATTTTTGAGATGAAGATTGCATCTTGGATGTTATTATTGCAACGTTTTGGCTGATGTAACCTCTGCGCAATGAATAACGTGACAGTCTTATGGAGGTTGATGGTTCAATCCTCACTACAATTTCATGAACAAACTTATCAACTTAGGAAAATCGGAAGACTAACGGACAACGAAAAAAGCATAAGCCTTCTCTGACCATTATGGACAAATAAGAGAGCCATTGAAGGATTTCATAAGAATGAGTTGATGCATGGACCTGTGGCACAATGGTTTCAATCAGTTTTGGAGGCTCAATCCTTAATACAAATGGTAATAACTAAGAATAACATAATAATTAATTAACACTTCTACCCGGTCATGGCTGACGAAACAAGAACAATCTACCCCAATGGATTAAATAAATGCTTCAGTTCGAAATTCCGTATAGGCTTACAAGTTTAATATATAAATTCCTAAGTTTAAAAAGATGCACTGAAGGACGTCAGAGGTTACATTTGCCGAAACATTGTGAAAATAACAATCCGGATGAAAACAGTAGTCCGACTAATCCAAATAATACAAATTATCAATCCTCATCTAAAAAATTCTTAAAGATAAAACCAGAGTTTTCCCTGAAAATCCGGTTTGGTCACCTTTCTGCACTTCATGGTCATATCACTTGATGGAAAACTTATCAACATGGGAAAATCTGAATACTGATAGACAGTGAAAAAAAAAAAACATAATCTCTTTCTAATTAACGCCAGGGACAAATAAATGAATTCATAAGAATAATAAATAATAAATTCGCTCACGATACTAACCTTGGATTATTGTTTGGTGTTAATCAAAGGACACATTTGTTTCAAGGAAACTTCTGTAAAAGGTAGGGAATATCCATAATCTGCATCCTCGTAGAATCCATGCACAGTTTAATACAACATCAGATTACCAGCCAGACTCTCTGTAATACTCTCTCAGTTGCGACAATGCACTATTGTCCTACCGCATCATTGACTTATTTCAACTGATGCAACCTCGCAGTTGTAGTCAAAATAATAACTATATCTTATTTATATATACAACATATATCAATTATACATACATATCAATATAAATTAGTGTAGTAACAATCAACCATAATAATATGCATTATGTTTCTGTTTCAATATATATATATATATATAGGGTGGGCAAAAATAAGGGTCCTATTTTTAAAAATTCATAACTTTTTTATTTATTGATTTTTTTAAATTTTTTTTTTTAGAATGAGTAAAGGACCCCTTCCGAAGCAAGCATGAGCCGTATTAGCCCTAAGGAACGTACCCTCATTTAGAAAACATTATTTTTGCTTAAAAAACTCAAAACAGTGTAAAAAACAATACTTTAGTTTTTGTAAGTTTTAAGAAGTGTTTTTCGGCTAAAATTTGTTTTGTTTATTTCAAAAAATCTCGGAAGGGTCAGTCTACACACACATAAAGTTTGGTGAGTTTAACTTTTATTTTGTGAAAGTTATTCAAATTCAAGTTATTCAAATTTAAAGATAGGACCCTTATTTTGGCCCACCCTGTATATAGTGCGTAATACTAAGGGGAGTAATTCAGTATATAGCACCAGGAGCAGCTGATTTAAAGTATTAATTATATAAAAAGTGAGAATTATTTGTGGTTGCTTGATATAAATTATCAATAACGACCATTGGAATAAAAATAATTTTGATAATTAACTATTGATATAAGTCAATAGTTAATTGATTAAATGGAAAAACATTTTATTCTTGAGATAAAATGTTTCTGTTTTTTAATGCTTGATTTATTTGTTTGATTTGTTTTGTTTTATGACGTATCAACCCTTTTTGGAGTTATTTAATGCTGAATCAATTTATTCATTAAAAAAAAAAAGTAACATTTCTGTCATTTTTGACAGAACAGATACTCTGGTAAATAATTAAAACAACATCTATGAGCATGTGCAAGCTTGCAGTTAGGCGATTGTCTTCCCTTATAATCCACTCTTCTTCACATGTCAACCTCCTTCGACAACAAATATATTTCCCACAATCTGCTTACCCTCATGAAAAAAAAAAAATCAACCAACCATTCACTGGTGGTTTCTTATCAGAAAGAGATAAATCAGAGATGAAGAGAAATACCTACGAAAGTTGACATTAAACATATGTCGCAAATAAACATATGTCGCAAATAACCCAAAAGAATCTGGTTGCTTCAACTCGTCAAAGTGTCCGATAGAAAATAACCATGGCGCAACGGATAAAGTGCTAAGTTATGATCAGTTCTAAGTGACAGTCTTCTGGTTCAATCCTCAGTACAGGTGATACTAAGAATACAATTAAGAATTATTCAAGACTTCTACTCAGTCATGGCTGACGAAACGAGAACAGTCTATCCCCGTGGATTAAATAAAGGGTTTAGTTCGAAATTACATACAGATTTGAAAGTTTGACAAGACACACCTGAAGAAAATCGGATGTTACACCGGCTGAAATGTTGTGAGGATAACAACCAAGATAAAGAACAAATAACACAAATTATCAATTCTCATTTCAAATTCCAAAACTGATTTCACACGTTAAAGCCCTGAAATCAGATTTTGCCGCTGTTCGTTTGTGCAACCCACTTTTTATTTAGTCTTATTATCCTGCATGCAAATTAGTGATAGTAGCATTAGAACCATGCATATATGCTCTGACTGAATTATAAATGGTGGCTCCAACCATGTAGGTGAAACATTGTTGTCTCTTGGGTTTTGGTAGATCTGAGCTTGTTGGTCAACTATCCTTCACACCCCAATCTCATGTTCACACAAAGTACAGCCAGGCATAAGTCACTCCTTCTAAGAGAAATAGTACTGGTTTGCTTATCTACGGGTTCATAATGTGTTTCCATATAGGGAGATTACTTTGTAAAGCTGTGTCAGCTGCAGATGATACATCATTCAAATCATCATAAGATGATTCTCCTGAGACTGATCCTACCATGAACTTTTTTTCTGGGGTGTTCTCATTTCCTGAGGAGTACTATTCTGGGGTTATCCCCCTGGTAAATTCCCAACTTTCATTGGACTCCATAGTTGGTGGTAGAGCTTAAGACATTTGAAAACCAAATGGTAAATACAAAAAACAAAAAAACAAAGCAACATTTATTGTATTTTAGAATCTCTAGAGAATACACCTCTCACTAAAGTGTCACCTTTTCTGATTGAAAAGGTGACAAACAGCATGGCAAATCCCCCACCCCAAAATATGGTAACTTTCTGGTGGAAGTTGCTGAAATTAAACAGGCAATACGTCTACTAAAAATAAAAAATTAAAATGGTAATATTCTGGTGGAGGTTACTAGAATTAACCAGACAATGAAATTAACCATGTAATAAAAAAAAAATAAGCTTCTGGTGGAGGTTATTGAAATTTAACAGGCAACAAATCTATTAAAAAATTTTTAAAAAATGGTAACCTTCTGTTAGAGGTAACTGAAATAACCAGGCAATAAATCAACTAAAAATAATAAAAAATGGTTACCTTCTGGTGGAGGTTACTGAAATTAAACAGGCAATACATCTAGTAAAAAAAAAAAAAAATAATTATAACTTTTTCATGGAGGTTACTGAAATTAAACAGGCAACAAATCTATGAAAATAAAAAATAAATGGTAACCTGGTTGACGTTACTAGAATTAAACAGAAAATAAATCTATTAAAAATAAAAATAATACAAATGGTAACTTTCTGGTAGAGGTTATTGAAATTAAACAGTCAATAAATCTATTAAAAATTAAAAAACAGTAATCTTCTGGTAGAGGTTACTGAAATTCAACAGGCAATGAATCTATTAAAAATAAAAACTCTTAACCTACTGGTTGAAGTTACTGATATTTAACATAGAATTTAATCTATTAAAAAAAAATGGTAACATTCAGGTGGAGAATGGTAAATAAATTCTGGTGGAAGTTACTAAAATTAAACAAGTTACAAATCTATTAAAAAGAAAAGAAAAAATGGTCACTTTCTGATGGAGGTTACTGAAATTAAACAACAAATTTATTATATATAAAAATAAAATTTTAAATGGTACTTTCTGGTGGATGGTACTAAAATAAAACAGGTAACAAATCTATTAAAAAAAAAAAAGTAACCTGGTTGAGGATACTGAAATTAAACCGGCAAATAACAATAAAAAATATTTACTTTTTGATGGAGATAACTAAAATTAGGAACCAAATCTATTAAGAATAAAAATACAAAATGGTCACCTTCTGATGAAGCTTACTGAAATTAAACATGCAATAAATTTATTTTTTTTTTTTTTTAAATAGTATTTTTCTGGTAGAGGTTACTGAAATTAAACAGGTTACAAATCTATTTTTTTTAAATGGTTATCTTCTGATGGAGGTTACTAAATTGAGCAGAAAAAATCTATTAAAAATAAAAAATAAAATGGTATTCAACTGGAGGAGGTTACTGAAATTAAACAGGCAATAAATCTATATAAAAAAAAGGTTAAAAATGTTATCTTTCTGCTGAAAGAAACTGAAATTAAATAGACAAATCTATTAAAATAAAAAATGGTAACGTCTTGGTAGAGGTTACTGGTATTAAATATGCAATAAATCTATTAAAAATAATTTTAAGATCCTAAATTTCTGGTGGAGGTGACTAAAATTAAACACGCACTAAATTTTTTTTTTTTTTGTTAAATGGTAACATTCTGGTGGTAGATGGTTACTTTCTGTATTGGGGTTACTGAAATTAAACAAGTTACAAATCTATTAAAATTTAAAAAAAATGTTTTCCTTCTGATGGAGGTTGCTAAAATTAAAACAAATCTATTGGAAAAAAAATGGTAACCTTGTGGAAGTTACCGAAATTTAACAGGAAACAAAAATAAAATAAAAATGGTAACCTTCTGATTGAAGTTACTAAAATAAAACTGGCAAGACATCTATTTAAAAAGATAGTAACTTTCAGGTGGAGGTAACTGAAATTAAACAGACAATAAATCAATTTAAAAAACCGTAACCTTCTAGTGGAGTATACTGAAATTAAACAGGCAATAAATCTATTTTTTTTAAAACTACTAGTGGAGGTACTGAAATAAAACAGGAAATAAAATTATTTAAAAAAAAAAAATAGTAACATTCTGGTTGAGGTTACTTTAAGTAAACAGACAACAGATCTATTAAAATTTAAAATAATAAGCTGTTTGTGGAGGTTACTGAAATTCAACAGGCAATAAACTTATTTATCAAAAAAAATGGAAACTTTTGTCAAGGTTTTTAAACAGGAAATAAATTCATGAAAAAAAATGGTAACCTTCTTGTAGAAGTTACTGTCATTAAAAAGGCAACACATCAATTAAAATAAAAATGGTAAACTTTCTGATGACGGTTACTGAAATTAAACATGCAATAAATCTATTAAATTTAAAAAATAGTATTTTTCTGATAGAGGTTATTGAAATTAAACAGGCAATAAATCTTGTCGGAATTTTCGTGTCGTTAACGAAAAACCGCTCTAAACGATGGTCATGTTATCTAGGACAATTATCATTAAAAAAATTATAGCAAGAGATAAGGAAAGGAGTAATACAAGAGAGGAGAAAGGGAATACAAGATGTTCGTAAAAGTTAAAATATAGTTTTATTTACAAAAAAAAGATAGCCTGGACTGCTTTTTTTTCCAAAGCTGGAATAAATAAATTATTCCTGGATAACATGCAAAAAAAATAAGAATCAAAAAAATACAACATCAGTATCTCTGAACATTAAGGTAGATACAACAAAATTTGACACAATCTAAGTTAAGGAATAAATCCTTTTAAAACATGAACTTACTATAAAGTCCGTATTCTTACAAATCAATCAAAAGTCTCTTTTTTTCTTTACACCAAAGTTACAATCAAAAGAAATAAAATTAACAAACCGTGCCGAAGTCCAACATAATTTCCACGATAAAATTAACTCTTTTTTTATTTTATCAAACGTCTGTCCGAAAGTTCTTCTCTTCCCTTTTTTCAATATTTTCTTTTAGCAAATCCGATGCAATATGTATGGCACAAGAACAGTACACATTTCAAATAAACACAATACTCACTATTTTTCATCGTTCGTCTTGAATGGCGATCACGCGCAAATGTTCTGATTCGACTAGCATAGTTGAATATATCAAATCGATCTGTGTGCACAGACGATTAATCTCAATGATTCTTAATCTCTGATTAGAATCTTCTCGACAGCAAAGTATTTCACTTCTCGGGAGCCAATCTCTTCAACATAGGCAATTTCGTTCCCGGAGCTATCTCGTTCAACTTCATCTCCTTATTTCAAGTCTCTGGCTTGAAACAACTTCCCAAGGATATATTCTTGACCGAGGGGAAAATATTTCATAAACAACATGTAATTCATCCAAGAGATATCATATCTCTTAAATTTCTTCAAGTAGAATTCTTGCGAATTTAACGTCCCCACGTGGACGGAGAAACAGTTTTAACATATGTCGACTTCAACGACCAACTCTGTTCTTGAATTTAACGTCCCCACTTGGACGGAGAAACAGTTTTAACACGTCCTGTCATTCCGGTGTGCGACTCTGTTCTGATTAAATTTCGCGCCGATATATCCAGACACGACAAATTGCATCATTGCTAAAAATAGAAATCACGTGACACATGGCCTTCACCGCATAACACCTACGCAATATCCATATGACCTTCGACCTGCACGTAGGCCCCCCCTGACCTTTCAACAAAGGGAAGTAACCGTTGACTTACTTAGAAAAACGTCTAGAAATTTCCACACTCTCCCGACAAAGAAAAAAAAATGTACAATGTTTATACATGTCTCATGTACACATCAATACCACAAATAATCATCATCCTGTTCACTCACCTTCTTGCGAGTTCGAATGGGTCTAGAATTGGAAGTCGAGGAATGATCTCCTCCAGCAACATCTGGCTGGACCACATCAGGAACCTCGGAACCACAAGGCTCTTCGGGAACCTCCGAGGCCTGATGGGAATGAGTAACCGACAACTCCATCGGAAAAAGGTGTCTCAAAGAATGTTCCTGAGAGGAACCATCTGCCTTCTTAATCAGGGCAGATCTAATATGAGAATCATCACCTGGAGTCAAACCTATCACTCTACCCAAGGACCAATATGGGCGAGCTTTGGCTGGGTTCTTAACAAGAACCACATCGCCTATCGCGATGACATCACCAAAATCAGATTGGTACAGATCACCACTCAGTTCTCTCAAGCCGAGCAGGTATTCTTCGTACCATAAAACCTTAAATTTCTTTAAGAGAAGATCCCTTTGTTTCAGCTTCTCCAAAAGGTCACTCCTAGAAGGAGGAGAATTCTCAAGAAAACCTTCTTCAGAATTTATAAAAACAGCACTATTACAATACGGGCGAATAAACGCGTTTGGAGATATAATATCCAAACCATCATCTCCAGAACATCTATAAGTTAGAGGACGTGAGTTAATAGCATTCTGTATATCAGACAACACAGAAAGAAGTTCAAAATAACCCAACTTCTGCCGACTCACTAACTTATAAAGACAAACCTTCACCGTCTTAACAAGACGCTCCCAAACACTGCCGAACCAAGCAGAATATAAAGGTATCGTCTGGTGCTTGATGTCAAAGGTACTAAACTTCTCTTCGAACTCGTCAGACACCAGCACTTGCTTAATCAAACCGCATCCAGCAACGAATGATTTAGCATTGTCTGAGTATATATGGGAAGGCACCCCATAAATATTAAAAAATCTCACCAATGATAATATCACTGAGTGAGTAGACATGTCACTCACTAACTCCAAATGAACCGCCCTCACATTGAAGCACGTAAAAAGCAATATATACATTTTTTGCGGTCCCCTTTCATCTTCAACCCACAAATGACCAGTAAAGTCTATCCCGGTATGGTTGAAGGGCTTCACAAAATTAACTCTGTGCTTAGGTAAATTGGTTACCTTGGGGTATTTGAAAGATACGGCATTGTATCTTTTACACAGAGCACAGGCAGAGATAACCGACTTCACTGCCTGCCTGGATTTATGTATCCAGAAACCTGACAAACGGAGTTTGCTGAGGGTAGCGGCAATACCCAAATGCTTACATTTGAGATGACAGTCCATAACAATCAAATCAGTTATATGACTGCCTCGAGGTAACAAAATCGGATGTAAAATTTCCGGAGGGTAAAGGCTGGCTTTACCAATCCTTCCCCCAGACCTTATCAAACTTTTATCATCCAGGTAAAGATCCAACTTCGCCACCAACGGAGGAATCTCACGGTTGGAGGGGTTCAACAAAAAGGACTTTTCCCTGGGAAGAAGCAAAGACTGCTCCAACTTAAATCAAATAAATTTTGGCCACCTGGCCTGGTTCTTATTAATTTAGCAGCCCCATACTGGAAAATGTAAGCCGCAAAGCCAAAGGCTTGTTGTGAAGCATCACAAAAGATTATTAACGTGGCAGGCGCAGAGGAATCAACAGCACATCTGGGGATCCTCACACTATGCAGATTCATCAACTCAGGAAACAACTTGTTCCAAGTGAGCTGCAAACTCTCCGGTATCTTCTGATCCCATGACACCTGAGTTTTCCATATCTCACTGAGTATTACCCTTCCCTTGATAGTCACAGGCAAAACAAGCCCCAAAGGGTCGAATATGGAAGAGTTCTGCGATAGGATGCCCCTTTTTGTATCAGCCGGCACATCCAAGGAACCGACCGCCACATGCAAATTATCCTGCACAGGATCATACTCATAACCCAACACCCTCTCCAGAGGAGAATCATGGGTGACAAAACTTTTGTCAGCTTTCATTCGAGTGGTCAAAACATCACTATTGGAATTACAGGACCTTAATGAAAAATTACCATCCTGCATGATACTCATTGCATTCAGGTATAGGTCCAACAAAGTTTTCTGTGAATTGTGAGTTTTTATAAGATTATCCACATAAAAATTTTCCATAAGCATATCCCTACATAAACTATGAGGGTATTTTTCAACATGATGTCTAATGACGAAGTTGAGAATAAATGGGCTGGCCACAAACCCAAAAATCAATGTTTTGTAACGATAACATACCAGTTTGTCATTCAATTTCACAAAAAAGCAAAACCGATTCTTATCTCTTTCGGTTTCCAACCGAATCATGAGAAAGGCCTTACGGACGTCAGCCAACAGGACATAACGATCCATGCGAAACTTCAACAATAACTCTAGCATATCCGTGAAAAGGTTAATTCCCGGATAGACACAATCATTTAGAGAGGGATGTCCACCTGTTCGCAACGAACAGTTGAACACCGGCCTTATCTTTGTGGTACTCTGACCATTAGCCTTAATAACCGGACGGTGAGGAATCCAAGTATAATGAGTGAAATCCTCTGGATTCACTTCCACTCTCTCAATAATATCCTCCCTCTCCTGCTCTAAGAAAACCTGGCAGTAGTCCTCATATAGACCCTGCCTCGTCAAACGAGTGACAACCTTATCAAGCACATTCAACGACACTTGATGGTTGGAAGGAACAGAAGGCAACTTTCCCTCGTCCCATGGCAAACTAACATAGTAGCAACTGTCTCGGTACGAGATCGAACTGCGAAAGGCATCAATTTTATTCTTGTCATAATCACTTACAGAGTTCTCAGTAACTCCTAGTGTTTCCAAACTAAAGAGCTTGTCCACGGCTCTTTCCACAGAAGAATCAACAAAACTATCGAAAGGGTCGAAATATTGAGACTTCGGCTCAAGCACAAAATAAACATGTGTCATAAGACACCGTGAGTGTTCGGACACAACTTGGCTGTAATTCGCGCCAACAACGGAGGCATCCGTTTTCTTCATAACAGGACTCACAAAATTGGACATATCTCCAAAAGGCACAATTCCTTGAGGAAACTCAAAAACAGACCCATTCATGAAGGGAGACAACTTCATGGGTCCCAAATACATCAGTAGGTCAACACCTACCAAACCATGTACAGTAATACAATCATTTTCAACATTTGAAAAGTCAGCAGCCAATTTCCCCCCACCCGCAATAATACTCTCAATAGCAGTAGACAGACCCCTGACGTGAAACTGAAGGTCCAAGCCTTCGTCCACCAAAAAGGGTATAACACACTCAGAGTTCGGCACTTTGACCCGCAACTCGAGTTCATTTAGGCTCCTTCTGGCCGTTCCGAGAAAAGTCTTAATAAAGAAGTCCCTTCTCCTTACAGGCATAGAACGGCAATTCAATAGGTCCAGAACTACATCAGACAAATAGGAGCGCTGGCTTCCTGAATCCAACAGACAATTGAAAGATTCCACAACTCCATTATTGACCACGTCAATTTTAATTATAGGCAGGAGAAGATTCACTTCTCCCACCTGAAGACAGGGGTTAGTATCCAGCCGAGACTTGTCAAAGTCAGGGCATAACGCACCTGCATGTTCGCAACTTTTACATTTCCAACAGGGGCGGAGACGACCACTTTTACCGGGGCACGCCTCGGCGTTATGGAACGGGCTAGTACAACGGGTACACAACTTAGCCAATTGGCATCGTTGTAACCGATCCCTTAGAGAGGGATACTTCCCACAATAGTAAGCAATATGGCCGTCACTACTGCAAAGGAAGCACTTATGTCGACTGGGTTTAGTTTTTACAAAAAAGTTCTCCAAAGTGGAGGGCTTCCTAACAGCACTAGCGGGCCTGAATCTAAAGGAACCAGACGAACGCGGTTTGGCGACGGGCTTTACAGTTTTAACCATCCTGGGTTTGACGATGTCCAACGTGCGCAACACCTCAGAATAATTATCAAAGATATCTCCCAGAGATGGGTAATTACCATTGACGGTATGAATCAGTTCCCGTCTCACAGAAAGAGGAAGTTTTTCAAAAATAATGCTACTTAGCAACAGATTGCCGGGGGCCTCCTCCTCTAGAAAATCCATACCAAAGGAGTTTTTCAGCTCGTATATTTGAGCTTTCACCTTAGTTAGAAAGCTCTTCACCGAGTTAGTATCTGAATCCCCAAGAGGTTTAGCACTATGGAGATCTTTAAAAATAGAGTTTACAATAAACTTTTTATCTAAAAATTCTCTATCTAGGATCTCCATCGCTGCCTCAAAGTTGGCATCCGAAATGGAAAGATGTCCCACTATTCGGTGGGCATAGCCCCTGAGGTGATTTTTCAGAATAATCAACCTCGTGGACTCACTGGGTATATTTGACACGCAATTTTCGAACTCCTTCGAGAAGTTGAGATACGCCAATCTGTCGCGTTCCAAACTCATGGGGTCGAAAACAGGACAGACAAGTTTTGGTGTCACACCACAAAGGGACGCTTTAGACTTCTCCCCTTCTCCATTATGTGGGGAGCCCTCATCCTTCCACATGCTCTCCAATTCGCTGAAACGTCGATCCACATGGATACGATATAACGTTTCGCTCCGACAGTTCTCAGACATCTCTTCGCGAGACTCACTCTCAATATAGGCACTTGTGATCTGCTCATTGAGCGAATCAATGGACGCAAAGAGTTCCTTAACCCTAACCTTCTGGGAAGAAACAAATTCCCGGTTCTCCCTCTCGCCACCCCCAAGAACATCAATAATAGTATCGACTTTAATTTTTACAATATCTCGCCTTTCTACAAGGAGATTAACAGTGGGGGTAGACGCCATTATGAACAAAATACAATATGGCGATCAGGTGTGGGCTAACCTAAAATAGGCGCCAAACGTCTTCTCAATGGCGGGAAAATGACAACGTAAAATTATCTAAGTAAGATTCCTACAAAAAAATGGAAAAAGGCTGTACCATAGTTAACCAAAGTCGTTCAAATGTAATTCTAACAATTCCACTTGTCAGTCAAAGCAAAATTCTCAAGGGAAAAATAATTACACAAAAATCATTCAATATCCAACATTCAACAGTTCACAAAAATGGCGACTTAGAATACGCGGGAAATTCACAAAAATGACTCCACGTGGCGAACAAGAATGGCGATCTGACTCTTAAAAAATGCAATTTTCACATAAAATACATAAAAGAAAAAGAAAAAAAAGCAGTCAGCTTAAAACAGTATTAAAACCTGAACATCTCGTATTTGACTACGTTTTAATTGTAATGAATGGGCTGCTGAATCCAGTGCATCACGTCTGACACACGCAACTAGGCGCCAAAGCAGAAAGGAGATTATAACTTGAAGTAAGTTCCTTCATTGACTTAGTACCAAAAAATAGCAATAGAAGAAACCCAATCCAAATTAGTAGCACATTTTCGAGTATTTTTTCCAACACGCGAAATATGAAACAAGAAGTAAAATGCTTTTAATAGAAAGAAAATTAATTATATTATTCCCAGCACATCATCTGAATACGTTCACCCAAACGAATCTAGGATAGAAAAAGCAGAATGCTTTTAATAGAAAGAAATAGATATTATTCCAGTATATCGTTCTGAAGTTAGTCCACCCAAAACAAAAATGGAACATAAAAAAAAGCAGAATCGCTTTTAATAATAAAAAAAGCAGAATCGCTTTTAATAATACAAAAAAAGCAGAATGCTTTTAATGGCAACAAAAAAAAGCAGAATGTCGGAATTTTCGTGTCGTTAACGAAAAACCGCTCTAAACGATGGTCATGTTATCTAGGACAATTATCATTAAAAAAATTATAGCAAGAGATAAGGAAAGGAGTAATACAAGAGAGGAGAAAGGGAATACAAGATGTTCGTAAAAGTTAAAATATAGTTTTATTTACAAAAAAAAGATAGCCTGGACTGCTTTTTTTTCCAAAGCTGGAATAAATAAATTATTCCTGGATAACATGCAAAAAAAATAAGAATCAAAAAAATACAACATCAGTATCTCTGAACATTAAGGTAGATACAACAAAATTTGACACAATCTAAGTTAAGGAATAAATCCTTTTAAAACATGAACTTACTATAAAGTCCGTATTCTTACAAATCAATCAAAAGTCTCTTTTTTTCTTTACACCAAAGTTACAATCAAAAGAAATAAAATTAACAAACCGTGCCGAAGTCCAACATAATTTCCACGATAAAATTAACTCTTTTTTTATTTTATCAAACGTCTGTCCGAAAGTTCTTCTCTTCCCTTTTTTCAATATTTTCTTTTAGCAAATCCGATGCAATATGTATGGCACAAGAACAGTACACATTTCAAATAAACACAATACTCACTATTTTTCATCGTTCGTCTTGAATGGCGATCACGCGCAAATGTTCTGATTCGACTAGCATAGTTGAATATATCAAATCGATCTGTGTGCACAGACGATTAATCTCAATGATTCTTAATCTCTGATTAGAATCTTCTCGACAGCAAAGTATTTCACTTCTCGGGAGCCAATCTCTTCAACATAGGCAATTTCGTTCCCGGAGCTATCTCGTTCAACTTCATCTCCTTATTTCAAGTCTCTGGCTTGAAACAACTTCCCAAGGATATATTCTTGACCGAGGGGAAAATATTTCATAAACAACATGTAATTCATCCAAGAGATATCATATCTCTTAAATTTCTTCAAGTAGAATTCTTGCGAATTTAACGTCCCCACGTGGACGGAGAAACAGTTTTAACATATGTCGACTTCAACGACCAACTCTGTTCTTGAATTTAACGTCCCCACTTGGACGGAGAAACAGTTTTAACACGTCCTGTCATTCCGGTGTGCGACTCTGTTCTGATTAAATTTCGCGCCGATATATCCAGACACGACAAATTGCATCATTGCTAAAAATAGAAATCACGTGACACATGGCCTTCACCGCATAACACCTACGCAATATCCATATGACCTTCGACCTGCACGTAGGCCCCCCCTGACCTTTCAACAAAGGGAAGTAACCGTTGACTTACTTAGAAAAACGTCTAGAAATTTCCACAATCTATTAAAAATAAAAAAAATGGAAACATTCTGGTCATGGTTGCTGTAATTGAACAGGCAACAAATCTATTAAAAATAAAAAATGGTAACTTTCTAGTGGAGTTTACTGAAATTAAACAGGCAATAAATCTCTTTAAATACCATGGTAACATTCTAGTGAAGGATTGTAACCTTCTGCTGGAGGTTACTGAAATCGTAACCTTCCGGTGGAGTAAACTACAATAAAACAGTCAATACATCTATTTAAAAAAATGGTAACCTTCCGGTGGAGGTTACTGAAATTAAACAGGCAAGACATCTATTTTTTTTTTTAAAGTAACTAATTAAACATGCAACAAATCTATTAAAATTAAAAATTAAAATAAAAATGGTACTTTTCTAGTGGATAGTACTGAAATAAAACAAGTAACAAATCTCGAGAGTAAAATTAAAACCATTTATCATTTTTTTACCTCGAAACACACACACAAACACACACATACATATATATATATATATATATATATATATATATATATATTTGTGTTATAATGAAATAATTCCAGGAAGAAATCCGGGTATGAGAGCTCAATGTGATAAACAGAGCAAGAATAAAAAAAAAAAGTATAATAACACGAAATTACATAATCATCGATGCAATAATTTATTTCAACCTTGTGGTTTTTTCAAGCATCCGATCCAGACGATTACATTTTTTAAACTGAAAAAAAAATTAAATTCACACTCGACAATTCAAATATAATTGGAGAGAGAGGGGTTAACAACCTATTTAATACATATTTAGAGATAGGGGGAAATTTGAAGCATATCTAATCTTTAAGTATAAATTGAGAGGGGATATTGCATAATTTATTACAGACCGTGAGGGGAGGCCATATGTATAATTAGAAATTGTAAAATTGGGCATAGATGATGATGGAGGAGGGGGGGGGTAATGTTTTTCAAAAAAATCGGCGATCAATGTATATTGTGAGTGGAGGGGGACCTAAAAAAAGAAAAGAAAGGGGATTTGAAAGTAGATACCGACTAAATTCTGAGACAATCTCACTCACGTACACATACACAGGCATGCATAAACACGTACACATCATATGTACATACATACCCACACACCCACACACATACAATTATACACAAACATACATATATATATATATATATCAAAAACACACATAGTTTGACCGACCACTGCTTCAAACCCGGTCAGCTTACCTCAAGGAAATACTAAATTACCAAGCCAGTTGGAAAACTCGAATATACCGGGAAGAAAAATAAAAACAAATCCAGGAATAGAGGCCGGAAAATAATATGGTTCAATCCTCCTTACTGCCAACTATCTAACATCAACATCGGTAAAGTATTCTTGAACCTGGTAGACAAGCATTTTAACATTAACAATCCACTAAGTAAGATATTTAAAAGAAAAACCATTAAAATTAGTTACTCTTGCACCAAGAACATGGATAGAATAATCAGCACCCATAATCGTAAATTACTTAACAATTCTAATAACAATAAGGCTATAGTAAATAAATGTAATTGTCAGGTGAAAAATAAATGCCCACTGGACGGTAACTGTAAAGTAGAGTGCGTAGTTTATAAGGCCACAATATGCCCGGAAGATAACAACAGGGATAAGAAAGTTTACATCGGCATTTCTGCGGGAAACTGGAAACAGCGTTTCTATGACAACAAACACTCTTTCAATAACCCAGAACTTAAAGAACAAAACGGAGTTAGCGAAACAATGGTGGCTATTGAAAAATGATAACCGGTCCCCAGTGGTCTCTTGGTCAATCCTATGTTATTCTGATGTTCCAAATGGATTTAGGCAAAGATGCAATTTGTGTTTGGAGGAAAATATAAGAATCCTGAAATACGAACACAGTAATCTTCTAAATAAACGAGTTGAACTAATGGTAGACATAAATGTAAATTAAAAAATAACCAATAACTCGCAACCCGAGAGACCTTTAGATCTGTAACGGTGGAGGTACCAAATTGAATACGACTAGATTGTTCTTTCCCCTTCATAATTCTTTATATAAGTATCTCGTTATGGACACATGATTATCGACTTGTAGATATATGTTATTGGTGTATAGGTGTGTTTGCGTATATATATATATGTGTATGTATGTGTTCATTTGTCGGGTGTTTTTTATTATGGTCATATAATCAGATAATTTACTTAAAATAAGATAGCTTTAAGAGTTTTTCTGCAGATTAAACGTTCGTAAAACGAGAATTAAATTGCCTTATTTGTGGATATATATATATATATGTGTATGTGTGTATAAATGGGTGTATGAGTATGTTTATATGAATAATTATGTATATATGTATATATGCGTGTGTGTGTGTGTATATATATATATGGGTATGTGTATGTGTGTTTAGGTATGTATACATTTAGGTATGGTTGTATATGTATGTATGTATATGCGTATATGGGTATGTATATGTATGTGGGTGTATTAATTAATTGGTTCAGTTCAAATATTTTTTGAAAAATGAACAAAGCCAACATTCTGCAAAAGTGCTCAATATATTGTAGCTATTTGTGTTGGGATAGGCATGGTTTTGGGCACCCGATGATTGTTTTTTGTTTTTTTTTCGCTTTTCCAACTGGCGTGATAATTTGATATGGCCCTGGATGATACATAATTGTAAAGAAAGTGGATAAAAGTAGCTAATAGATGATATTTAAAATAATAAGTTTAATTTCCCCAAATTAACAAATAAAAGTAAGTGTACAAGATAAACGTTATTACTAGATATTGTTAGACGTAAATTAAGTGATAATTAAACATATATAAAATTAATCGAAAATACGAGAGAAAATATAAAATAATAAAAAATAATATCATCTAAACAGCTTAATTTAATAAATTATAATAGAAATGAATCTACGTAAATAATCTAAACTCCCCTCATAAAATATATTTTTATAATTTTATATGTTTTTAATACTTGACAATAAGAACATATAGTGATTATGTGTATATGTGTGGGTGTAAGTGTGTATTCTGGTAGGCATGTATGTGTGTGTATGTAAGTGTATATATATATATATATATATATATATATATATATATATATATATATATATATATATATATATGCATGCATGTGTATAATAGATGTGTGTGTGTGTGTGCGTGTGTTAGATAATAGCTATGTCTGAGATCACAATATAAAAAGATTTCCTTTTTCCCGCCTTGAGGATGACTTAGGGTTTTGACACGCATACAGCCGGTGAAGTTTGGCCGTGTCTGTGATTTTTCTTTCTTATATCTTTCCCTCTTTCTCTCTTTCTTTTTTGATTTTTCGTTTGTTTTTTTTTGTTGTTTTTTTCGCTTTTCCAACTGGCTTGATAATTTAGTATTTCCTTGAGGTAAGCTGACTGGGTTTGAAGCAGTGGTCGGTGGTTCAAACTATGTGTGTTTTTGATATATATATATATATAGATATATATATATATATATATATATGTATATATGTGTGTTTGTGTATAATTGTATGTGTGTAGGGAGGGTATGTATGTACATATGATGTGTACGTGTTTATGCATGCCTGTGTATGTGTACGTGAGTGAGATTGTCTCAGAATTCAGTCGGTATCTACTTTCAAATCCCCTTTCTTTTCTTTCTTTTTTAGGCCCCCCCTCCACTAACAATATACATTGAGGGTTAATACTGTTAATTTTTGACACGACCCGATTTTTTTGAAAAACATGACCCCCCCTCCTCCATCATCATCTATGCCCAATTTTACAATTTCTAATTATACATATGGCCTCCCCTCACGGTCTGTAATAAATTATGCAATTCCCCCTCTCAATTTATACTTAAAGATTAGATATGCTTCAAATTTCCCCCTCTCTCTAAATATGTATTAAATAGGTTGTTAACCCCTCTCTCTCCAATTATATTTGAATTGTCGAGTGTGAATTTTTTTTTTCAGTTTAAAAAATGTAATCGTCTGGATCGGATGCTTGAAAAAACCACATGGTTGAAATAAATTATTACATCGATGATTATGTAATTTCGTGTTATTATACTTTATTTTATATATATATGTATATATATATGTATATATATATATATATATATATATATATATATATATATATATATATATGTTTGAAAAAGACAAACGGAAAACAGGTTAGAATGCAGGAGAAAAAAAAAGCCATAAAGAAATATAGGCCTGCCTACCCAATTTTCTTATAATAAGATATCATTCACATTGGTTTGACTGTAAAGTAGATTTTTCTAGACTGTCAATTTAAGATTTTTATTGCTTTATAAATTTAAAATGAGATGAATAAGCAGACCTATCTTTGATATTTTCCAATTAATTTTTGGAGGCTTGTGTTCGGTGTATCAATTTCATGCCCACTCCTATGTTGTGATGGTTTAGTTTGTGTTTATTTATACTTATATATATTTACATACATAATTGTAGGAATGCTTATATACATATATCTTCCACTTTATGTCTGTTTATCCTGGCTAGTTTCTCTGTTCTTCTTCCCTCTTATCGCCTTTACCCCCTCCGCCTACCGTCTCCCCTGTACTAGTTCGGTAGGTGCGAAAATGGAAAAGAAAAAGAAAATAAATAAAAAGAAAAAAGAAAAAGAATAAGAAATAAAGGAGAATATGTCACCTACTTGTCAAATCATATTTCAATGTAGCTAAAAGTCTTCTCATACCGTCCAATCGGATCATCTTTTCTTTCTCCCATGTGTGTGCCTTCAAAATAAAATTGTTTCCAAATCTTCACTTTTTCTGAAGACGTTCGATAATACGAACGAAACCGGTCAAATCTTGTTTTTTGTTTTTCTCCTGCATTCTAACCTGTTTTCCGTTTGTCTTTTTTCAAACATTTTGTCTACCACGGGATTTCATTTTCATGACTTATCGTGTACCTTACCCCATATATATATATATATATATATATATATATATATATATATATATATATATATATATAGTAATCCAGATAAAATTTATATCCACAAGGTAAACACACCCAGAGAATCTTGACTGTATTTATATAGGTTTGGTTTGGTTGTTTTACGGCACATCAACCATCTATGAGTTATTTAATGCCGAATAAAGTTTCCAAATGTAATTCTTTAGGTAAGATAATTAAATTATGCTCTCAGAAATATTGGTCATAGAAAACATTACTTTTAGAAGGGAATTTCACAGTGAAAGTCGAAACATTACTCTTAGAAAACATTATTCTTTGGCAGTGTTAATCTTCTTAATCTTCATTTTCTGTCCCTCAGCCACCGCCTTCTATTTGTCAGGAAAAATAAAAAGGAGAAGTAAGTTTTTATTTTTAGAAGAATCAGATTGAATAGTACGGTTGTGTATGAACTTATAGACATGACCAGCCGATTCATCAGATCGGACCTCTCCGACCTTCCTTCTAGCCGATATAAGGTGGCTCCGTTTTTTTTTTTTGGGGGGGGGGGGGTAGGGAAGGGTGTTACCTCTCTGCATGGGGTTACAGTCGGCGAATTCGTGACAGGTCGAGTGTTTGTATAATAGTGCTCAATAATAAATAGAGCTGGTAATAAAAAAGTTTATTCATACAAACATAATATGGCTACACATTAAAAAACACGATCCTAAAATATTTTGAATTAGTCATGTGACCTTTAAAGATTGAATTTTCCTCATTCCACAAAATGGAAGCGTCAAGAAAGCATATTTTTAGCTTGAAGATGTCTGGATTTTATAAAGCTGTGTCTGAAGCATGTTTTTAAATGTGTAGCCACATTATACTTGTATAAATACAACTTTTTTATTACCAGTATATATATATATATATATATATATATATATATATATATATATATATATATATATATATATATATATATGTGTATTTTTGACGATTTTAATTACTTTTAAATCATATTCCAAAAAAAAAGTATACACAAAGGTATTAAAATTGTTCACAGCTGTTTCAAGGCAGCGTTTATTTTAAGTCATACAATGCAACATAAAATTTTATCAAACGTCGAATCTCATCAGAACAGCATCTCGTATGTACCCAGAAAGAAAACACAACAATGTCTGAAAACAAAACGAAAATCCCAAGAATAAATCCATTGTCAAATTCCTTGAGGTCTTTAATTTTCAAGAATCTATTATATAAGAATAATTGAATATAATGTTTTTAACTTTTGCACTTTTAACGATTTGAAATAATAAATGTATATACAACATGTTTTGCTTTTATTCTCTAATAACTTCCATTACCGGGCAATGCTGGGTGCCTCTTATTTATATTAATTCTTCATATTTGATACCCAGGCAATGCTGGGTGCCTCTTATTTATATTAATTCTTCATATCTGATACCCAGGCAATGCTGGGAAGTTCTGCTAGCATAAACATATTTCCAACAGAACGAACATTGTCAAAGAGTTTGTTTATCATTTTTTTTTTGTATGTCCCCGATTTTTTTTGTATGTCAAAAGATAAATTGTGCTGATTTTTTGTAAATTGTTAGCAGGAAAATTCAAAGTGGGACAAGTTGCACTTGGTGACACAGAGAGAGGACAAGCTGCTACTCAGCAGAAGAAAAGGCCGAACTAAATAGAATAATGGATTCACACTTTTAAAGATAACATTTCTGAATACTTGAATTGTCTTGAGAGTAGCCAGTCGTTGTTTGTCGACCAGCGGAAGGACATTTAATTAAGAAATTCAGCACAACTGGAGGAGACAATTAGTGATGATACAAACTATAAACCAAGAGTAGATTGGGTCGCCATAATTATGGGTCATGTCTAGGTGGGCGTGAGAGTCGATGGGCCGATGTTTCCCAGCCGCCTCGTCATTAGGCCACTTACTTGATTAGCTTTTCTACGGTAATTTCGATACTTCCAATCATATCTTGTGACACGGAACAACCTAGCAAAAGTTACATTAGTTGTTCATGGCTATGTAAGCTTCCATAAGCGACAAAATTATTTGTACACCCACCAATATTTCGGACTTATTTCATAGAATGTCATCATCATGTGCTACCAAACATTTTATATGTTACTAGAAGAATACCTGTCCCAGGATGGGTAAAATTAATTGCCCTAAAAAAACAATTTTGCACCACTTTCATATCCCCTTATATATAATGTTACTCAACCTTATGTCTAGAATCCTTATTCCAATTTTGATCAAAATCTATTACAGGACTTTGATTCTAGAAAATGTCTAAAATTTAAGGCTTAATCTTAAGAGGTCTTAAGAAGAAATTGAAATTCAGAGAATCTTGCTTAATTCGTGTCTAATGACTATGGATCAAATTCAATGCAAATCTGAAATATTTGGATTTTTAAATGGGAGCTTGTGCTCATATTATGCCCCTTAAAAATCCTTTAAAATACTCTGAAGAAACTGAAATTTGGGGAATATTTATTAATTGATGTCTAATACCTGTTGTTAAAATTTCACAAAAATCGAAGGTATCTGAATTTTCAGTCCTCTTTTTTAAAATCTTATTTGCATAAAAGTAAATTAAACTAAATATAACCCACATTAAGACCCATTACGTCTCGCAGCTGTGTTCCAAAATTCATAATGATTGGTTAAAAGTGAATTCTGTACATATAAATATATAAACATATACACATACTTAACTTTATATTACGTACATAAAAAGGAATACATAACTCAATTTTCAGAATGAAAGATTCAATAAATATAACATACAAAAGATGAAAAAACAAACTTATAAAAAATTGAACAATATACATAGTCAATCGCATTTCATTTTGATAACTTTCAGTAATTTTGTCTATAATTTCCTGAGGATTTTGGAGCCAGACGATTTATTCCAATTTCGAATTCTCGCCTTAGATTTCCAATAGGATTAAAGTCAGGACTCATTGAAGACCATGGCAGAATTGTGATTTAGTTTTTCTGAAGTTATACAGTCACTGATTTAAACATGTTTGGTACCATTATCTTGCTGGATTGTAAATCGCCAGCTTAGTCCAAGATTTAGCATCGATAGTTTAAAGTTTTCATCGAATATCTCGATGTAGTCTTCAAATTTCATTATTCCCCTTATAAGAATGAATTTTCCAGTCTCACTTGAACTGAAACAACCTCAAATTGGGACCGCCTCCATATTTAACTGGTAGTATTTTGTTCTTTGTAGGGAGGGACGTGGGGAGCCTTGCCTTTCTTGCATCAAATCTTCTTTACATCATTATGTCCCAATTTTGGTTTCATCATTCCATCGTATTTGTTCCCAAAAAGTCCAAGAATGTTTTGACAAAATGAAACCCGGGCAGCGTTATGACATGATTTCTGAAGTCGCATTTGTTGTGGTCGATTTCCATTCAATGTATCCTTATTTAAACAATGTTGCATTTTGTGATTACTGATATCTTCTGTATCCAAGTTTTTGCCAATGTCTTTTAACATAACTCTTTGGTTTATATTGACCTTGCGACACAGTTTTCCTGAAGTGCTTGTGACAAGTTCGGTTTTCTCTCACGCCCAGGACAACTCTGTCGTTCAAGAAGTTTCTTCTTCTTCTTGCATATGTCTTTTTAGACGTTCAGCTAAGTTGCAGCAGCCAGTTCAAAGTTTCATCGTCCACGTTAATAAGGCCCAGATTACCATTTAGTGGCCGGTGATTGGGAGAGATGGTGTTTAACAGTCTACAGGTGGTCCCCACATTCGCATTGGACACCATCCGTGAGATCCCACCAAAGCGACTCGCCAAAGCGTCCCACGCCTGTCCTCAGGCGATTGAGCGTTGTCAACTGCTTTCGCGGCAGGTGCTGACCAGGAACATCTGTGGAGTCCTTGATATAGTGATGAAGCCTGTATGGTTCTACTGTCTTCCACTGTTCCCTCCATCTTGCCTTGACTTAGGAAGCCTTGCTGGTGTGGTGCGGAGCAGTTCCTTCTGTGACGATCTTGTGGAGAAGATAGGATTCACTCGTCTGTGCCTTCCGGGCTCCTTCTCGTCTGATATCGGCTGGAGCAATACCAATGAGGACAGGCAGTTGGTGAGTTGGAGTGGCTTGTAGGCATCTGGAGACAGTCCGTAGGGCGTCATTGAGGGCAGTGTCCAGCTTTTTCATATGTGAACTGCGGTACCAGACTGGAGCACAGTACTCAGTGGCAGTGAAGACCAGGGCTTCAGTGGAGATGTGCAGTGTCTCTGTAGTTACTCCCCATGTGGTACCAGCTAGGCGGCGTTCAAGCTGTTTAAACTTCTTTATAACAGATTTGCCATAGATCTATGGATAACTGAGCATTTAAAACCATTTTCCAACTGTGCAAGTCAATAATCCTCCGCCTTCAGTCTTCTTCATTAGACGATTAACATGATAATGGCAACACTTCATGTTTTTTGCTGGAACTTTCCAGAATATTCTACTGAATTAATATTCTCGAATGCTTTGCACATAAAAGGAGAAATCTAAATTCATTATGATTACATAAACACGATTTTGTCCATGAATTGTACAATTTTCTTCTTATCTATCTATTATAATACTAAAGCTGAATTAATCAACGTTTGTTTCCCTAAGGCTTTTTTCATATATATTTTAATCACACAAAATACGTCTTCAGTTTCAGGATTGAGTTATGTTTGAAAAACCTTTCATTTTAATCCGTCTAATTCGTCATAATTTGCAATTAACTGGTTAAATGATCCACCTCTTACTACGTTTGATCTATCAATTTCACTCTCTCTTCTCTCTCATTGTATGTTGCTTACCCCCCCCCCCCTCACATACACACTTTTATTTTATACATTGTCTATTACTCTCCCTTTTGCCACCCCCCCCTCGATAAGATAATTAATTTCTCTCCATGGTTGCTCTCATTTAAACCTCCCTCTCCTCCTCCTCTTCCCCTATTTATTTATGAGAGAGAGAGAGAGAGAGAGAGAGAGAGAGAGAGAGGGAAAGAGAGAGAGAGACTAATTTTGGATTTTGTCTTTATATTAAAAAAAAAAAATTAACTGATTTGCAAACTCACTCAATCTTCTTTGTCGGAATGAGCATGGTTCTATTTGGTCCTAGGAGGATTCGCCCATCCTAGGCATTACCTCCTGTGTGGTAGTTTATTGCTTGTCGCCTACCAGGGAATGTTAAGGAATCCGTTTGCGGCTATTTTTGTACGGGTGAGCTGGTTTTTTCCACATTAAACTGACCCTGTTTCACATCTTAAATATAAAAGACAAAAATCGTCTATTTATATGGATTTAGTAAATGTGTTATTGACCTAATAATGTGACTTGCAAAAATTTATTAGAATTTGGGAAAGAAGTAGCAACAGATTTAACAGACGCAGACTATTCAACGAAATATGCTTGAAAGAACAAATGCTCTCTAATAAGACAAAATTAGACGTACGAATTTCAAAATTGGTAGGACTGATCCCGTCCCTATTCAGACTGTCTAAGGAGGTCATATTTATCTTTTTTCTTTAAACATGTTCCTCCGAGCACAAAACCATCACAAAATACTTTTACCTCTGATTTTAATGATAAACGATACACAATTTTTTTTCATCAATGTAATTTTGATAATGACACATTGAATTTTTTTATTCACAATCGAATATTTATTGAAATCAAAAATGCAATAACATAAAATAAAACAAAATTGTTTAAATCTAATTTAAAAAAATAATTTAATTACAAAATTTCCGTTTCTTCATATATTAGTTAGCCATTTTAATATTTTGTTAATAGTTGAAAAAAAAATGATGAATGATTTGAAAGGAACTTGGAAACATTTAAACTGTCGAAGAGAAAGTAATTTATGGCTTTAAAATTCTAAGCAAATCCTCAGCCATTAAAAGTTTTGGAATGGAAGCTTACCGTAATAAAATTAGTTATAGTTTTACAACAATTTGTTTGAATTAATAATTTAATGACCAAACGATACCATGATAATTAAATCTAACTTTCACAATGCTATTTAAAAATTTAAAAAATTTGGTAAAAAAAGTAAACTACAGAGTAAAAAGATTCCTGAGCTAATGAATACTAAATAACTTTGTTCATTAACTCCTAACATATCCCCAACGTTTCATGAATTTTACTTTGAATGTCATATTTTAACCGTCTTTCAGTCTATCTATCTATCTATCTATCTATCTATCTATATATATATATATATATATATATATATGTATGTATGTATATATATATATATATATATATATATATATATATATATATATATATATATATATATATATATATATATATATATCTTAATTGACTTATTTCATCTCTTAAGTGATCATTCGATTACTCTTAATCTAATGCAAGACCAAATAAGTGGGGCACCCAGTAAGGCTCAGATTCATTACAAAAGTAAGGATTAGCAAAACAAGCCATGGTGATCTTTCTTCATCAATATTTACTACATTCAGTTAAGTATGGCTCAAGGTAATATAGGACACTCAGTAAGAATCTAACACACTACAGTAATAATAATCAGCAGCATGAACTCACTAACCATTTATAATTAGTGAAAATATTCTAAACGACTTGAAAGAAAAACTAATTTCCAAATTTCAGTTAAATAAATTCTTTCCTCTCCCTTTTTTAAAAATTAATTTTGAAGATATCCATGTCCCACACGTGAACAACTCATGGCAATGGCAGACGATATCATGTAAAGGTGAGAGTTCAGGCACTTGAGTGTCTCTGTTGAAGAAGGCTCCAAGCAAGTAAAACAGCTTTTAAGTGTAAATAATGTTGACACAAGAAAATTACAAGTGTATAAGACAGAATAGAAGGAAGTGTCAAAATATGAGAGAGAGAGAGAGAGAGAGAGAGAGAGAGAGAGAGAGAGAGAGAGAGAGAGAACATAATTTTTAATTTGGCAGCCATTTTAGTTTCATTAGTAGACAAAAATGGCTGCCAAGATTGATGACAAGATTACAATTGCAACAGAAAACGATATTTGGTGATAAAAATATACAAATGATGAATTTTAAAATTAATTTTTAAAATTCTAAGTGGTGTATTGTGAGAACTATGGAAATAGCAAACCAAGTTCAAATCTCATCAAATATATTACATTCTCTTCTTATCCATCAATACCATTGGGAACTCCTTCCACCACACTGTCACCCTGAAACCTCCCACCACCCGCCAGTACATACTATTTATCTTCAATAAATACGTGGATTTGTTTAGATTTGATTGTAGATGACCTTGAAGAGGATAAGACATTATCAAAATAAAGTATCACAAAGTCTATCCATACAAAATTAATTAATTTTATTCAACAACAATGAAAAATAAAGTTTGTGAAGAATGAGAGTTCAAAGTGTTCAAGCAACGTTCCTAGATGTTTTTCGTGTGAGGAGAAATTGAGTGCGCATGTTTGCTTTGGCTGTGTCTGTTGAGGCCCTTCGCTTCCCCCTCCTCAAAGGGGCTAGGCAGGATTGTGATGTACACAGGTGTGTCCTCCCTGAAAGAAAAGGTAGAAAGAGAGAGAAAACGCAGTGTTTGGATTTTTATAGTGCATGCTGGAATTCTCTGATTGGTTGAAAGAAACTGCTGATTGGAGATTTTGTCCAATCAAGAATCGATATGTAAATAACACATTCTCCCCCAACAACTTTTCTTTGAAAAGCGTCTGAAATTAAAGTAAAAAGACTCCCAAGCAATGATACGTAGGTACAGATAATATTTAATAAAAAACAATTCTTTGTTTGAAGTAAATTCATAAAAAGTTGATAAATTATAAAATGTTGTTAAATTTATAAAATGTTGATAAATTATAAAATGTTGTTTAATTCATAAAATGTTGATAAATTATAAAATGTTGTTTAATTCATAAAATGTTGATAAATTATAAAATGTTGTTTAATTCATAAAATGTTGATAAATTATAAAATGTTGTTTAATTCATAAAATGTTGATAAATTATAAAATGTTGTTTAATTCATGAAATGTTGATAAATTATAAAATGTTCTTAAATTTATAAAATGTTGATAAATTATAAAATGTTGTTTAATTCATGAAATGTTGATAAATTATAAAATGTTCTTAAATTCATAAAATGTTGATAAATTATAAAATGTTGCTTAATTCATAAAATGTTGATAAATTATAAAATGTTGTTTAATTCATAAAAAGTTGATAAATTATAAAATGTTGTTAATTTATAAAATGTTGATAAATTATAAAATGTTGTTAAATTTATAAAATGTTGATAAATTATAAAATGTTGTTAATTTATAAAATGTTGATAAATTATAAAATGTTGTTAAATTTATAAAATGTTGATAAATTATAAAATGTTGATAAATTATAAAATGTTGTTAAATTATAAAATGTTGATAAATTATAAAATGTTGTTAAATTTATAAAATGTTTTGCAGATTTTTCTTTTTAAAAATATAATTTGAGAGCATCAAATTTATTTGTTTTATTAAACTTTAATGTATAAAGATTTTCAACATCTTTAGTGATGCATACGTAATGATCATTTACAATGGGGCCTCAGCATTAACCCTAACGTGCTCCAAATATATTGAACATACAAAAACCAAACTTACCCGTTTTTGTCTCCGACTTATAAAATTGAACAAAGGCAAATATTGGTCATTTAGTAAAGTTCCAATAATTATTGGCTAAAGGAGCTTTTGTTCTCACTCCAACTCGGTGGCAAAATATCTGGGTCATTTCTTTATTCGCTTATTATTTACAGGGTTTCGACATTTATTCCCAAACAACTTATTTTTACTTAAAATCATGTTATAGTAAAAAGAAAAGTAATATTAAACATTAAAAATAACAATGTATAGCAAGTTTAATCATACACGCGAAACGTGGGAAAACAAGTCGACCGGGGAAAAGAAAGCTAATATGAACCAATCCAGAAAGGAGATAACTCCAAGTTTTACATTTTTATTTTCAAAAAAGAAAGAAAAAGGGGATAACATTTTCTAGTAAGAGACAGAGTGAGAAAGTTGTAATAACCCTAACAGGCAATCAAAGGCAAAGAAAGACATTATTTGACCAGTTATCCCCCTTTATTGATTCGTTTATATCGGTCATCATCTTTTGAGTCGACTTGCTTTTGCCACATTGCGTGTGTATGATTAAACTTGCTATAACTTACTGTTTTTTATGTTTTTGTTTTGTTTTTTTCTAAACCAGGGTTTTAATTAAAAACAATTTGTTTGGGGATAATGCCGAAGCGCACTTCACTGTAAATAATAAGCAACCAAAATATTTATTGATATTAAATAAGTTCAGCTTTAATATGAGGAGACAATTCAACACATATCAAGATATACAAACCTTATTGATATATTATAGATTACATTTATTTCTACATTTTAGATGGACTTTTTTTTGAGTAAATTTAAGTATCAGTTTTTCAACTGTGTACACAATTTATCCCTAATTGCCAAATGTACTCTTAGAAGATTCTGCTTGGATATTTTTGGTTTTAGTTCCATAAAAACTGTTTCATAGTAAGAAAGTAGACATTGAAATAGTCAGTTATAAGTCATCTCTCTTAATTAGAACTTTTCGCTGACATCACTTCACCATCTTTCTTACTATGGACAGCGTGCAGTTCAAACGTGTAAACCACAGCTAATAAAAGCATGTAGTGAACACCATGTGCTTGCTCTTAATTTCTGATTTCAACCATGTCTCAATATATGCAAAATTCAATACTTGACACCAGCAATATTATAAAATGTTCCAAAAGACAATATCACCAGACAAGAAGTAGGCAAACAAGGTTAGACATGGCTTAAAAAATCATCAAATGTTAATAACAAATTTATCAAAAGTTCAGAAGTGCTTTATAAATACGACCATGTTGCTTGAGATGATTCAATATGACTAACAGATTTTCTCGCATTGTTAAGGAAGTGGAGATCCATTTAGGTAAGTAAATCAAATCTAGTTTGAAATTTAAATCGTTATCTTCTTCTTCTTCTTCTTCTTCTTCTTTTTCAAAGAATATAAAAGTCTTGCCAAAGAAAAAGGATCAAAATATGATTTCTGCAGATTTAACACAAGCTGGGGAAATAAAAATTTTTAAAATGATTTCATGCTAAAAGGCCAAACAATAAATTGATGTAGAAAAGATAAAAGTTTTAAATAAAAATAATGTTTTCTTTAAAAATGAATGCTTTTTTTTTCTTAGTGTTGCATATTTCTTGGTAGTAATAAACTTTTGAAGTGAAGCGTACAGATAAGTTCTCCATGTACAATTGTTTTTCATGGATGATTGACGATGGTTAACTCTAGGGTCAGCTAGAACCCCATATGAAAAGTAGACAGCTTATTGGTTCACTTAACCATGTGATATAAGAGTGAGCTGGTGATACCAGATCAGGCTGCCCTGTGGCTCCCTGAGACGAAATTCACCTACATTGACGTTTTTTTTTTTTTTTTTTTTTGTAAAACTTAATTATGTTCTACAAAACCAAAAACAAAAACAACAGCCCCTCTCCCTTTCTCCCTCCCCTTTTTTATTTTATTTTTAGAACTTGAAGCATAAATCTTTTACTATAATGACCAGATTCGGCATTAAATAACCCAAAAAGGGTTGATATGCCGTAAAACAAAACTACCAAACCAAAAACGATGATTAAACATTTGAAGATATAAAGAACTTGAAGCATAAAAACTTTTACTATAATGACCAGATTCGGCATTAAATAACCCAAAAAGGGTTGATATGCCGTAAAACAAAACTACCAAACCAAACTACCTAAGAGTGAGATTTGAAGATTGAAATTAAATTCAGTTGTCAGAATTTAAGCTAAAGCACATGTCATGTAAGAAAGAGAGAACACAAAGACCTCTCGTTCCCTCTTTGTTTACTAATACGTCACCACTTATAGAGGCTAAAAGCCACTCGAGAATAAGGGTTAATTACATGGATACGTTATCAGTTGAATAATAGAAGTTATGATAGAATTGAAAATGATGAATTGAATGAACAAAATTTGATTACTTGTGAGGACGATTTATGACAAGTATTTGTTGACATTGGATTTGAAGATGACCATGTTGTATCTTACAGGGAAGCAACTCTGTGGTAACAGATAGGCAGTTCTTGGAAAGAAATTGTTTATGAAAATTCCGTTTGATTTTGGGCACACGGAGGAAGAAAGGAAAATTCTTTGCAGTTGTGGTAGGAAAGACGTGTTTTGCTGTGAATGTCTTACAAGGAGCATTTTCCATGGAATTGCGATAGAGTAGACTAGCAACGTCTCTTCTGTGAGAAGATAAGTGTAACCCCCCCCCACTCTAGTGGGGATGACACTTCTCTTCTCTACAGTCCCTTTTTCACTATCGATTTTGTACTCATTCAAGGCAAGAAAGAGTGCGCTAAGTGGCAGCAGTACCCCATCTTATGACGTATCTGACACTTATGAAGATAGCCCAGAAGCAATGCATAGTTAATAAATTGGAACTCCATTCTTCTTCTTCTTCTTCTTCTTCTTCTTCTTCTTCTTCTTCTTCTTCTAAATACAGTTTAAAACTAAAATCGTTATTTACTGTTTCTTCTTGCCCCCCCCTCTTTTTTTTCAAAGAATATACAAGTCTTCCCAGAGAAAAAGGATCAAGAATATGCTCACCTCTCCAGATGAGATGGCGCTAAGAAAGTATACACGGAAGTATGCAAACTGAATGTCTCAATTGCATACCGTACGTGATGTGAAAGACGATGAAGCCTTCTATGCTGCCTTAGGGCCGGCTTTAACCCTCAAGACAGCTAGCATAACTCCTTTTGATAAACAAGACTCTGAGTCGTCGAATATTTTAACTGCAGGTTTTATTATCCATCAAAAAGGTAAAAAAACTGAAAAGAAATAAAAACATTGTTCAGAAATGTGAATACAATAAATGACGACGAAACAGGAACGAGGAGTCTACTAAAATCTAAAAAACTGTTAATAGGGAGTATTTTAGGGGATGAAGGATACTGCGAAGCAAGAGGTACACATTACGAGCGATCGACATGGAGATACGCACGTGGGATTAAAGTTCATTTAAATGTTCAAATGAAATAACGGGCACGATATTCAATTCTGTTTGAGGAAGGAGAAGGGATAATGTCTCTTACCGAAGATGGCCAAAATGTCAGAATCTGTGGGGAGATAGAATTTCCACCATGCGGTTTTCTCCGTTACACAGCGGCAGCGAGCATTCAGAAACAGAGCACCGGCAGCTGCTTGCCAGCCGGTGTCTGGGATAAAAAAGTCCCTAACGAATTGGGGGCCGGGAAAGGGAGATAACTCTAAATGACTTATTCTAGGCTAGATAGAACACTCCTCGCCTGGCGTCTTCGACGTCATGAAATTGCACTAGTCCTTGACACAAAGAACGGGTCTGAGTAGTTGCTGCAAAAAAGAGATGGAAGCCGCTGGAAGGAGCATGAGCAGCTGAAACGAGTGGGAGGCTGGAGCAGGTGCTGCATGGAGTGAGCTGGGGAGATAGGCTGGGCCAGGGGTTGTGGTGACGCCCTTTCGCTTTGGTGTTGTTGAAGATACTGTGTGATGGCTGACCGTATTATGTTCTTTAGTGAATTCGGAGGCGAATGGTTTCTTGACAGCTATAGCCATGATGGCTGAAGATGCATTCCCTCTAAGGAATGATTGTCTTTGTTCTTGTTTATCTTGATGGTTATTGGCAGGATTTACCTCTAGTTTTGGTGGTGGTTCGGGCGGTGGCCTGTCTACACCAGCGAATTTACAATACTGTTCAGTCTTCTCAAGAATACTCTGGGTTCTGTCGTCTTTAGCTGTGCTCGTAGTTGCGGTCATCTTTAGTAAGGCTAACCTGGCTGGTAGGTCGTTTTTTAAAGTGGTGTTTGTTTTTGACTGAACAAAACATGTCGCCTGAGGTGAAGATGTAATCTTAGAGATGCTCAATTTAGCAGGTGAGGCAGAAGATTTAGAAAAAGAAGGAAATCTGTAGGGAGATCCAGGTGGAGGAGCTGCTTCGGTGGCTTGAACATATCGAAAAGTGTCGGCGATATGTATGAAGTTGGGTGAGGCCTTGGTTATTGACGACCAAGTGGAGAGCTTCTCAAAATGTAGGGATCCGAGCAATATGTTCGAAGAAGATGTGGTTAGTATAGACACTTGCGGACAGACTGTCTCTGGGTGGCCCTCGCATCCCGGTAAGGGAAATACAGGACTGTCAAGCCAAGCGATTCTCCGGAGACGAGATGCAGGTATAGAGCGGGTGCTAAGTTGAGCATGGTTTTGATCGGTGTGTACGTATTTCAACTGTTTAGGATGAGAAGGTCTACGTATACGCAACACACGATTGCTGAGGTACATGTAGAAACGTCTTGTTTCGATTTGGATGTACCCTAAGACTACCTTATTGAGCATGTACGAGGTAGTTGAGTGAACCTTCAAGTTCGTCTCTGTAGGGAACATGAACATGAAGAGGGCTTACTTGCGAAACGTCCTCAGGTTTGCTGTGCGCTGCGAGTGAAAGAAAGAAAGAAGGAAAGAAATCCAACATGGCGTCCCTGAATGTTTATTACATACAGTTCACGCAAAATCTCGCAAAGTCTCGTTGCACGTATGGAAATTAGGTGTGACTGGATATTATAAAAAGAGAGTCTCGTACCGTCTCAAGGAAAACGGAGTGTGCGAAGCGAGTGCACGTGTCGAGCAGTGAGAGCTGCTTTGGAGGTTAACAGTGATTTGCGACCTTCGTTATTACTACAAGCTATTTCGGCAATGGACAAATTCGACTTGAGATTAATACCTGAGTTCGACGGCTCCCCCTCCGGACCCTCTGTAGTCGAGTGGTGGGAGAAAGCCGAGCGTGTCTGCAGACTTTGCAATATAAAGGATCCTGCACTGGTTATCCCGCTGAGGCTGACCAAAGGAGCATATTCGGTGTATCAGCAGCTCGGAGACGAACCAGGCCTGGAGGAAATTAGGCAGGCGCTATACGCAGCCTTTGCTGTGGACCCTTTCGTCGCCTGGAGGCAGTTCACCGAACGGCGGCTTGGGCTAAATGAGACTGTGGACGTCTACCTGGCCGATTTGAGGAGGCTAGCCGCGCCGTTTGGTGGAACAAGCGAGCGAATACTGGGATGCGCTTTTCTGACTGGACTCCCAGACGGCGTCAGCAGGCTGCTGCGAGCATCGTCCAGACTCAGTGAGATTGGGCTTGACGAGTTGTTGGCCAGAGCCCAAAACATTTTGAAAGAGGACACAGAGCCGGTTTCGGCAGCTGCGGAAGCGTCTTCACCACCAACAGAAGACGTGAGATGCTACAAATGTGGCGGGCCGAATCATTTTTCAAAAGACTGCCGAAGCCGAAGCGGTGCAAAGGACGCGCCCGATCGAGGAACGTTAAAACGCGTGCGTTGTTACCAGTGCAACAAGCTGGGTCACGTGGCAAGAGATTGTCCGGGAAACGGGCAAGGGGAGTAAGCTATAGAGCCAGTCTTCTCCCCAGATCGTCGCCAAATAAGGCGCTACCCACAGTGAGCGTGCGTGTAAACGGGCGTGAGCGCTTCGCGCTCGTAGACACCGGGTGCACGCAGACCCTCGTGCGCAAAGCATGCTGTGACGCATGGGATAAGGAAAGGATCCCGGTATTGACGGTTGGCGATGGCTCGATTGCCTCTTGTGGCGTTAGCATCATTCGCGCAGGTGTCAGCGATGGGCCTACAGTAACCGCACGAGCCTTGGTTATAAACGGTGACCTGCTCGGTTACGACCTGCTCCTGGGAATGGACGTCATCAAGGAATTGGGAGGTGTACGCATTGATGGTGAGGGTAGGGCACATTTTGCAAAAGCGGGCCTTGCTCTGAGTGCAGCTATGAAGCTGGAACAGCCTGATTTTTGTGCGGAATTCGACCAGCGCACAAAGTCCTGGACAGCCTCCTGGAAGTGGTCGGAGGAGCAGCCACCCGAGAAATTATGCAATAAGGTGCCAGAATACAAAATTCCCTCCAGAGCTCGTGCAGAATACGACAAGGAACTACAAACTTGGATTAGTAATGGATGGCTAGTTCCGTATTCAGAGAAGGAATTGGGTCCTCCAAAGTGCCTGATCCCGTTAATGGCGGTTATCCAACAGAATAAGCAGAAGGTGAGGCCGGTACTCGACTATCGAGAATTGAATGAGCACGTGGACCCTTTTACAGCTCGCGCAGACGTATGCACTGAAAAGTTGAGGGAATGGCGGCAAGCGGGATCTAATGTATCTGTACTGGATCTTCACAAAGCATACCTTCAAGTGCGTGTACACAAATCACTATGGCCCTATCAAACGGTGCTCATCAAGGGGAAAAGGTATTGCCTAACCCGCATGGGATTTGGACTTAATGTGGCGCCATCAATTATGCAAATGATTGTTGACACCATTCTGACTAAAGATGAGCGCATTCAGCGGGCAACGTCTGCATATATTGATGACGTGTACGTGGACAAGGAAATTGTATCTGCGGCGCGCGTGAGGGAGCATCTCTACAACTTTGGCCTTCTCAGCAAGGAACCGGAAAGGCTACGAGATGGCGCACGGGTACTTGGTTTGCAGGTCTGGGAGGAAGATGACGTTCTGTATTGGAAACGAGGAAATGAAACCCTGGACATGCCTTGTATTGTTACACGACGAAACGTATTTTCCTTGTGCGGAAAGTTAGTTGGACACCTTCCTGTGGGCGGCTGGCTTCGTGTTGCGGTGGCATTTATTAAGCGAAGAGCCTCCGACGTCACCACTGGATGGGATGACGAAACTCATGACGTCCCTCTCAATACAATGCTTAAAGAAGTCCTCACCAGGGTGCACAAGGAAGACCCAACGCGAGGCAGATGGTGCGTCGACAGCCAGAACCTTAGTGTGTGGGTTGATGCAAGCTCTCTCGCCATTGGTGTATCGGTGGTCCATGATGGAATGGTGGTGGAAGACGCTTGCTGGTTACGCCCAGAAAAGGACTCCCAGCACATAAACCTGGCAGAACTTGATGCAGTTATCAAGGGGATAAACTTGGCAATCCTTTGGAAGACGACCACCCTGCGACTATTCACGGATTCTGCTTGCGTCCATAAGTAGATTTCAGATACTCTCACCGGGAGGGCCAGAATACGAACCAAAGCCACGAGCGAGATGCTCATCCGACGGCGGCTCGACACGATCATGAAACTGGTGAACGAATATGCGCTGTCAATAGAGGTGTCCCTGGTCAAATCCAGCCTGAACAAAGCAGATTGTTTGACGAGAGTACCTCAAAGATGGCTTGATGCCATAAGAAAGACTATTGAACCCATGCAGCCTGCCTGCGCCGCTTCCATGAGTCCCGTTCGATCTAATACCATCAAAGAAGTCCACCAACAAACCGGGCACCCTGGGGTCAAGCGGACCCTATATTTCGCTAAGTTGGTTGAACCAGGGGTACAAAAGGCAGACGTCAGGAAAGTGGTCAAAGATTGTGTAGCATGCCAATCCATTGATCCAGCACCCGTTCGCTGGGAGAAAGGAAAGCTGGGAGTGGAAAGCCATTGGAACCGGCTGGCGATGGATATTACTCACCACAACGGTGAGGATTTCCTGACTCTCATTGATTGCGGTCCATCCAGGTTTGCGATATGGCGCATGCTGCGCCGGCAGGATGCAGCCAGCATCATCCGTCAGTTAAACAATATTTTTCTTGAACATGGCCCCCCAACGGAGATATTAACCGACAATGGCGCTGCATTCACTAGTGAGCAGTTCAGAAAGTTTGTTGATGGCTGGGGAGTACACCTGAGGTTTCGATGCGCCCACGTACCGAGTGGAAATGGGGTCATCGAGCGGAATCACAGAACCGTCAAAACCATTGCGGCCAGAACGGGCTGCACGGTATTTGAGGCAGTCTACCTGTATAACGTAACCCCAAAGGATAATGTTTCACCCTCTACAGCGCCGGCTGACACCTTGCACAGGTATCACGTCAGGGTGAAAGGCATAGAGACTAACCCGCTGCCCGAACTGGAAGTAACCAAAGAGAAACTGAAAAAAGGGGATGTCGTCTGGATTAAAGAACCCGCGCGGCAAGTATACGACGAAATACGGAGTTGGACGCGTCACCGAGGTAATCAGCCCACAGGCAGTGCGAGTCGACGGTATGCCCCGTCACATTAGAGACCTACGGTTAGCAACGCAACCATCACTGAACGACAAGAGCGAGTCGGAGTCAGAGAGCAGTGAGGCATCGCTCTGGCTTGCAGCAGCCCCATCAGACAGTGACTCGGATATCAGCAGTATCCCAGCAGACGCGATGTTTCTCGACCCTCAGACCGCGGACAAGCGAAGATGAGGCTTGCGTTGTCCCCCTCCGAAGAAGCAACCGGCGAAGGCGATCTAGGTCTCCCTGCCATCTCTGTGATCATGAGATCAGGGGGGAGTGTAGGGAACATGAACATGAAGAGGGCTTACTTGCGAAACGTCCTCGGGTTTGCTTGTCCTGTGCGCTGCGAGTGAAAGAAAGAAAAAAGGAAAGAAATCCAACATGGCGTCCCTGAATGTTTATTACATACAGTTCACGCAAAATCTCGCAAAGTCTCGTTGCACGTATGGAAATTAGGTGTGACTGGATATTATAAAAAGCGAGTCTCGTACCGTCTCAAGGAAAACGGAGTGTGCAGAGCGAGTGCACGTGTCGAGCAGTGAGAGCTGCTTTGGAGGTTAACAGTGATTTGCGACCTTCGTTATTACTACAGTAATTTTTTATTACAAATATTATTGTTAGTGCGTCATTGCTGTAATTTTTTATTACAAATATTATAGTTAGTGTCTCATTGCTGTAATTCTTTATTACAAATATTATAGTTAGTGCCTCATTGCTGTAATTCTTTATTACAAATATTATTGTTAGTGCCTCATTGCTGTAATTTTTTATTACAAATATTATTGTTAGTGCATCATTGCTGTAATTTTTTATTACAAATATTATTGTTAGTGCCTCATTGCTGTAATTTTTTATTACAAATATTATAGTTAGTGTCTCATTGCTGTAATTTTTTATTACAAATATTATTGTTAGTGCCTCATTGCTGTAATTCTTTATTACAAATATTATAGTTAGTGCCTCATTGCTGTAATTTTTTATTACAAATATTATAGTTAGTGCATCATTGCTGTAATTTTTTATTACAAATATTATAGTTAGTGCCTCATTGCTATAATTCTTTATTACAAATATTATTGTTAGTTTCTCATTGCTGTAATTTTTTATTACAAATATTATAGTTAGTGCCTCATTGCTGTAATTTTTTATTACAAATATTATAGTTAGTGCATCATTGCTGTAATATTTTATTACAAATATTATTGTTAGTGCCTCATTGCTGTAATTTTTTATTACAAATATTATTGTTAGTTCCTCATTGCTGTAATTTTTTATTACAAATATTATAGCTAGTGCCTCATTGCTGTAATTTTTTATTACAAATATTATAGTTAGTGCCTCATTGCTGTCATTCTTTATTACAAATATTATAGTTAGTGCATCATTGCTGTAATTTTTTATTGCAAATATTATAGTTAGTGCCTCATTGCTGTAATTTTTTATTACAAATATTATTGTTAGTGCCTCATTGCTGTAATTTTTTATTACAAATATTATAGTTAGTGCCTCATTGCTGTAATTTTTTATTACAAATATTATAGTTAGTGCCTCATTGCTGTAATATTTTATTACAAATATTATTGTTAGTTTCTCATTGCTGTAATTCTTTATTACAAATATTATAGTTAGTGCCTCATTGCTGTAATTTTTTATTACAAATATTATAGTTAGTGCCTCATTGCTGTAATATTTTATTACAAATATTATAGTTAGTGCCTCATTGCTATAATTCTTTATTACAAATATTATTGTTAGTGCCTCATTGCTGTAATTTTTTATTACAAATATTATAGTTAGTGCCTCATTGCTGTAATATTTTATTACAAATATTATAGTTAGTGCCTCATTGCTATAATTCTTTATTACAAATATTATAGTTAGTGCCTCATTGCTGTAATTTTTTATTACAAATATTATAGTTAGTGCCTCATTGCTGTAATTTTTTATTACAAATATTATTGTTAGTGCCTCATTGCTGTAATTTTTTATTACAAATATTATAGTTAGTGCCTCATTGCTGTAATTTTTTATTACAAATATTATAGTTAGTGCCTCATTGCTGTAATATTTTATTACAAATATTATTGTTAGTTTCTCATTGCTGTAATTCTTTATTACAAATATTATAGTTAGTGCCTCATTGCTGTAATTTTTTATTACAAATATTATAGTTAGTGCATCATTGCTGTAATTTTTTATTACAAATATTATAGTTAGTGCCTCATTGCTATAATTCTTTATTACAAATATTATTGTTAGTTTCTCATTGCTGTAATTTTTTATTACAAATATTATAGTTAGTGCCTCATTGCTGTAATTTTTTATTACAAATATTATAGTTAGTGCATCATTGCTGTAATATTTTATTACAAATATTATTGTTAGTGCCTCATTGCTGTAATTTTTTATTACAAATATTATTGTTAGTTCCTCATTGCTGTAATTTTTTATTACAAATATTATAGCTAGTGCCTCATTGCTGTAATTTTTTATTACAAATATTATAGTTAGTGCCTCATTGCTGTCATTCTTTATTACAAATATTATAGTTAGTGCCTCATTGCTGTAATTTTTTATTGCAAATATTATAGTTAGTGCCTCATTGCTGTAATATTTTATTACAAATATTATTGTTAGTGCCTCATTGCTGTAATTTTTTATTACAAATATTATAGTTAGTGCCTCATTGCTGTAATTTTTTATTACAAATATTATAGTTAGTGCCTCATTGCTGTAATATTTTATTACAAATATTATTGTTAGTTTCTCATTGCTGTAATTCTTTATTACAAATATTATAGTTAGTGCCTCATTGCTGTAATTTTTTATTACAAATATTATAGTTAGTGCCTCATTGCTGTAATATTTTATTACAAATATTATTGTTAGTTTCTCATTGCTGTAATTCTTTATTACAAATATTATAGTTAGTGCCTCATTGCTGTAATTTTTTATTACAAATATTATAGTTAGTGCCTCATTGCTGTAATATTTTATTACAAATATTATTGTTAGTTTCTCATTGCTGTAATTCTTTATTACAAATATTATAGTTAGTGCCTCATTGCTGTAATTTTTTATTACAAATATTATAGTTAGTGCCTCATTGCTGTAATATTTTATTACAAATATTATTGTTAGTGCCTCATTGCTGTAATTTTTTATTACAAATATTATTGTTAGTTCCTCATTGCTGTAATTTTTTATTACAAATATTATTGTTAGTGCCTCATTGCTGTAATTCTTTATTACAAATATTATTGTTAGTGCCTCATTGCTGTAATTTTTTATTACAAATATTATTGTTAGTGCCTCATTGCTGTAATTCTTTATTACAAATATTATAGTTAGTGCCTCATTGCTGTAATTCTTTATTACAAATATTATAGTTAGTGCCTCATTGCTGTCATTCTTTATTACAAATATTATAGTTAGTGCCTCATTGCTATAATTCTTTATTACAAATATTATTGTTAGTGCCTCATTGCTGTCATTCTTTATTACAAATATTATAGTTAGTGCCTCATTGCTATAATTCTTTATTACAAATATTATTGTTAGTGCCTCATTGCTGTCATTCTTTATTACAAATATTATAGTTAGTGCCTCATTGCTGTAATTCTTTATTACAAATATTATTGTTAGTGCCTCATTGCTGTAATTCTTTATTACAAATATTATAGTTAGTGCCTCATTGCTGTAATTTTTTATTACAAATATTATAGTTAGTGCCTCATTGCTGTAATTCTTTATTACAAATACTATTGTTAGTTCCTCATTGCTGTAATTTTTTATTACAAATATTATTGTTAGTGCCTCATTGCTGTAATTCTTTATTACAAATATTATTGTTAGTGCCTCATTGCTGTAATTTTTATTACAAATACTATTGTTAGTTCCTCATTGCTGTCATTCTTTATTACAAATATTATTGTTAGTGCCTCATTGCTGTAATTTTTTATTACAAATATTATAGTTAGTGCCTCATTGCTGTCATTCTTTATTACAAATATTATAGTTAGTGCCTCATTGCTATAATTCTTTATTACAAATATTATTGTTAGTGCCTCATTGCTGTCATTCTTTATTACAAATATTATAGTTAGTGCCTCATTGCTGTAATTCTTTATTACAAATATTATAGTTAGTGCCTCATTGCTGTAATTCTTTATTACAAATACTATTGTTAGTGCCTCATTGCTGTAATTTTTTATTACAAATATTATAGTTAGTGCCTCATTGCTGTAATTTTTTATTACAAATATTATAGTTAGTGCCTCATTGCTGTAATTCTTTATTACAAATACTATTGTTAGTTCCTCATTGCTGTAATTTTTTATTACAAATATTATTGTTAGTGCCTCATTGCTGTAATTCTTTATTACAAATATTATTGTTAGTGCCTCATTGCTGCAATTTTTTATTACAAATACTATTGTTAGTTCCTCATTGCTGTCATTCTTTATTACAAATATTATTGTTAGTCCCTCATTGCTGTAATTTTTTATTACAAATATTATAGTTAGTGCCTCATTGCTGTAATTCTTTATTACAAATATTATTGTTAGTGCCTCATTGCTGTAATTCTTTATTACAAATATTATTGTTAGTGCCTCATTGCTGTAATATTTTATTACAAATATTATTGTTAGTGCCTCATTGCTGTAATTCTTTATTACAAATATTATTGTTAGTGCCTAATTGCTGTAATTCTTTATTACAAATATTATTGTTAGTGCCTCATTGCTGTAATTTTTTATTACAAATATTATTGTTAGTGTCTCATTGCTGTAATATTTTATTACAAATATTATTGTTAGTGCCTCATTGCTGTAATTCTTTATTACAAATATTATTGTTAGTGCCTCATTGCTGTAATTCTTTATTACAAATATTATTGTTAGTGCCTCATTGCTGTAATTCTTTATTACAAATATTATTGTTAGTTCCTCATTGCTGTAATTCTTTATTACAAATATTATTGTCAGTGCCTCATTGCTGTAATATTTTATTACAAATATTATTGTTAGTGCCTCATTGCTGTAATTTTTTATTACAAATATTATTGTTAGTGCCTCATTGCTGTAATATTTTATTACAAATATTATAGTTAGTGCCTCATTGCTGTAATATTTTATTACAAATATTATAGTTAGTGCCTCATTGCTGTAATATTTTATTACAAATGTTATTGTTTGTGCCTCATTGCTGTAATATTTTATTACAAATATTATTGTTAGTGCCTCATTGCTGTAATATTTTATTACAAATATTATTGTTAGTGCCTCATTGCTGTAATATTTTATTACAAATATTATAGTTAGTGCCTCATTGCTGTAATATTTTATTACAAATATTATAGTTAGTGCCTCATTGCTGTAATATTTTATTACAAATATTATAGTTAGTGCCTCATTGCTGTAATATTTTATTACAAATATTATTGTTAGTGCCTCATTGCTGTAATATTTTATTACAAATATTATTGTTAGTGCCTCATTGCTGTAATTTTTTATTACAAATATTATAGTTAGTGCCTCATTGCTGTAATATTTTATTACAAATATTATTGTTAGTGCCTCATTGCTGTAATTTTTTATTACAAATATTATTGTTAGTGCCTCATTGCTGTAATATTTTATTACAAATATTATTGTTACTGCCTCATTGCTGTAATTCTTTATTACAAATATTATTGTTAGTGCCTCATTGCTGTAATTCTTTATTACAAATATTATTGTTAGTGCCTCATTGCTGTAATTCTTTATTACAAATATTATTGTTAGTGCCTCATTGCTGTAATTCTTTATTACAAATACTATTGTTAGTTCCTCATTGCTGTAATTTTTTATTACAAATATTATTGTTAGTGCCTCATTGCTGTAATTCTTGATTACAAATATTATTGTTAGTGCCTCATTGCTGTAATTTTTTATTACAAATACTATTGTTAGTTCCTCATTGCTGTCATTCTTTATTACAAATATTATTGTTAGTCCCTCATTGCTGTAATTTTTTATTACAAATATTATAGTTAGTGCCTCATTGCTGTAATTCTTTATTACAAATATTATTGTTAGTGCCTCATTGCTGTAATTCTTTATTACAAATATTATTGTTAGTGCCTCATTGCTGTAATATTTTATTACAAATATTATTGTTAGTGCCTCATTGCTGTCATTCTTTATTACAAATATTATAGTTAGTGCCTCATTGCTGTAATTCTTTATTACAAATATTATAGTTAGTGCCTCATTGCTGTAATTCTTTATTACAAATACTATTGTTAGTGCCTCATTGCTGTAATTTTTTATTACAAATATTATAGTTAGTGCCTCATTGCTGTAATTTTTTATTACAAATATTATAGTTAGTGCCTCATTGCTGTAATTCTTTATTACAAATACTATTGTTAGTTCCTCATTGCTGTAATTTTTTATTACAAATATTATTGTTAGTGCCTCATTGCTGTAATTCTTTATTACAAATATTATTGTTAGTGCCTCATTGCTGTAATTTTTTATTACAAATACTATTGTTAGTTCCTCATTGCTGTCATTCTTTATTACAAATATTATTGTTAGTCCCTCATTGCTGTAATTTTTTATTACAAATATTATAGTTAGTGCCTCATTGCTGTAATTCTTTATTACAAATATTATTGTTAGTGCCTCATTGCTGTAATATTTTATTACAAATATTATTGTTAGTGCCTCATTGCTGTAATTCTTTATTACAAATATTATTGTTAGTGCCTCATTGCTGTAATTCTTTATTACAAATATTATTGTTAGTGCCTCATTGCTGTAATTCTTTATTACAAATATTATTGTTAGTTCCTCATTGCTGTAATTCTTTATTACAAATATTATTGTCAGTGCCTCATTGCTGTAATATTTTATTACAAATATTATTGTTAGTGCCTCATTGCTGTAATTTTTTATTACAAATATTATTGTTAGTGCCTCATTGCTGTAATATTTTATTACAAATATTATAGTTAGTGCCTCATTGCTGTAATATTTTATTACAAATATTATAGTTAGTGCCTCATTGCTGTAATATTTTATTACAAATGTTATTGTTTGTGCCTCATTGCTGTAATATTTTATTACAAATATTATTGTTAGTGCCTCATTGCTGTAATATTTTATTACAAATATTATTGTTAGTGCCTCATTGCTGTAATTTTTTATTACAAATATTATAGTTAGTGCCTCATTGCTGTAATATTTTATTACAAATATTATAGTTAGTGCCTCATTGCTGTAATATTTTATTACAAATATTATTGTTAGTGCCTCATTGCTGTAATATTTTATTACAAATATTATTGTTAGTGCCTCATTGCTGTAATTTTTTATTACAAATATTATAGTTAGTGCCTCATTGCTGTAATATTTTATTACAAATATTATTGTTAGTTCCTCATTGCTGTAATTCTTTATTACAAATATTATTGTTAGTTCCTCATTGCTGTAATTCTTTATTACAAATATTATAGTTAGTGCCTCATTGCTGTAATATTTTATTACAAATATTATTGTTAGTGCCTCATTGCTGTAATATTTTATTACAAATATTATTGTTAGTGCCTCATTGCTGTAATATTTTATTACAAATATTATAGTTAGTGCCTCATTGCTGTAATATTTTATTACAAATATTATAGTTAGTGCCTCATTGCTGTAATATTTTATTACAAATATTATTGTTAGTGCCTCATTGCTGTAATATTTTATTACAAATATTATTGTTAGTGCCTCATTGCTGTAATTTTTTATTACAAATATTATAGTTAGTGCCTCATTGCTGTAATATTTTATTACAAATATTATTGTTAGTGCCTCATTGCTGTAATTTTTTATTACAAATATTATTGTTAGTGCCTCATTGCTGTAATATTTTATTACAAATATTATTGTTACTGCCTCATTGCTGTAATTCTTTATTACAAATATTATTGTTAGTGCCTCATTGCTGTAATTCTTTATTACAAATATTATTGTTAGTGCCTCATTGCTGTAATTCTTTATTACAAATATTATTGTTAGTGCCTCATTGCTGTAATTCTTTATTACAAATACTATTGTTAGTTCCTCATTGCTGTAATTTTTTATTACAAATATTATTGTTAGTGCCTCATTGCTGTAATTCTTGATTACAAATATTATTGTTGGTGCCTCATTGCTGTAATTTTTTATTACAAATACTATTGTTAGTTCCTCATTGCTGTCATTCTTTATTACAAATATTATTGTTAGTCCCTCATTGCTGTAATTTTTTATTACAAATATTATAGTTAGTGCCTCATTGCTGTAATTCTTTATTACAAATATTATTGTTAGTGCCTCATTGCTGTAATTCTTTATTACAAATACTATTGTTAGTGCCTCATTGCTGTAATATTTTATTACAAATATTATTGTTAGTGCCTCATTGCTGTCATTCTTTATTACAAATATTATAGTTAGTGCCTCATTGCTGTAATTCTTTATTACAAATATTATAGTTAGTGCCTCATTGCTGTAATTCTTTATTACAAATGTTATTGTTTGTGCCTCATTGCTGTAATATTTTATTACAAATATTATTGTTAGTGCCTCATTGCTGTAATATTTTATTACAAATATTATTGTTAGTGCCTCATTGCTGTAATATTTTATTACAAATATTATAGTTAGTGCCTCATTGCTGTAATATTTTATTACAAATATTATAGTTAGTGCCTCATTGCTGTAATATTTTATTACAAATATTATAGTTAGTGCCTCATTGCTGTAATATTTTATTACAAATATTATTGTTAGTGCCTCATTGCTGTAATATTTTATTACAAATATTATTGTTAGTGCCTCATTGCTGTAATTTTTTATTACAAATATTATAGTTAGTGCCTCATTGCTGTAATATTTTATTACAAATATTATTGTTAGTGCCTCATTGCTGTAATTTTTTATTACAAATATTATTGTTAGTGCCTCATTGCTGTAATATTTTATTACAAATATTATTGTTACTGCCTCATTGCTGTAATTCTTTATTACAAATATTATTGTTAGTGCCTCATTGCTGTAATTCTTTATTACAAATATTATTGTTAGTGCCTCATTGCTGTAATTCTTTATTACAAATATTATTGTTAGTGCCTCATTGCTGTAATTCTTTATTACAAATACTATTGTTAGTTCCTCATTGCTGTAATTTTTTATTACAAATATTATTGTTAGTGCCTCATTGCTGTAATTCTTGATTACAAATATTATTGTTAGTGCATCATTGCTGTAATTTTTTATTACAAATACTATTGTTAGTTCCTCATTGCTGTCATTCTTTATTACAAATATTATTGTTAGTCCCTCATTGCTGTAATTTTTTATTACAAATATTATAGTTAGTGCCTCATTGCTGTAATTCTTTATTACAAATATTATTGTTAGTGCCTCATTGCTGTAATTCATTATTACGAATATTATTGTTAGTGCCTCATTGCTGTAATATTTTATTACAAATATTATTGTTAGTGCCTCATTGCTGTCATTCTTTATTACAAATATTATAGTTAGTGCCTCATTGCTGTAATTCTTTATTACAAATATTATAGTTAGTGCCTCATTGCTGTAATTCTTTATTACAAATACTATTGTTAGTGCCTCATTGCTGTAATTTTTTATTACAAATATTATAGTTAGTGCCTCATTGCTGTAATTTTTTATTACAAATATTATAGTTAGTGCCTCATTGCTGTAATTCTTTATTACAAATACTATTGTTAGTTCCTCATTGCTGTAATTTTTTATTACAAATATTATTGTTAGTGCCTCATTGCTGTAATTCTTTATTACAAATATTATTGTTAGTGCCTCATTGCTGTAATTTTTTATTACAAATACTATTGTTTGTTCCTCATTGCTGTCATTCTTTATTACAAATATTATTGTTAGTCCCTCATTGCTGTAATTTTTTATTACAAATATTATAGTTAGTGCCTCATTGCTGTAATTCTTTATTACAAATATTATTGTTAGTGCCTCATTGCTGTAATATTTTATTACAAATATTATTGTTAGTGCCTCATTGCTGTAATTCTTTATTACAAATATTATTGTTAGTGCCTCATTGCTGTAATTCTTTATTACAAATATTATTGTTAGTGCCTCATTGCTGTAATTCTTTATTACAAATATTATTGTTAGTTCCTCATTGCTGTAATTCTTTATTACAAATATTATTGTCAGTGCCTCATTGCTGTAATATTTTATTACAAATATTATTGTTAGTGCCTCATTGCTGTAATTTTTTATTACAAATATTATTGTTAGTGCCTCATTGCTGTAATATTTTATTACAAATATTATAGTTAGTGCCTCAGTGCTGTAATATTTTATTACAAATATTATTGTTAGTGCCTCATTGCTGTAATATTTTATTACAAATGTTATTGTTTGTGCCTCATTGCTGTAATATTTTATTACAAATATTATTGTTAGTGCCTCATTGCTGTAATATTTTATTACAAATATTATTGTTAGTGCCTCATTGCTGTAATATTTTATTACAAATATTATAGTTAGTGCCTCATTGCTGTAATATTTTATTACAAATATTATAGTTAGTGCCTCATTGCTGTAATATTTTATTACAAATATTATAGTTAGTGCCTCATTGCTGTAATATTTTATTACAAATATTATTGTTAGTGCCTCATTGCTGTAATATTTTATTACAAATATTATTGTTAGTGCCTCATTGCTGTAATTTTTTATTACAAATATTATAGTTAGTGCCTCATTGCTGTAATATTTTATTACAAATATTATTGTTAGTGCCTCATTGCTGTAATTTTTTATTACAAATATTATTGTTAGTGCCTCATTGCTGTAATATTTTATTACAAATATTATTGTTACTGCCTCATTGCTGTAATTCTTTATTACAAATATTATTGTTAGTGCCTCATTGCTGTAATTCTTTATTACAAATATTATTGTTAGTGCCTCATTGCTGTAATTCTTTATTACAAATATTATTGTTAGTGCCTCATTGCTGTAATTCTTTATTACAAATACTATTGTTAGTTCCTCATTGCTGTAATTTTTTATTACAAATATTATTGTTAGTGCCTCATTGCTGTAATTCTTGATTACAAATATTATTGTTGGTGCCTCATTGCTGTAATTTTTTATTACAAATACTATTGTTAGTTCCTCATTGCTGTCATTCTTTATTACAAATATTATTGTTAGTCCCTCATTGCTGTAATTTTTTATTACAAATATTATAGTTAGTGCCTCATTGCTGTAATTCTTTATTACAAATATTATTGTTAGTGCCTCATTGCTGTAATTCTTTATTACAAATACTATTGTTAGTGCCTCATTGCTGTAATATTTTATTACAAATATTATTGTTAGTGCCTCATTGCTGTCATTCTTTATTACAAATATTATAGTTAGTGCCTCATTGCTGTAATTCTTTATTACAAATATTATAGTTAGTGCCTCATTGCTGTAATTCTTTATTACAAATGTTATTGTTTGTGCCTCATTGCTGTAATATTTTATTACAAATATTATTGTTAGTGCCTCATTGCTGTAATATTTTATTACAAATATTATTGTTAGTGCCTCATTGCTGTAATATTTTATTACAAATATTATAGTTAGTGCCTCATTGCTGTAATTCTTTATTACAAATGTTATTGTTTGTGCCTCATTGCTGTAATATTTTATTACAAATATTATTGTTAGTGCCTCATTGCTGTAATATTTTATTACAAATATTATTGTTAGTGCCTCATTGCTGTAATATTTTATTACAAATATTATTGTTAGTGCCTCATTGCTGTAATATTTTATTACAAATATTATTGTTAGTGCCTCATTGCTGTAATATTTTATTACAAATATTATAGTTAGTGCCTCATTGCTGTAATTCTTTATTACAAATGTTATTGTTTGTGCCTCATTGCTGTAATATTTTATTACAAATATTATTGTTAGTGCCTCATTGCTGTAATATTTTATTACAAATATTATTGTTAGTGCCTCATTGCTGTAATATTTTATTACAAATATTATTGTTAGTGCCTCATTGCTGTAATATTTTATTACAAATATTATAGTTAGTGCCTCATTGCTGTAATTCTTTATTACAAATGTTATTGTTTGTGCCTCATTGCTGTAATATTTTATTACAAATATTATTGTTAGTGCCTCATTGCTGTAATATTTTATTACAAATATTATTGTTAGTGCCTCATTGCTGTAATATTTTATTACAAATATTATAGTTAGTGCCTCATTGCTGTAATATTTTATTACAAATATTATAGTTAGTGCCTCATTGCTGTAATATTTTATTACAAATATTATAGTTAGTGCCTCATTGCTGTAATATTTTATTACAAATATTATTGTTAGTGCCTCATTGCTGTAATTTTTTATTACAAATATTATAGTTAGTGCCTCATTGCTGTAATATTTTATTACAAATATTATAGTTAGTGCCTCATTGCTGTAATATTTTATTACAAATATTATAGTTAGTGCCTCATTGCTGTAATATTTTATTACAAATATTATTGTTAGTGCCTCATTGCTGTAATTTTTTATTACAAATATTATAGTTAGTGCCTCATTGCTGTAATATTTTATTACAAATATTATTGTTAGTGCCTCATTGCTGTAATTTTTTATTACAAATATTATAGTTAGTGCCTCATTGCTGTAATATTTTATTACAAATATTATAGTTAGTGCCTCATTGCTGTAATATTTTATTACAAATATTATAGTTAGTGCCTCATTGCTGTAATATTTTATTACAAATATTATTGTTAGTGCCTCATTGCTGTAATATTTTATTACAAATATTATAGTTAGTGCCTCATTGCTGTAATATTTTATTACAAATATTATAGTTAGTGCCTCATTGCTGTAATATTTTATTACAAATATTATAGTTAGTGCCTCATTGCTGTAATATTTTATTACAAATATTATTGTTAGTGCCTCATTGCTGTAATTTTTTATTACAAATATTATAGTTAGTGCCTCATTGCTGTAATATTTTATTACAAATATTATAGTTAGTGCCTCATTGCTGTAATATTTTATTACAAATATTATAGTTAGTGCCTCATTGCTGTAATATTTTATTACAAATATTATTGTTAGTGCCTCATTGCTGTAATTTTTTATTACAAATATTATAGTTAGTGCCTCATTGCTGTAATATTTTATTACAAATATTATTGTTAGTGCCTCATTGCTGTAATTTTTTATTACAAATATTATTGTTAGTGCCTCATTGCTGTAATATTTTATTACAAATATTATTGTTACTGCCTCATTGCTGTAATTCTTTATTACAAATATTATTGTTAGTGCCTCATTGCTGTAATTCTTTATTACAAATATTATTGTTAGTGCCTCATTGCTGTAATTCTTTATTACAAATATTATTGTTAGTGCCTCATTGCTGTAATTCTTTATTACAAATACTATTGTTAGTTCCTCATTGCTGTAATTTTTTATTACAAATATTATTGTTAGTGCCTCATTGCTGTAATTCTTGATTACAAATATTATTGTTAGTGCATCATTGCTGTAATTTTTTATTACAAATACTATTGTTAGTTCCTCATTGCTGTCATTCTTTATTACAAATATTATTGTTAGTCCCTCATTGCTGTAATTTTTTATTACAAATATTATAGTTAGTGCCTCATTGCTGTAATTCTTTATTACAAATATTATTGTTAGTGCCTCATTGCTGTAATTCATTATTACGAATATTATTGTTAGTGCCTCATTGCTGTAATATTTTATTACAAATATTATTGTTAGTGCCTCATTGCTGTCATTCTTTATTACAAATATTATAGTTAGTGCCTCATTGCTGTAATTCTTTATTACAAATATTATAGTTAGTGCCTCATTGCTGTAATTCTTTATTACAAATACTATTGTTAGTGCCTCATTGCTGTAATTTTTTATTACAAATATTATAGTTAGTGCCTCATTGCTGTAATTTTTTATTACAAATATTATAGTTAGTGCCTCATTGCTGTAATTCTTTATTACAAATACTATTGTTAGTTCCTCATTGCTGTAATTTTTTATTACAAATATTATTGTTAGTGCCTCATTGCTGTAATTCTTTATTACAAATATTATTGTTAGTGCCTCATTGCTGTAATTTTTTATTACAAATACTATTGTTTGTTCCTCATTGCTGTCATTCTTTATTACAAATATTATTGTTAGTCCCTCATTGCTGTAATTTTTTATTACAAATATTATAGTTAGTGCCTCATTGCTGTAATTCTTTATTACAAATATTATTGTTAGTGCCTCATTGCTGTAATATTTTATTACAAATATTATTGTTAGTGCCTCATTGCTGTAATTCTTTATTACAAATATTATTGTTAGTGCCTCATTGCTGTAATTCTTTATTACAAATATTATTGTTAGTGCCTCATTGCTGTAATTCTTTATTACAAATATTATTGTTAGTTCCTCATTGCTGTAATTCTTTATTACAAATATTATTGTTAGTGCCTCATTGCTGTAATATTTTATTACAAATATTATTGTTAGTGCCTCATTGCTGTAATTTTTTATTACAAATATTATTGTTAGTGCCTCATTGCTGTAATATTTTATTACAAATATTATAGTTAGTGCCTCATTGCTGTAATATTTTATTACAAATATTATTGTTAGTGCCTCATTGCTGTAATATTTTATTACAAATGTTATTGTTTGTGCCTCATTGCTGTAATATTTTATTACAAATATTATTGTTAGTGCCTCATTGCTGTAATATTTTATTACAAATATTATTGTTAGTGCCTCATTGCTGTAATATTTTATTACAAATATTATAGTTAGTGCCTCATTGCTGTAATATTTTATTACAAATATTATAGTTAGTGCCTCATTGCTGTAATATTTTATTACAAATATTATAGTTAGTGCCTCATTGCTGTAATATTTTATTACAAATATTATTGTTAGTGCCTCATTGCTGTAATATTTTATTACAAATATTATTGTTAGTGCCTCATTGCTGTAATTTTTTATTACAAATATTATAGTTAGTGCCTCATTGCTGTAATATTTTATTACAAATATTATTGTTAGTGCCTCATTGCTGTAATTTTTTATTACAAATATTATTGTTAGTGCCTCATTGCTGTAATATTTTATTACAAATATTATTGTTACTGCCTCATTGCTGTAATTCTTTATTACAAATATTATTGTTAGTGCCTCATTGCTGTAATTCTTTATTACAAATATTATTGTTAGTGCCTCATTGCTGTAATTCTTTATTACAAATATTATTGTTAGTGCCTCATTGCTGTAATTCTTTATTACAAATACTATTGTTAGTTCCTCATTGCTGTAATTTTTTATTACAAATATTATTGTTAGTGCCTCATTGCTGTAATTCTTGATTACAAATATTATTGTTAGTGCCTCATTGCTGTAATTTTTTATTACAAATACTATTGTTAGTTCCTCATTGCTGTCATTCTTTATTACAAATATTATTGTTAGTCCCTCATTGCTGTAATTTTTTATTACAAATATTATAGTTAGTGCCTCATTGCTGTAATTCTTTATTACAAATATTATTGTTAGTGCCTCATTGCTGTAATTCTTTATTACAAATATTATTGTTAGTGCCTCATTGCTGTAATATTTTATTACAAATATTATTGTTAGTGCCTCATTGCTGTCATTCTTTATTACAAATATTATAGTTAGTGCCTCATTGCTGTAATTCTTTATTACAAATATTATAGTTAGTGCCTCATTGCTGTAATTCTTTATTACAAATACTATTGTTAGTGCCTCATTGCTGTAATTTTTTATTACAAATATTATAGTTAGTGCCTCATTGCTGTAATTTTTTATTACAAATATTATAGTTAGTGCCTCATTGCTGTAATTCTTTATTACAAATACTATTGTTAGTTCCTCATTGCTGTAATTTTTTATTACAAATATTATTGTTAGTGCCTCATTGCTGTAATTCTTTATTACAAATATTATATTTAGTGCCTCATTGCTGTAATTTTTTATTACAAATACTATTGTTAGTTCCTCATTGCTGTCATTCTTTATTACAAATATTATTGTTAGTCCCTCATTGCTGTAATTTTTTATTACAAATATTATAGTTAGTGCCTCATTGCTGTAATTCTTTATTACAAATATTATTGTTAGTGCCTCATTGCTGTAATTCTTTATTACAAATATTATTGTTAGTGCCTCATTGCTGTAATATTTTATTACAAATATTATTGTTAGTGCCTCATTGCTGTAATTTTTTATTACAAATACTATTGTTAGTTCCTCATTGCTGTCATTCTTTATTACAAATATTATTGTTAGTCCCTCATTGCTGTAATTTTTTATTACAAATATTATAGTTAGTGCCTCATTGCTGTAATTCTTTATTACAAATATTATTGTTAGTGCCTCATTGCTGTAATTCTTTATTACAAATATTATTGTTAGTGCCTCATTGCTGTAATATTTTATTACAAATATTATTGTTAGTGCCTCATTGCTGTAATTCTTTATTACAAATATTATTGTTAGTGCCTAATTGCTGTAATTCTTTATTACAAATATTATTGTTAGTGCCTCATTGCTGTAATTTTTTATTACAAATATTATTGTTAGTGTCTCATTGCTGTAATATTTTATTACAAATATTATTGTTAGTGCCTCATTGCTGTAATTCTTTATTACAAATATTATTGTTAGTGCCTCATTGCTGTAATTCTTTATTACAAATATTATTGTTAGTGCCTCATTGCTGTAATTCTTTATTACAAATATTATTGTTAGTTCCTCATTGCTGTAATTCTTTATTACAAATATTATTGTCAGTGCCTCATTGCTGTAATATTTTATTACAAATATTATTGTTAGTGCCTCATTGCTGTAATTTTTTATTACAAATATTATTGTTAGTGCCTCATTGCTGTAATATTTTATTACAAATATTATAGTTAGTGCCTCATTGCTGTAATATTTTATTACAAATATTATAGTTAGTGCCTCATTGCTGTAATATTTTATTACAAATGTTATTGTTTGTGCCTCATTGCTGTAATATTTTATTACAAATATTATTGTTAGTGCCTCATTGCTGTAATATTTTATTACAAATATTATTGTTAGTGCCTCATTGCTGTAATATTTTATTACAAATATTATAGTTAGTGCCTCATTGCTGTAATATTTTATTACAAATATTATAGTTAGTGCCTCATTGCTGTAATATTTTATTACAAATATTATAGTTAGTGCCTCATTGCTGTAATATTTTATTACAAATATTATTGTTAGTGCCTCATTGCTGTAATATTTTATTACAAATATTATTGTTAGTGCCTCATTGCTGTAATTTTTTATTACAAATATTATAGTTAGTGCCTCATTGCTGTAATATTTTATTACAAATATTATTGTTAGTGCCTCATTGCTGTAATTTTTTATTACAAATATTATTGTTAGTGCCTCATTGCTGTAATATTTTATTACAAATATTATTGTTACTGCCTCATTGCTGTAATTCTTTATTACAAATATTATTGTTAGTGCCTCATTGCTGTAATTCTTTATTACAAATATTATTGTTAGTGCCTCATTGCTGTAATTCTTTATTACAAATATTATTGTTAGTGCCTCATTGCTGTAATTCTTTATTACAAATACTATTGTTAGTTCCTCATTGCTGTAATTTTTTATTACAAATATTATTGTTAGTGCCTCATTGCTGTAATTCTTGATTACAAATATTATTGTTAGTGCCTCATTGCTGTAATTTTTTATTACAAATACTATTGTTAGTTCCTCATTGCTGTCATTCTTTATTACAAATATTATTGTTAGTCCCTCATTGCTGTAATTTTTTATTACAAATATTATAGTTAGTGCCTCATTGCTGTAATTCTTTATTACAAATATTATTGTTAGTGCCTCATTGCTGTAATTCTTTATTACAAATATTATTGTTAGTGCCTCATTGCTGTAATATTTTATTACAAATATTATTGTTAGTGCCTCATTGCTGTCATTCTTTATTACAAATATTATAGTTAGTGCCTCATTGCTGTAATTCTTTATTACAAATATTATAGTTAGTGCCTCATTGCTGTAATTCTTTATTACAAATACTATTGTTAGTGCCTCATTGCTGTAATTTTTTATTACAAATATTATAGTTAGTGCCTCATTGCTGTAATTTTTTATTACAAATATTATAGTTAGTGCCTCATTGCTGTAATTCTTTATTACAAATACTATTGTTAGTTCCTCATTGCTGTAATTTTTTATTACAAATATTATTGTTAGTGCCTCATTGCTGTAATTCTTTATTACAAATATTATTGTTAGTGCCTCATTGCTGTAATTTTTTATTACAAATACTATTGTTAGTTCCTCATTGCTGTCATTCTTTATTACAAATATTATTGTTAGTGCCTCATTGCTGTAATTTTTTATTACAAATATTATAGTTAGTGCCTCATTGCTGTAATTCTTTATTACAAATATTATTGTTAGTGCCTCATTGCTGTAATTCTTTATTACAAATATTATTGTTAGTGCCTCATTGCTGTAATATTTTATTACAAATATTATTGTTAGTGCCTCATTGCTGTAATTCTTTATTACAAATATTATTGTTAGTGCCTAATTGCTGTAATTCTTTATTACAAATATTATTGTTAGTGCCTCATTGCTGTAATTTTTTATTACAAATATTATTGTTAGTGTCTCATTGCTGTAATATTTTATTACAAATATTATTGTTAGTGCCTCATTGCTGTAATTCTTTATTACAAATATTATTGTTAGTGCCTCATTGCTGTAATTCTTTATTACAAATATTATTGTTAGTGCCTCATTGCTGTAATTCTTTATTACAAATATTATTGTTAGTTCCTCATTGCTGTAATTCTTTATTACAAATTTTATTGTCAGTGCCTCATTGCTGTAATATTTTATTACAAATATTATTGTTAGTGCCTCATTGCTGTAATTTTTTATTACAAATATTATTGTTAGTGCCTCATTGCTGTAATATTTTATTACAAATATTATAGTTAGTGCCTCATTGCTGTAATTTTTTATTACAAATATTATAGTTAGTGCCTCATTGCTGTAATATTTTATTACAAATGTTATTGTTTGTGCCTCATTGCTGTAATATTTTATTACAAATATTATTGTTAGTGCCTCATTGCTGTAATATTTTATTACAAATATTATTGTTAGTGCCTCATTGCTGTAATATTTTATTACAAATATTATAGTTAGTGCCTCATTGCTGTAATATTTTATTACAAATATTATAGTTAGTGCCTCATTGCTGTAATATTTTATTACAAATATTATTGTTAGTGCCTCATTGCTGTAATATTTTATTACAAATATTATTGTTAGTGCCTCATTGCTGTAATTTTTTATTACAAATATTATTGTTAGTGCCTCATTGCTGTAATATTTTATTACAAATATTATTGTTACTGCCTCATTGCTGTAATTCTTTATTACAAATATTATTGTTAGTGCCTCATTGCTGTAATTCTTTATTACAAATATTATTGTTAGTGCCTCATTGCTGTAATTCTTTATTACAAATATTATTGTTAGTGCCTCATTGCTGTAATTCTTTATTACAAATACTATTGTTAGTTCCTCATTGCTGTAATTTCTTATTACAAATATTATTGTTAGTGCCTCATTGCTGTAATTCTTTATTACAAATATTATTGTTAGTGCCTCATTGCTGTAATTTTTTATTACAAATACTATTGTTAGTTCCTCATTGCTGTCATTCTTTATTACAAATATTATTGTTAGTCCCTCATTGCTGTAATTTTTTATTACAAATATTATAGTTAGTGCCTCATTGCTGTAATTCTTTATTACAAATATTATTGTTAGTGCCTCATTGCTGTAATTCTTTATTACAAATATTATTGTTAGTGCCTCATTGCTGTAATATTTTATTACAAATATTATTGTTAGTGCCTCATTGCTGTAATTCTTTATTACAAATATTATTGTTAGTGCCTCATTGCTGTAATTCTTTATTACAAATATTATTGTTAGTGCCTCATTGCTGTAATTTTTTATTACAAATATTATTGTTAGTGTCTCATTTCTGTAATATTTTATTACAAATATTATTGTTAGTGCCTCATTGCTGTAATTCTTTATTACAAATATTATTGTTAGTGCCTCATTGCTGTAATTCTTTATTACAAATATTATTGTTAGTGCCTCATTGCTGTAATTCTTTATTACAAATATTATTGTTAGTTCCTCATTGCTGTAATTCTTTATTACAAATATTATTGTTAGTGCCTCATTGCTGTAATATTTTATTACAAATATTATTGTTAGTGCCTCATTGCTGTAATTTTTTATTACAAATATTATTGTTAGTGCCTCATTGCTGTAATATTTTATTACAAATATTATAGTTAGTGCCTCATTGCTGTAATATTTTATTACAAATGTTATTGTTTGTGCCTCATTGCTGTAATATTTTATTACAAATATTATTGTTAGTGCCTCATTGCTGTAATATTTTATTACAAATATTATTGTTAGTGCCTCATTGCTGTAATATTTTATTACAAATATTATAGTTAGTGCCTCATTGCTGTAATATTTTATTACAAATATTATAGTTAGTGCCTCATTGCTGTAATATTTTATTACAAATATTATAGTTAGTGCCTCATTGCTGTAATATTTTATTACAAATATTATTGTTAGTGCCTCATTGCTGTAATATTTTATTACAAATATTATTGTTAGTGCCTCATTGCTGTAATTTTTTATTACAAATATTATAGTTAGTGCCTCATTGCTGTAATATTTTATTACAAATATTATTGTTAGTGCCTCATTGCTGTAATTGTTTATTAAAAATATTATTGTTAGTGCCTCATTGCTGTAATATTTTATTACAAATATTATTGTTACTGCCTCATTGCTGTAATTCTTTATTACAAATATTATTGTTAGTGCCTCATTGCTGTAATTCTTTATTACAAATATTATTGTTAGTGCCTCATTGCTGTAATTCTTTATTACAAATATTATTGTTAGTGCCTCATTGCTGTAATTCTTTATTACAAATATTATAGTTAGTGCCTCATTGCTGTAATATTTTATTACAAATATTATTGTTAGTGCCTCATTGCTGTAATTCTTTATTACAAATATTATAGTTAGTGCCTCATTGCTGTAATTTTTTATTACAAATATTATTGTTAGTGCCTCATTGCTGTAATTTTTTATTACAAATATTATTGTTAGTGCCTCATTGCTGTAATATTTTATTACAAATATTATTGTTAGTGCCTCATTGCTGTAATATTTTATTACAAATATTATTGTTAGTGCCTCATTGCTGTAATTCTTTATTACAAATATTATTGTTAGTGCCTCATTGCTGTAATTCTTTATTACAAATATTATTGTTAGTGCCTCATTGCTGTAATTCTTTATTACAAATATTATTGTTAGTGCCTCATTGCTGTAATTCTTTATTACAAATATTATAGTTAGTGCCTCATTGCTGTAATATTTTATTACAAATATTATTGTTAGTGCCTCATTGCGGTAATTCTTTATTACAAATATTATAGTTAGTGCCTCATTGCTGTAATTTTTTATTACAAATATAATTGTTAGTGCCTCATTGCTGTAATTTTTCGTTACAAATATTATTGTTAGTGCCTCATTGCTGTAATTCTTTATTACAAATATTATTGTTAGTGCCTCATTGCTGTAATTCTTTATTACAAATATTATAGTTAGTGCCTCATTGCTGTAATTCTTTATTACAAATATTATAGTTAGTGCCTCATTGCTGTAATATTTTATTACAAATATTATTGTTAGTGCCTCATTGCTGTAATTTTTTATTACAAATATTATAGTTAGTGCCTCATTGCTGTAATTCTTTATTACAAATACTATTGTTAGTTACTCATTGCTGTAATTTTTTATTACAAATATTATTGTTAGTGCCTCATTGCTGTAATTCTTTATTACAAATATTATTGTTAGTGCCTCATTGCTGTAATTTTTTATTACAAATACTATTGTTAGTTCCTCATTGCTGTCATTCTTTATTACAAATATTATTGTTAGTCCCTCATTGCTGTAATTTTTTATTACAAATATTATAGTTAGTGCCTCATTGCTGTAATTCTTTATTACAAATATTATTGTTAGTGCCTCATTGCTGTAATTCTTTATTACAAATATTATTGTTAGTGCCTCATTGCTGTAATATTTTATTACAAATATTATTGTTAGTGCCTCATTGCTGTAATTCTTTATTACAAATATTATTGTTAGTGCCTAATTGCTGTAATTCTTTATTACAAATATTATTGTTAGTGCCTCATTGCTGTAATTTTTTATTACAAATATTATTGTTAGTGTCTCATTGCTGTAATATTTTATTACAAATATTATTGTTAGTGCCTCATTGCTGTAATTCTTTATTACAAATATTATTGTTAGTGCCTCATTGCTGTAATTCTTTATTACAAATATTATTGTTAGTGCCTCATTGCTGTAATTCTTTATTACAAATATTATTGTTAGTTCCTCATTGCTGTAATTCTTTATTACAAATATTATTGTCAGTGCCTCATTGCTGTAATATTTTATTACAAATATTATTGTTAGTGCCTCATTGCTGTAATTTTTTATTACAAATATTATTGTTAGTGCCTCATTGCTGTAATATTTTATTACAAATATTATAGTTAGTGCCTCATTGCTGTAATATTTTATTACAAATATTATAGTTAGTGCCTCATTGCTGTAATATTTTATTACAAATGTTATTGTTTGTGCCTCATTGCTGTAATATTTTATTACAAATATTATTGTTAGTGCCTCATTGCTGTAATATTTTATTACAAATATTATTGTTAGTGCCTCATTGCTGTAATATTTTATTACAAATATTATAGTTAGTGCCTCATTGCTGTAATATTTTATTACAAATATTATAGTTAGTGCCTCATTGCTGTAATATTTTATTACAAATATTATAGTTAGTGCCTCATTGCTGTAATATTTTATTACAAATATTATTGTTAGTGCCTCATTGCTGTAATATTTTATTACAAATATTATTGTTAGTGCCTCATTGCTGTAATTTTTTATTACAAATATTATTGTTAGTGCCTCATTGCTGTAATATTTTATTACAAATATTATAGTTAGTGCCTCATTGCTGTAATATTTTATTACAAATATTATTGTTACTGCCTCATTGCTGTAATTCTTTATTACAAATATTATTGTTAGTGCCTCATTGCTGTAATTCTTTATTACAAATATTATTGTTAGTGCCTCATTGCTGTAATTCTTTATTACAAATACTATTGTTAGTTCCTCATTGCTGTAATTTCTTATTACAAATATTATTGTTAGTGCCTCATTGCTGTAATTCTTTATTACAAATATTATTGTTAGTGCCTCATTGCTGTAATTTTTTATTACAAATACTATTGTTAGTTCCTCATTGCTGTCATTCTTTATTACAAATATTATTGTTAGTCCCTCATTGCTGTAATTTTTTATTACAAATATTATAGTTAGTGCCTCATTGCTGTAATTCTTTATTACAAATATTATTGTTAGTGCCTCATTGCTGTAATTCTTTATTACAAATATTATTGTTAGTGCCTCATTGCTGTAATATTTTATTACAAATATTATTGTTAGTGCCTCATTGCTGTAATTCTTTATTACAAATATTATTGTTAGTGCCTCATTGCTGTAATTCTTTATTACAAATATTATTGTTAGTGCCTCATTGCTGTAATTTTTTATTACAAATATTATTGTTAGTGTCTCATTGCTGTAATATTTTATTACAAATATTATTGTTAGTGCCTCATTGCTGTAATTCTTTATTACAAATATTATTGTTAGTGCCTCATTGCTGTAATTCTTTATTACAAATATTATTGTTAGTGCCTCATTGCTGTCATTCTTTATTACAAATATTATTGTTAGTTCCTCATTGCTGTAATTCTTTATTACAAATATTATTGTTAGTGCCTCATTGCTGTAATATTTTATTACAAATATTATTGTTAGTGCCTCATTGCTGTAATTTTTTATTACAAATATTATTGTTAGTGCCTCATTGCTGTAATATTTTATTACAAATATTATAGTTAGTGCCTCATTGCTGTAATATTTTATTACAAATGTTATTGTTTGTGCTTCATTGCTGTAATATTTTATTACAAATATTATTGTTAGTGCCTCATTGCTGTAATATTTTATTACAAATATTATTGTTAGTGCCTCATTGCTGTAATATTTTATTACAAATATTATAGTTAGTGCCTCATTGCTGTAATATTTTATTACAAATATTATAGTTAGTGCCTCATTGCTGTAATATTTTATTACAAATATTATAGTTAGTGCCTCATTGCTGTAATATTTTATTACAAATATTATTGTTAGTGCCTCATTGCTGTAATATTTTATTACAAATATTATTGTTAGTGCCTCATTGCTGTAATTTTTTATTACAAATATTATAGTTAGTGCCTCATTGCTGTAATATTTTATTACAAATATTATTGTTAGTGCCTCATTGCTGTAATTGTTTATTAAAAATATTATTGTTAGTGCCTCATTGCTGTAATATTTTATTACAAATATTATTGTTACTGCCTCATTGCTGTAATTCTTTATTACAAATATTATTGTTAGTGCCTCATTGCTGTAATTCTTTATTACAAATATTATTGTTAGTGCCTCATTGCTGTAATTCTTTATTACAAATATTATTGTTAGTGCCTCATTGCTGTAATTCTTTATTACAAATATTATAGTTAGTGCCTCATTGCTGTAATATTTTATTACAAATATTATTGTTAGTGCCTCATTGCTGTAATTCTTTATTACAAATATTATAGTTAGTGCCTCATTGCTGTAATTTTTTATTACAAATATTATTGTTAGTGCTTCATTGCTGTAATTTTTTATTACAAATATTATTGTTAGTGCCTCATTGCTGTAATATTTTATTACAAATATTATTGTTAGTGCCTCATTGCTGTAATATTTTATTACAAATATAATTGTTAGTGCCTCATTGCTGTAATTCTTTATTACAAATATTATTGTTAGTGCCTCATTGCTGTAATTCTTTATTACAAATATTATTGTTAGTGCCTCATTGCTGTAATTCTTTATTACAAATATTATTGTTAGTGCCTCATTGCTGTAATTCTTTATTACAAATATTATAGTTAGTGCCTCATTGCTGTAATATTTTATTACAAATATTATTGTTAGTGCCTCATTGCGGTAATTCTTTATTACAAATATTATAGTTAGTGCCTCATTGCTGTAATTTTTTATTACAAATATAATTGTTAGTGCCTCATTGCTGTAATTTTTTATTACAAATATTATTGTTAGTGCCTCATTGCTGTAATTCTTTATTACAAATATTATTGTTAGTGCCTCATTGCTGTAATTCTTTATTACAAATATTATTGTTAGTGCCTCATTGCTGTAATTCTTTATTACAAATATTATAGTTAGTGCCTCATTGCTGTAATATTTTATTACAAATATTATTGTTAGTGCCTCATTGCTGTAATTCTTTATTACAAATATTATAGTTAGTGCCTCATTGCTGTAATTTTTTATTACAAATATTATTGTTAGTGCCTCATTGCTGTAATTCTTTATTACAAATATTATAGTTAGTGCCTCATTGCTGTAATTTTTTATTACAAATATTATTGTTAGTGCCTCATTGCTGTAATTTTTTATTACAAATATTATTGTTAGTGCCTCATTGCTGTAATTCTTTATTACAAATATTATTGTTAGTGCCTCATTGCTGTAATTCTTTATTACAAATATTATTGTTAGTGCCTCATTGCTGTAATTTTTTATTACAAATACTATTGTTAGTGCCTCATTGCTGTAATTCTTTATTACAAATACTATTGTTAGTGCCTCATTGCTGTAATTTTTTATTACAAATATTATTGTTAGTGCCTCATTGCTGTATTTTTTTATTACAAATATTATAGTTAGTGCCTCATTGCTGTAATTCTTTATTACAAATACTATTGTTAGTGCCTCATTGCTGTAATTTTTTATTACAAATATTATTGTTAGTGCCTCATTGCTGTAATTTTTTATTACAAATATTATTGTTAGTTCCTCATTGCTGTAATTCTTTATTACAAATACTATTGTTAGTGCCTCATTGCTGTAATTTTTTATTAAAAATACTATTGTTAGTGCCTCATTGCTGTAATTTTTTATTACAAATATTATTGTTAGTGCCTCATTGCTGTAATTTTTTATTACAAATATTATTGTTAGTGCCTCATTGCTGTAATTTTTTATTACAAATATTATTGTTAGTTCCTCATTGCTGTAATTCTTTATTACAGATATTATTGTTAGTGCCTCATTGCTGTAATATTTTATTACAAATATTATAGTTAGTGCCTCATTGCTGTAATTCTTTATTACAAATATTATTGTAAGTGCCTCATTGCTGTAATTCTTTATTACAAATATTATTGTTAGTTTCTCATTGCTGTCATTCTTTATTACAAATATCATTGTTAGTGCCTCATTGCTGTAATTTTTTATTACAAATATTATAGTAAGTGCCTCATTGCTGTAATTCTTTATTACAAATACTATTGTTAGTGCCTCATTGCTGTAATTTTTTATTACAAATATTATTGTTAGTGCCTCATTGCTGTAATTTTTTATTACAAATATTATTGTTAGTACCTCATTGCTGTCATTCTTTATTACAAATATTATTGTTAGTTCCTCATTGCTGTAATTTTTTATTACAAATATTATTGTTAGTGCCTCATTGCTGTAATTTTTTATAACAAATATTATTGTTAGTGCCTCATTGCTGTAATTCTTTATTACAAATATTATAGTTAGTGCCTCATTGCTGTAATTTTTTATTACAAATATTATTGTTAGTGCCTCATTGCTGTAATTTTTTATAACAAATATTATTGTTAGTGCCTCATTGCTGTAATTCTTTATTACAAATATTATAGTTAGTGCCTCATTGCTGTAATTTTTTATTACAAATATTATTGTTAGTGCCTCATTGCTGTAATTTTTTATAACAAATATTATTGTTAGTGCCTCATTGCTGTAATTCTTTATTACAAATACTATTGTTAGTGCCTCATTGCTGTAATTTTTTATTACAAATATTATTGTTAGTGCCTCATTTCTGTCATTCTTTATTACAAATATTATTGTTAGTGCCTCATTGCTGTAATTCTTTATTACAAATATTATTGTTAGTGCCTCATTGCTGTAATTCTTTATTACAAATATTATTGTTAGTGCCTCATTGCTGTAATTCTTTATTACAAATATTATTGTTAGTGCCTCATTGCTGTCATTCTTTATTACAAATATTATTGTTAGTGCCTCATTGCTGTAATTTTTTATTACAAATATTATTGTTAGTGCCTCATTGCTGTAATTTTTTATTACAAATATTATTGTTAGTTCCTCATTGCTGTAATTCTTTATTACAAATACTATTGTTAGTGCCTCATTGCTGTAATTTTTTATTACCAATATTATTGTTAGTGTCTCATTGCTGTAATTTTTTATTACAAATATTATTGTTAGTGCCTCATTGCTGTAATTTTTTATTACAAATATTATTGTTAGTGCCTCATTGCTGTAATTTTTTATTACAAATATTATTGTTAGTTCCTCATTGCTGTAATTCTTTATTACAAATATTATTGTTAGTGCCTCATTGCTGTAATATTTTATTACAAATATTATTGTTACTGCCTCATTGCTGTAATTCTTTATTACAAATATTATTGTTAGTGCCTCATTGCTGTAATTCTTTATTACAAATATTATTGTTAGTGCCTCATTGCTGTAATTCTTTATTACAAATATTATTGTTACTGCCTCATTGCTGTAATTCTTTATTACAAATATTATAGTTAGTGCCTCATTGCTGTAATATTTTATTACAAATATTATTGTTAGTGCCTCATTGCTGTAATTCTTTATTACAAATATTATAGTTAGTGCCTCATTGCTGTAATTTTTTATTACAAATATTATTGTTAGTGCCTCATTGCTGTAATTTTTTATTACAAATATTATTGTTAGTGCCTCATTGCTGTAATTCTTTATTACGAATATTATTGTTAGTGCCTCATTGCTGTAATTCTTTATTACAAATATTATAGTTAGTGCCTCATTGCTGTAATTCTTTATTACAAATATTATAGTTAGTGCCTCATTGCTGTAATATTTTATTACAAAAATTATTGTTAGTGCCTCATTGCTGTAATTCTTTATTACAAATATTATAGTTAGTGCCTCATTGCTGTAATTTTTTATTACAAATATTATTGTTAGTGCCTCATTGCTGTAATTCTTTATTACAAATATTATAGTTAGTGCCTCATTGCTGTAATTTTTTATTACAAATATTATTGTTAGTGCCTCATTGCTGTAATTTTTTATTACAAATATTATTGTTAGTGCCTCATTGCTGTAATTCTTTATTACAAATATTATTGTTAGTGCCTCATTGCTGTAATTCTTTATTACAAATATTATTGTTAGTGCCTCATTGCTGTAATTTTTTATTACAAATATTATTGTTAGTGCCTCATTGCTGTAATTCTTTATTACAAATACTATTGTTAGTGCATCATTGCTGTAATTTTTTATTACAAATATTATTGTTAGTGCCTCATTGCTGTAATTTTTTATTACAAATATTATAGTTAGTGCCTCATTGCTGTAATTCTTTATTACAAATACTATTGTTAGTGCCTCATTGCTGTAATTTTTTATTACAAATATTATTGTTAGTGCCTCATTGCTGTAATTTTTTATTACAAATATTATTGTTAGTTCCTCATTGCTGTAATTCTTTATTACAAATGCTATTGTTTGTGCCTCATTGCTGTAATTTTTTATTACAAATATTATTGTTAGTGCCTCATTGCTGTAATTTTTTATTACAAGTATTATTGTTAGTGCCTCATTGCTGTAATTTTTTATTACAAATATTATTGTTAGTGCCTCATTGCTGTAATTTTTTATTACAAATATTATTGTTAGTTCCTCATTGCTGTAATTCTTTATTACAAATATTATTGTTAGTGCCTCATTGCTGTAATATTTTATTACAAATATTATTGTTAGTGTCTCATTGCTGTAATTCCTTATTACAAATATTATTGTTAGTGCCTCATTGCTGTAATTCTTTATTACAAATATTATTGTTAGTTCCTCATTGCTGTCATTCTTTATTACAAATATCATTGTTAGTGCCTCATTGCTGTAATTTTTTATTACAAATATTATAGTTAGTGCCTCATTGCTGTAATTCTTTATTACAAATACTATTGTTAGTGCCTCATTGCTGTAATTTTTTATTACAAATATTATTGTTAGTGCCTCATTGCTGTAATTTTTTATTACAAATATTATTGTTAGTGCCTCATTGCTGTAATTTTTTATTACAAATATTATAGTTAGTGCCTCATTGCTGTAATTCTTTATTACAAATACTATTGTTAGTGCCTCATTGCTGTAATTTTTTATTACAAATATTATTGTTAGTGCCTCATTGCTGTAATTTTTTATTACAAATATTATAGTTAGTGCCTCATGGCTGTAATTTTTTATTACAAATATTATAGTTAGTCCCTCATTGCTGTAATTTTTTATTACAAATATTATTGTTAGTGCCTCATTGCTGTAATTTTTTATTACAAATATTATTGTTAGTGCCTCATTGCTGTAATTCTTTATTACAAATATTATAGTTAGTGCCTCATTGCTGTAATTTTTTATTACAAATATTATTGTTAGTGCCTCATTGCTGTCATTCTTTATTACAAATATTATTGTTAGTGCCTCATTGCTGTAATTCTTTATTACAAATATTATTGTTAGTGCCTCATTGCTGTAATTCTTTATTACAAATATTATTGTTACTGCCTCATTGCTGTAATTCTTTATTACAAATATTATAGTTAGTGCCTCATTGCTGTAATATTTTATTACAAATATTATTGTTAGTGCCTCATTGCTGTAATTCTTTATTACAAATATTATAGTTAGTGCCTCATTGCTGTAATTTTTTATTACAAATATTATTGTTAGTGCCTCATTGCTGTAATTTTTTATTACAAATATTATTGTTAGTGCCTCATTGCTGTAATTCTTTATTACGAATATTATTGTTAGTGCCTCATTGCTGTAATTCTTTATTACAAATATTATAGTTAGTGCCTCATTGCTGTAATTCTTTATTACAAATATTATAGTTAGTGCCTCATTGCTGTAATATTTTATTACAAAAATTATTGTTAGTGCCTCATTGCTGTAATTCTTTATTACAAATATTATAGTTAGTGCCTCATTGCTGTAATTTTTTATTACAAATATTATTGTTAGTGCCTCATTGCTGTAATTCTTTATTACAAATATTATAGTTAGTGCCTCATTGCTGTAATTTTTTATTACAAATATTATTGTTAGTGCCTCATTGCTGTAATTTTTTATTACAAATATTATTGTTAGTGCCTCATTGCTGTAATTCTTTATTACAAATATTATTGTTAGTGCCTCATTGCTGTAATTCTTTATTACAAATATTATTGTTAGTGCCTCATTGCTGTAATTTTTTATTACAAATATTATTGTTAGTGCCTCATTGCTGTAATTTTTTATTACAAATATTATTGTTAGTGCATCATTGCTGTAATTTTTTATTACAAATATTATTGTTAGTGCCTCATTGCTGTAATTTTTTATTACAAATATTATAGTTAGTGCCTCATTGCTGTAATTCTTTATTACAAATATTATTGTTAGTGCCTCATTGCTGTAATTCTTTATTACAAATATTATTGTTAGTGCCTCATTGCTGTAATTCTTTATTACAAATATTATTGTTACTGCCTCATTGCTGTAATTCTTTATTACAAATATTATAGTTAGTGCCTCATTGCTGTAATATTTTATTACAAATATTATTGTTAGTGCCTCATTGCTGTAATTCTTTATTACAAATATTATAGTTAGTGCCTCATTGCTGTAATTTTTTATTACAAATATTATTGTTAGTGCCTCATTGCTGTAATTTTTTATTACAAATATTATTGTTAGTGCCTCATTGCTGTAATTCTTTATTACGAATATTATTGTTAGTGCCTCATTGCTGTAATTCTTTATTACAAATATTATAGTTAGTGCCTCATTGCTGTAATTCTTTATTACAAATATTATAGTTAGTGCCTCATTGCTGTAATATTTTATTACAAAAATTATTGTTAGTGCCTCATTGCTGTAATTCTTTATTACAAATATTATAGTTAGTGCCTCATTGCTGTAATTTTTTATTACAAATATTATTGTTAGTGCCTCATTGCTGTAATTCTTTATTACAAATATTATAGTTAGTGCCTCATTGCTGTAATTTTTTATTACAAATATTATTGTTAGTGCCTCATTGCTGTAATTTTTTATTACAAATATTATTGTTAGTGCCTCATTGCTGTAATTCTTTATTACAAATATTATTGTTAGTGCCTCATTGCTGTAATTCTTTATTACAAATATTATTGTTAGTGCCTCATTGCTGTAATTTTTTATTACAAATATTATTGTTAGTGCCTCATTGCTGTAATTCTTTATTACAAATACTATTGTTAGTGCATCATTGCTGTAATTTTTTATTACAAATATTATTGTTAGTGCCTCATTGCTGTAATTTTTTATTACAAATATTATTGTTAGTGCCTCATAGCTGTAATTCTTTATTACAAATACTATTGTTAGTGCCTCATTGCTGTAATTTTTTATTACAAATATTATTGTTAGTGCCTCATTGCTGTAATTTTTTATTACAAATATTATTGTTAGTTCCTCATTGCTGTAATTCTTTATTACAAATGCTATTGTTTGTGCCTCATTGCTGTAATTTTTTATTACAAATATTATTGTTAGTGCCTCATTGCTGTAATTTTTTATTACAAATATTATTGTTAGTGCCTCATTGCTGTAATTTTTTATTACAAATATTATTGTTAGTGCCTCATTGCTGTAATTTTTTATTACAAATATTATTGTTAGTTCCTCATTGCTGTAATTCTTTATTACAAATATTATTGTTAGTGCCTCATTGCTGTAATATTTTATTACAAATATTATTGTTAGTGTCTCATTGCTGTAATTCTTTATTACAAATATTATTGTTAGTGCCTCATAGCTGTAATTCTTTATTACAAATATTATTGTTAGTTCCTCATTGCTGTCATTCTTTATTACAAATATCATTGTTAGTGCCTCATTGCTGTAATTTTTTATTACAAATATTATAGTTAGTGCCTCATTGCTGTAATTCTTTATTACAAATACTATTGTTAGTGCCTCATTGCTGTAATTTTTTATTACAAATATTATTGTTAGTGCCTCATTGCTGTAATTTTTTATTACAAATATTATTGTTAGTGCCTCATTGCTGTAATTTTTTATTACAAATATTATAGTTAGTGCCTCATTGCTGTAATTCTTTATTACAAATACTATTGTTAGTGCCTCATTGCTGTAATTTTTTATTACAAATATTATTGTTAGTGCCTCATTGCTGTAATTTTTTATTACAAATATTATAGTTAGTGCCTCATTGCTGTAATTTTTTATTACAAATATTATAGTTAGTCCCTCATTGCTGTAATTTTTTATTACAAATATTATTGTTAGTGCCTCATTGCTGTAATTTTTTATTACAAATATTATTGTTAGTGCCTCATTGCTGTAATTCTTTATTACAAATATTATAGTTAGTGCCTCATTGCTGTAATTTTTTATTACAAATATTATTGTTAGTGCCTCATTGCTGTCATTCTTTATTACAAATATTATTGTTAGTGCCTCATTGCTGTAATTCTTTATTACAAATATTATTGTTAGTGCCTCATTGCTGTAATTCTTTATTACAAATATTATTGTTAGTGCCTCATTGCTGTAATTCTTTATTACAAATATTATTGTTAGTGCCTCATTGCTGTAATTCTTTATTACAAATATTATTGTTAGTGCCTCATTGCTTTCATTCTTTATTACAAATATTATTGTTAGTGCCTCATTGCTGTAATTTTTTATTACAAATATTATAGTTAGTGCCTCATTGCTGTAATTTTTTATTACAAATATTATTGTTAGTGCCTCATTGCTGTCATTCTTTATTACAAATATTATTGTTAGTGCCTCATTGCTGTAATTCTTTATTACAAATATTATTGTTAGTGCCTCATTGCTGTAATTCTTTATTACAAATATTATTGTTAGTGCCTCATTGCTGTAATTCTTTATTACAAATATTATTGTTAGTGCCTCATTGCTGTAATTCTTTATTACAAATATTATTGTTAGTGCCTCATTGCTGTCATTCTTTATTACAAATATTATTGTTAGTGCCTCATTGCTGTAATTTTTTATTACAAATATTATAGTTAGTGCCTCATTGCTGTAATTCTTTATTACAAATACTATTGTTAGTGCCTCATTGCTGTAATTTTTTATTACAAATATTATTGTTAGTGCCTCATTGCTGTAATTTTTTATTACAAATATTATAGTTAGTGCCTCATTGCTGTAATTTTTTATTACAAATATTATTGTTAGTGCCTCATTGCTGTAATTTTTTATTACAAATATTATAGTTAGTGCCTCATTGCTGTAATTCTTTATTACAAATACTATTTTTAGTGCCTCATTGCTGTAATTTTTTATTACAAATATTATTGTTAGTGCCTCATTGCTGTAATTCTTTATTACAAATATTATTGTTAGTGCCTCATTGCTGTAATATTTTATTACAAATATTATTGTTAGTGCCTCATTGCTGTCATTCTTTATTACAAATATTATTGTTAGTGCCTCATTGCTGTAATTTTTTATTACAAATATTATTGTTAGTGCCTCATTGCTGTAATTTTTTATTACGAATATTATTGTTAGTGCCTCATTGCTGTAATTCTTTATTACAAATATTATAGTTAGTGCCTCATTACTGTAATTCTTTATTACAAATATTATAGTTAGTGCCTCATTGCTGTAATATTTTATTACAAATATTATTGTTAGTGCCTCATTGCTGTAATTCTTTATTACAAATATTATAGTTAGTGCGTCATTGCTGTAATTTTTTATTACAAATATTATTGTTAGTGCCTCATTGCTGTAATTCTTTATTACAAATATTATAGTTAGTGCCTCATTGCTGTAATTTTTTATTACAAATATTATTGTTAGTGCCTCATTGCTGTAATTTTTTATTACAAATATTATTGTTAGTGCCTCATTGCTGTAATTCTTTATTACAAATATTATTGTTAGTGCCTCATTGCTGTAATTCTTTATTACAAATATTATTGTTAGTGCCTCATTGCTGTAATTTTTTATTACAAATATTATTGTTAGTGCCTCATTGCTGTAATTCTTTATTACAAATACTATTGTTAGTGCCTCATTGCTGTAATTTTTTATTACAAATATTATTGTTAGTGCCTCATTGCTGTAATTTTTTATTACAAATATTATAGTTAGTGCCTCATTGCTGTAATTCTTTATTACAAATATTATTGTTAGTGCCTCATTGCTGTAATTTTTTATTACAAATATTATTGTTAGTGCCTCATTGCTGTAATTTTTTATTACAAATATTATTGTTAGTTCCTCATTGCTGTAATTCTTTATTACAAATATTATTGTTAGTTCCTCATTGCTGTCATTCTTTATTACAAATATCATTGTTAGTGCCTCATTGCTGTAATATTTTATTACAAATATTATTGTTAGTGCCTCATTGCTGTAATTCTTTATTACAAATATTATTGTTAGTGCCTCATTGCTGTAATTCTTTATTACAAATATTATTGTTAGTTCCTCATTGCTGTCATTCTTTATTACAAATATTATTGTGAGTGCCTCATTGCTGTAATTTTTTATTACAAATATTATTGTGAGTGCCTCATTGCTGTAATTTTTTATTACAAATATTATTGTTAGTGCCTCATTGCTGTAATTTTTTATTACAAATATTATAGTTAGTGCCTCATTGCTGTAATTCTTTATTACAAATACTATTGTTAGTGCCTCATTGCTGTAATTTTTTATTACAAATATTATTGTTAGTGCCTCATTGCTGTAATTTTTTATTACAAATATTATTGTTAGTGCCTCATTGCTGTAATTTTTTATTACAAATATTATAGTTAGTGCCTCATTGCTGTAATTCTTTATTACAAATACTATTGTTAGTGCCTCATTGCTGTAATTTTTTATTACAAATATTATTGTTAGTGCCTCATTGCTGTAATTTTTTATTACAAATATTATAGTTAGTGCCTCATTGCTGTAATTTTTTATTACAAATATTATAGTTAGTCCCTCATTGCTGTAATTTTTTATTACAAATATTATTGTTAGTGCCTCATTGCTGTAATTTTTTATTACAAATATTATTGTTAGTGCCTCATTGCTGTAATTCTTTATTACAAATATTATAGTTAGTACCTCATTGCTGTAATTTTTTATTACAAATATTATTGTTAGTGCCTCATTGCTGTCATTCTTTATTACAAATATTATTGTTAGTGCCTCATTGCTGTAATTCTTTATTACAAATATTATTGTTAGTGCCTCATTGCTGTAATTCTTTATTACAAATATTATTGTTAGTGCCTCATTGCTGTAATTCTTTATTACAAATATTATTGTTAGTGCCTCATTGCTGTAATTCTTTATTACAAATATTATTGTTAGTGCCTCATTGCTGTCATTCTTTATTACAAATATTATTGTTAGTGCCTCATTGCTGTAATTTTTTATTACAAATATTATAGTTAGTGCCTCATTGCTGTAATTCTTGATTACAAATACTATTGTTAGTGCCTCATTGCTGTAATTTTTTATACAAATATTATTGTTAGTGCCTCATTGCTGTAATTTTTTATTACAAATATTATAGTTAGTGCCTCATTGCTGTAATTTTTTATTACAAATATTATTGTTAGTGCCTCATTGCTGTAATTTTTTATTACAAATATTATAGTTAGTGCCTCATTGCTGTAATTCTTTATTACAAATACTATTTTTAGTGCCTCATTGCTGTAATTTTTTATTACAAATACTATTGTTAGTGCCTCATTGCTGTAATTCTTTATTACAAATATTATTGTTAGTGCCTCATTGCTGTAATTCTTGATTACAAATATTATTGTTAGTGCCTCATTGCTGTAATTCTTGATTACAAATATTATTGTTAGTGCCTCATTGCTGTAATTCTTGATTACAAATATTATTGTTAGTGCCTCATTGCTGTAATTCTTTATTACAAATATTATTGTTAGTGCCTCATTGCTGTAATTTTTTATTACAAATATTATTGTTAGTGCCTCATTGCTGTAATTCTTTATTACAAATATTATTGTTAGTGCCTCATTGCTGTAATTTTTTATTACAAATATTATTGTTAGTGCCTCATTGCTGTATTTCTTTATTACAAATATTATTGTTCGTGCCTCATTGCTGTAATTTTTTATTACAAATATTATTGTTAGTGCCTCATTGCTGTATTTCTTGATTACAAATATTATTGTTAGTGCCTCATTGCTGTAATTCTTTATTACAAATATTATTGTTAGTGCCTCATTGCTGTAATTTTTTATTACAAATATTATTGTTAGTGCCTCATTGCTGTATTTCTTTATTACAAATATTATTGTTCGTGCCTCATTGCTGTAATTCTTGATTACAAATATTATTGTTAGTGCCTCATTGCTGTAATATTTTATTACAAATATTATTGTTAGGGCCTCATTGCTGTATTTCTTTATTACAAATATTATTGTTAGTGCCTCATTGCTGTAATTCTTTATTACAAATATTATTGTTCGTGCCTCATTGCTGTAATTCTTGATTACAAATATTATTGTTCGTGCCTCATTGCTGTAATTCTTGATTACAAATATTATTGTTAGTGCCTCATTGCTGTAATATTTTATTACAAATATTATTGTTAGTGCCTCATTGCTGTATTTCTTGATTACAAATATTATTGTTAGTGCCTCATTGCTGTAATTCTTTATTACAAATATTATTGTTAGTGCCTCATTGCTGTAATTTTTTATTACAAATATTATTGTTAGTGCCTCATTGCTGTATTTCTTTATTACAAATATTATTGTTAGTGCCTCATTGCTGTAATTTTTTATTACAAATATTATTGTTAGTGCCTCATTGCTGTATTTCTTGATTACAAATATTATTGTTAGTGCCTCATTGCTGTAATTCTTTATTACAAATATTATTGTTAGTGCCTCATTGCTGTAATTTTTTATTACAAATATTATAGTTAGTGCCTCATTGCTGTAATTTTTTATTACAAATATTATTGTTAGTGCCTCATTGCTGTAATTCTTTATTACAAATATTATTGTTAGTGCCTCATTGCTGTAATTTTTTATTACAAATATTATTGTTAGTGCCTCATTGCTGTATTTCTTTATTACAAATATTATTGTTAGTGCCTCATTGCTGTAATTCTTTATTACAAATATTATTGTTAGTGCCTCATTGCTGTATTTCTTGATTACAAATATTATTGTTAGTGCCTCATTGCTGTAATTCTTTATTACAAATATTATTGTTAGTGCCTCATTGCTGTAATTTTTTATTACAAATATTATTGTTAGTGCCTCATTGCTGTATTTCTTTATTACAAATATTATTGTTCGTGCCTCATTGCTGTAATTTTTTATTACAAATATTATTGTTAGTGCCTCATTGCTGTATTTCTTTATTACAAATATTATTGTTCGTGCCTCATTGCTGTAATTCTTTATTACAAATATTATTGTTAGTGCCTCATTGCTGTAATTCTTTATTACAAATATTATTGTTAGTGCCTCATTGCTGTATTTCTTGATTACAAATATTATTGTTAGTGCCTCATTGCTGTAATTCTTTATTACAAATATTATTGTTAGTGCCTCATTGCTGTAATTTTTTATTACAAATATTATTGTTAGTGCCTCATTGCTGTAATTTTTTATTACAAATATTATTGTTCGTGCCTCATTGCTGTAATTTTTTATTACAAATATTATTGTTAGTGCCTCATTGCTGTAATTCTTTATTACAAATGTTATTGTTAGTGCCTCATTGCTGTATTTCTTGATTACAAATATTATTGTTAGTGCCTCATTGCTGTAATTCTTTATTACAAATATTATTGTTAGTGCCTCATTGCTGTAATTTTTTATTACAAATATTATTGTTAGTGCCTCATTGCTGTATTTCTTTATTACAAATATTATTGTTAGTGCCTCATTGCTGTAATTCTTTATTACAAATATTATTGTTAGTGCCTCATTGCTGTATTTCTTTATTACAAATATTATTGTTAGTGCCTCATTGCTGTAATTCTTTATTACAAATATTATTGTTAGTGCCTCATTGCTGTAATTTTTTATTACAAATATTATTGTTAGTGCCTCATTGCTGTATTTCTTTATTACAAATATTATTGTTAGTGCCTCATTGCTGTAATTCTTTATTACAAATATTATTGTTAGTGCCTCATTGCTGTATTTCTTTATTACAAATATTATTGTTAGTGCCTCATTGCTGTAATTCTTTATTACAAATATTATAGTTAGTGCCTCATTGCTGTAATTTTTTATTACAAATATTATTGTTAGTGCCTCATTGCTGTAATTCTTTATTACAAATATTATTGTTAGTGCCTCATTGCTGTAATTTTTTATTACAAATGTTATTGTTAGTGCCTCATTGCTGTATTTCTTGATTACAAATATTATTGTTAGTGCCTCATTGCTGTAATTCTTTATTACAAATATTATTGTTAGTGCCTCATTGCTGTAATTTTTTATTACAAATATTATTGTTAGTGCCTCATTGCTGTATTTCTTTATTACAAATATTATTGTTCGTGCCTCATTGCTGTAATTCTTTATTACAAATATTATTGTTAGTGCCTCATTGCTGTAATTCTTTATTACAAATATTATTGTTAGTGCCTCATTGCTGTATTTCTTGATTACAAATATTATTGTTAGTGCCTCATTGCTGTAATTCTTTATTACAAATATTATTGTTAGTGCCTCATTGCTGTAATTTTTTATTACAAATATTATTGTTAGTGCCTCATTGCTGTAATTTTTTATTACAAATATTATTGTTCGTGCCTCATTGCTGTAATTTTTTATTACAAATATTATTGTTAGTGCCTCATTGCTGTAATTCTTTATTACAAATGTTATTGTTAGTGCCTCATTGCTGTATTTCTTGATTACAAATATTATTGTTAGTGCCTCATTGCTGTAATTCTTTATTACAAATATTATTGTTAGTGCCTCATTGCTGTAATTTTTTATTACAAATATTATTGTTAGTGCCTCATTGCTGTATTTCTTTATTACAAATATTATTGTTAGTGCCTCATTGCTGTAATTCTTTATTACAAATATTATTGTTAGTGCCTCATTGCTGTATTTCTTTATTACAAATATTATTGTTAGTGCCTCATTGCTGTAATTTTTTATTACAAATATTATTGTTAGTGCCTCATTGCTGTAATTCTTTATTACAAATATTATTGTTAGTGCCTCATTGCTGTAATTCTTTATTACAAATATTATTGTTAGTGCCTCATTGCTGTATTTCTTTATTACAAATATTATTGTTAGTGCCTCATTGCTGTAATTCTTTATTACAAATATTATTGTTAGTGCCTCATTGCTGTAATTTTTTATTACAAATATTATTGTTAGTGCCTCATTGCTGTATTTCTTTATTACAAATATTATTGTTAGTGCCTCATTGCTGTAATTCTTTATTACAAATATTATTGTTAGTGCCTCATTGCTGTAATTCTTTATTACAAATATTATTGTTAGTGCCTCATTGCTGTAATTCTTTATTACAAATATTATTGTTAGTGCCTCATTGCTGTAATTTTTTATTACAAATATTATTGTTAGTGCCTCATTGCTGTATTTCTTTATTACAAATATTATTGTTAGTGCCTCATTGCTGTAATTCTTTATTACAAATATTATTGTTAGTGCCTCATTGCTGTATTTCTTTATTACAAATATTATTGTTAGTGCCTCATTGCTGTAATTTTTTATTACAAATATTATTGTTAGTGCCTCATTGCTGTATTTCTTTATTACAAATATTATTGTTAGTGCCTCATTGCTGTAATTCTTTATTACAAATATTATTGTTAGTGCCTCATTGCTGTATTTCTTGATTACAAATATTATTGTTAGTGCCTCATTGCTGTAATTCTTTATTACAAATATTATTGTTAGTGCCTCATTGCTGTAATTTTTTATTACAAATATTATTGTTAGTGCCTCATTGCTGTAATTCTTTATTACAAATATTATTGTTAGTGCCTCATTGCTGTAATTCTTTATTACAAATATTATTGTTAGTGCCTCATTGCTGTAATTTTTTATTACAAATATTATTGTTAGTGCCTCATTGCTGTATTTCTTTATTACAAATATTATTGTTAGTGCCTCATTGCTGTAATTCTTTATTACAAATATTATTGTTAGTGCCTCATTGCTGTATTTCTTTATTACAAATATTATTGTTCGTGCCTCATTGCTGTAATTTTTTATTACAAATATTATTGTTAGTGCCTCATTGCTGTAATTCTTTATTACAAATGTTATTGTTAGTGCCTCATTGCTGTATTTCTTGATTACAAATATTATTGTTAGTGCCTCATTGCTGTAATTCTTTATTACAAATATTATTGTTAGTGCCTCATTGCTGTAATTTTTTATTACAAATATTATTGTTAGTGCCTCATTGCTGTATTTCTTTATTACAAATATTATTGTTAGTGCCTCATTGCTGTAATTCTTTATTACAAATATTATTGTTAGTGCCTCATTGCTGTATTTCTTTATTACAAATATTATTGTTAGTGCCTCATTGCTGTAATTCTTTATTACAAATATTATTGTTAGTGCCTCATTGCTGTATTTCTTTATTACAAATATTATTGTTAGTGCCTCATTGCTGTATTTCTTGATTACAAATATTATTGTTCGTGCCTCATTGCTGTAATTTTTTATTACAAATATTATTGTTAGTGCCTCATTGCTGTATTTCTTGATTACAAATATTATTGTTAGTGCCTCATTGCTGTAATTCTTTATTACAAATATTATTGTTAGTGCCTCATTGCTGTAATTTTTTATTACAAATATTATAGTTAGTGCCTCATTGCTGTAATTTTTTATTACAAATATTATTGTTAGTGCCTCATTGCTGTAATTCTTTATTACAAATATTATTGTTCGTGCCTCATTGCTGTAATTTTTTATTACAAATATTATTGTTAGTGCCTCATTGCTGTATTTCTTGATTACAAATATTATTGTTAGTGCCTCATTGCTGTAATTCTTTATTACAAATATTATTGTTAGTGCCTCATTGCTGTAATTTTTTATTACAAATATTATTGTTAGTGCCTCATTGCTGTATTTCTTTATTACAAATATTATTGTTCGTGCCTCATTGCTGTAATTCTTTATTACAAATATTATTGTTAGTGCCTCATTGCTGTAATTCTTTATTACAAATATTATTGTTAGTGCCTCATTGCTGTAATTCTTTATTACAAATATTATTGTTAGTGCCTCATTGCTGTAATTGTTTATTACAAATATTATTGTTAGTGCCTCATTGCTGTAATTCTTTATTACAAATATTATTGTTAGTGCCTCATTGCTGTATTTCTTGATTACAAATATTATTGTTAGTGCCTCATTGCTGTAATTCTTTATTACAAATATTATTGTTAGTGCCTCATTGCTGTAATTGTTTATTACAAATATTATTGTTAGTGCCTCATTGCTGTAATTCTTTATTACAAATATTATTGTTAGTGCCTCATTGCTGTAATTCTTGATTACAAATATTATTGTTAGTGCCTCATTGCTGTAATTCTTTATTACAAATATTATTGTTAGTGCCTCATTGCTGTAATTCTTTATTACAAATATTATTGTTAGTGCCTCATTGCTGTAATTGTTTATTACAAATATTATTGTTAGTGCCTCATTGCTGTAATTCTTTATTACAAATATTATTGTTAGTGCCTCATTGCTGTAATTCTTGATTACAAATATTATTGTTAGTGCCTCATTGCTGTAATTCTTTATTACAAATATTATTGTTAGTGCCTCATTGCTGTAATTCTTTATTACAAATATTATTGTTAGTGCCTCATTGCTGTAATTCTTTATTACAAATATTATTGTTAGTGCCTCATTGCTGTAATTCTTGATTACAAATATTATTGTTAGTGCCTCATTGCTGTAATTCTTTATTACAAATATTATTGTTAGTGCCTCATTGCTGTAATTCTTTATTACAAATATTATTGTTAGTGCCTCATTGCTGTAATTCTTTATTACAAATATTATTGTTAGTGCCTCATTGCTGTAATTCTTTATTACAAATATTATTGTTAGTGCCTCATTGCTGTAATTCTTTATTACAAATATTATTGTTAGTGCCTCATTGCTGTAATTCTTGATTACAAATATTATTGTTAGTGCCTCATTGCTGTAATTCTTGATTACAAATATTATTGTTAGTGCCTCATTGCTGTAATTCTTGATTACAAATATTATTGTTAGTGCCTCATTGCTGTAATTTTTTATTACAAATATTATTGTTAGTGCCTCATTGCTGTAATTCTTTATTACAAATATTATTGTTAGTGCCTCATTGCTGTAATTCTTGATTACAAATATTATTGTTAGTGCCTCATTGCTGTAATTCTTTATTACAAATATTATTGTTAGTTCCTCATTGCTGTAATTCTTTATTACAAATATTATTGTTAGTGCCTCATTGCTGTAATTCTTTATTACAAATATTATTGTTAGTGCCTCATTGCTGTAATTCTTGATTACAAATATTATTGTTAGTGCCTCATTGCTGTAATTCTTTATTACAAATATTATTGTTAGTGCCTCATTGCTGTAATTTTTTATTACAAATATTATTGTTAGTGCCTCATTGCTGTAATTCTTTATTACAAATATTATAGTTAGTACCTCATTGCTGTAATTCTTTATTACAAATATTATTGTTAGTGCCTCATTGCTGTAATTCTTTATTACAAATATTATTGTTAGTGCCTCATTGCTGTAATTCTTTATTACAAATATTATTGTTAGTGCCTCATTGCTGTAATTCTTTATTACAAATATTATTGTTAGTGCCTCATTGCTGTAATATTTTATTACAAATATTATTGTTAGTGCCTTATAGCTGTAATATTTTATTACAAATATTATTGTTAGTGCCTCATTGCTGTAATTCTTTATTACAAATATTATTGTTAGTGCCTCATTGCTGTAATATTTTATTACAAATATTATTGTTAGTGCCTTATAGCTGTAATATTTTATTACAAATATTATTGTTAGTGCCTCATTGCTGTAATTCTTTATTACAAATATTATTGTTAGTGCCTCATTGCTGTAATTTTTTATTACAAATATTATTGTTAGTGCCTCATTGCTGTCATTCTTTATTACAAATATTATTGTTAGTGCCTCATTGCTGTAATTTTTTATTACAAATATTATTGTTAGTTCCTCATTGCTGTAATTCTTTATTACAAATATTATTGTTCGTGCCTCATTGCTGTAATTTTTTATTACAAATATTATAGTTAGTGCCTCATTGCTGTAATTTTTTATTACAAATATTATTGTTAGTTCCTCATTGCTGTAATTCTTTATTACAAATATTATTGTTAGTGCCTCATTGCTGTAATTCTTTATTACAAATATTATTGTTAGTGCCTCATTGCTGTAATTTTTTATTACAAATATTATTGTTAGTGCCTCATTGCTATAATTTTTTATTACAAATATTATAGTTAGTGCCTCATTGCTGTAATTCTTTATTACAAATATTATTGTTAGTGCCTCATTGCTGTAATTCTTTATTACAAATATTATTGTTAGTTTCTCATTGCTGTAATTCTTTATTACAAATATTATTGTTAGTGTTTCATTGCTGTAATTTTTTATTACAAATATTATAGTTAGTTCCTTATTGCTGTAATTCTTTATTACAAATATTATTGTTAGTGCCCCATTGCTGTAATTTTTTAATACAAATATTATAGTTAGTGCGTCATTGCTGTAATATTTTATTACAAATATTATTTTTTGTGCCTTATTGCTGTAATTTTTTATTACAAATATTATTGTTAGTTCCTCATTGCTGTAATTTTTTATTACAAATATTATTGTTAGTGCCTCATTGCTGTAATTTTTTATTACAAATATTATAGTTAGTGCGTCATTGCTGTAATATTTTATTACAAATATTATTTTTTGTGCCTCATTGCTGTAATTTTTTATTACAAATATTATTGTTAGTGCCTCATTGCTGTAATTTTTTATTACAAATATTATAGTTAGTGCCTCATTGCTGTAATATTTTATTACAAATATTATTTTTTGTGCCTAATTGCTGTAATATTTTATTACAAATATTATTGTTAGTGCCTCATTGCTGTAATTTTTTATTACAAATATTATAGTTAGTGCGTCATTGCTGTAATATTTTATTACAAATATTATTTTTTGTGCCTCATTGCTGTAATTTTTTATGCTGGCAATACCGTTTTTGCTGCGTAAGCTACTGCTTTTACCTGTCTGTTTTCTTCGTTGTGTATCAAAACGGCCTATAATCCTTAGTTATCAGCATCAGTCAAAACGTATATCTCTTTATTTGGATCATAACGTATGAAAGATAAATCAGATGTTTAAACTTTTATAATTTAGTTAAATGCTCTTTCACATTCAGAAGATCAGGTCCATTTCGTGTCTTTCTTAAGCAATTCATTTAGTGGCGCTTTTAATGCGTGCATTCTCGGAATAAAATGGCTGCTATAATTTGCAGATCTTTAAAAAGCTTGCAATATTGACCCATTGTTTGTGGAGTCACATTTTTTATTGCTTTAGATCTAGTTGGGTCAGGCTTTCGATCCTTTGCAGCAATTATGTGTTCCAAGTAATTAATTATTGTTAAAAAGTTTATATTTATCAATGCTTAGCTTGAAGCCGTATTCTTTAATTTTTATTAAATACTATTTTTACATGTTTAGCAATTTCACTTTTTATAAAAAATATCATCAATATACTGCAAAATTTAAGTCATTCACAATAAATAATGGATGTTATTCGTCTATTATTTATTGAAATATTCTTGACGCTACTTTTATACCAAAAAGGCCGTCTATTGAATTTGTACAAACCTTTGTACGTGTCTATTGTTAATAATTTTGTACATTTTTTAAGTTTTGAGAATATTTTTCCTCCATTTAAGTTTGAAAATATATCTTCATGTTTAAGTAACGGGTAATTAAAAGATTCTAAACAATCGTTTAGTCTAGTTCAGTCATCGGTACCAACTCGAATTTTGTTGTTCTTTATTTTCACATAAATTGTAGGACTTACTCAAGCACTTTATTCTATTCTACTGAAAATTCCAATTTTTTTCAAACGGCCCAGTTCTTTTTCAATTATTTCCCATGCTGCAAAGGGTACTTGTCTTTTTAGTTTAAAAATTGGTTGTACATTATTTTTTTATAATTCGAATGTCGCTTTCACCTTTGAGCACATCGCTAGACCTTCAGAAAAATGTTAGGGAAACTTGATTTAAGTTTTCTTTGTAAATATTTTGTATATTGAAAGCTGTATTTATGCTATCACAAACGTATTTATTGATCGGTTCCATCAAGAAAATGACTTCATCTAGCCCATTCCAAATACATTTTAACATTGATCCATGACGAATGCTTTCAGTTTAAATATTTTGTTCATAAATGATACATTATCATAGCATTCATCTAAAAGATTCAATTTTTACCTGTTATTCGTAGGCAATATCTTTTTTTAAAGTAATTAGCATTGATCAGCCGATTTCTCCATGTTAATTTATCTATTATCGTCAAATCAAACCTTAACATTTTCGTCTTCCATATTCACATTCAAAATTCTCTTTTTATTGCAGTTTTTCTGCTTTTGGAAAGTTAATCATATTTTTTAATTTCGAATTCTTTTTTACATATTCTTTTCTACAATGCGAGAACTTATTCCTTTTATTGACACAATTAGGATAATCCTTATTTTTAAATAGAAATTTATTACATTAGTGTATTTCACCGCATCCATAATAAAGATTAACTTTGAAAGTAGTAAATCTTTTTTACCTTGTTTCTTTTTTTATGTGTGAAATATCTCTTTCCTCATTTTTTGCAGTGGCATAGTGTATATTTATTATTCATTGACATTCTTCAGCGATATTTTGTAATGTTAGTTTCACTTTTTGTTCCAGTTTTGATAGTAGACATGATCTTATTCTAGTGTCTCTCAACGCTGTTAGTCCGTGTACAAATATGAGACATTTAAACATATCTGAAGTAAGTTAACTGAGTTTGAATTTTTCACATTCCTTATTTATTACGCTTGTAAATGTATAATCTTCTGGTTAGATTAAGGCATTGCTAACGTGTGTTGAAAAGTTACCTGTTTTCGCCAAGAATTTATGTTAACAGCAAAATGGTTTCCCTGAAACGAAGTATCTTCTGGATTTTTCGTAGTATGTAATTAGCATACTTTTCATGTTCAATGGCTCCGAATTTTCCAAGCAAGAATTGAACTTTGTTCTTGTCTGACCATGTAGAACAATCTTTTTTAAAGATTTCCTTGTGTGGTCGAAAATATGCTGCAAATGTGACCTCTGCTTCTGATCTGTACTTAAATTCTCTAATTGCGTTGATTACAGAATCCTGAGAAAAACAGTTAGAGTTAACTTTGTCAATTTCTCTTGAGAACTTTTCTAAGAGTTTAGAAAAAGATTTCTCCTGTCATTCCAAGTCTGCTTGATGCTTTTTTCCGAGCCTTTCTTCGAGTCTCTCCATGTCTTGATTATGCTAATTTTCTTGTTGGTTTACAAATTCCAACATGAAACTTTTCGGAATTTGTGCATTCTGTCAGCGAGGAGTATTTTTCACTCCCCAACACATTTGTTTCAGATGACCCAACCAGTGAGAGACAATAATGCAACATATGCTGTGTGTTTGCCTACCGAAGTTGACATCTCCATTGCTTTATAAACCGCTTAAACATTTTCATCTAAGTAAATCCTCTAAGTATACAAGGCAAGTATTTGGTCAAGTTTCATTGCAAGATCAAATAACAAGTACAATAAATGAATTCTCAATGTTGTGAGGATCTAACTAAAATGTTAAAGTAAAACAAAAATTTCTCAAACAAAAGGAACAGAAAAGAAAGTCTGTCATGGACAGTGATAGCTCGTCCCCAACAGGGGGGTCTACTGCCGAACGGTGGCAGCCCTCCCGTCACAATAATACTTCACTGACCTCAAAAGCACTAATTCAGTATGGAACAATGACTTGAGTGAGTGAATGAATGAGAGAGATAAAGAGAAGATGGGAGAACGAGAAAGAGAGAGGGTGAGAGAGAGCAAGATAAAGTAAAAGAGAATGAGACACAGAGAGAGTAAGATAGAGAGAGAGAGAGTGCACGAGAGAGAGGGAGAGAGAGAGAGAGAGGGGGTGGAGAGAGATTCGTGTCAGTGTTGTTTATTTATTGTAAAGTAAAGGAAGGTAAAATGCACATTCTGGTATTTTCAAATTCAAATCTGAAGTAGCAGTTTAAAAACAAAGTTTTTTTTTGTGTTGAAATTTTCTTCTCCATTTTTTTTATTATCTACTTGTTATTAAAAATGTTATGTTTGCAGTGAAAAAATCCTTTAAAAATCTTTGTTACCACCTAGATTAACAAAAAGTGTTTTATTTATTAATTTATTGTTAAAATCATCAATATTAGCAATAGTACTATTAGCAATTAAGTACTAATTAAGTATTAATTATTAGCAACAGTATAAGTTAAATACTAATTAAGTATTAATTATTAACAACAGTATTAATTAAGTATTAATTAAATATTAATTATTAGCAACAGTATTAATTAAGTATTAATTAAATATTAATTATTAAAAACAGTATTAATTAAGTATTGATTAAGTATTAATTATTAGCAACAGTATTAATTAAGTATTAATTTAGTATAAAGTAAGTATTAATTATTAGCAACAGTATTAATTCGGTATTAATTATTTGCAACAGTATTAATTAATTATTATGTTAGTATTAATTACTAGCAACAGTATTAATTAAGTATTTTGTAAGTATTAATCAGGGCCGGCGGGACGGTTATAAAAGTGTGTGGGGGGGGGGCTCTCCTAAAAAGTGGGGGGGGGGCCGGTTAAACACATGCATATATAACTTCATTATTGATGACCGTAAAGTGGGGGGGGGGCCAAGTCAGAAAGTAGGGGGGGTTGAGCCCCCCTCCCTGCTGCCGCCGTCCATGTTAATTACTAGCAACAGTATTAATTAATTATTATGTTAGTATTAATTACTAGCAACAGTATTAATTAATTATTTTGTTAGTATTAATTATTAGCAACAGTATTAATTAAGTATTAATTTAGTATTAAGTAAGTATTAATTATTAGCAACAGTATTAATTAAGTATTAATTGAATATTAATTATTAGCAACAGCAAAAAAGATCACCGATGCTGATTACGCCGATGATATTGAACTGTTAACTGATAACAATGCTAATGCCCAAATGCTACTCCATCTTTTGGAAGAGTCAGCTGCTATGATTGGACTGCATACGAATGCAACGAACACAGAATATATCTGCTATCATTAAACAGGTCCAATAGAAACATTGAACAGAACACTTCTCAAGCAGGTAAATGACTTCGAATATCTGGGCATCCACATCGCCTCGACAGAAAAAGACGTGCTCGTTAGAATAGCCAAGGCTTGGAGTTCCCTTAAGAGTTATTTGGAAATCAGCAGTGTCTGAACAAATAAAAAAAAACTTTTTCAGAGCCGTAGTTTAATGCATACTGCTTTATGGATCACCAGCTTGGACTCTAACAAAAAAACTGGAACGGAAACTAGATGGAACTTACACACGGATGCTCCGTGCTGTATTAAACATGCACTGGAAAATGCACTCATCTAATAAACGACGGTAGGGCAACTTGTCTCAAATATCATCAGTAATAAAAGAAAGGAGAATGAGATTCGCTGGACATCGTTATAGAAGCAAAGAAGAGGTTATCAGTGATCCGATTTTATGGAAGCCAACTCACAGAACAGTTGGTCGACCCTATAAGACGTACACAAAACAGTTGACCGAAGATACTGGTTCTCAACTTGAAGATCTTCACAGAGTCATGACGAACAGGGAAGTGTGGAGGAGTTGGGTCAATATGGTCCAGGCAACAAGCCCGATCTGATAGATATTAGCAATAGTATTAATAAAGTATTAATTAAGTATTTTTATCTAGATAATTTTTGACCGAAATATTCAAAAAGCAAAAATATAATGACAGAAAAATAAATATCAAACTAAAATGTTTGTTTTTAATTTTTTTTTAAATTCTTTAAATTTAAAACTGGAATATTTGACTTTTTAAAAAACGTTAATATTTCACTCATTTGTTCACAAATATGTTTTGAAATAAAGCTTTTATTAGGTACTAGACCACCTGTGACTAGTATTTGTTATATATATTATTAAATATTAAGTTTGATATTTATTTTCCGTTCATATCAGTTTTGCTTTTTAAATGTTTTGGTAAAAAATCATGAAGTATTCAGGATAGGTAAACAGATGAGAAAGACAAATATGGATTTTGTTGTTGGGGAGAATGTTGAAGGCTGCGAGATGATCACAGACTTAGCAAACCCGATCATAAAAGAAAACTGGGATCTTAGGAGGAGCTCTAAATAGAGGTAATTGCAGAGGCTTAAAATTGATGGATCAAGTCCTAAAAGTGGTTGAAAGAATAACTGAAGCGACAAATAAGAAGTCAGATAAACATAGATGAAATGCAGTTTGGTTTTATGCCTGTATGAAGTACCACTGATGTTATATTTATCCTGAGACAAATGGCAAGGAAGCATCTTGGTAAAAAGAAGAACCTGCGTTTTGCTTTTGTGGGTTTGGAAAAAGCTTTAAACAGAGTGCCAAGAGGAGTCTGGTTTTGGGTTTGTGCAAATTAGAGGCAAGCGAATGGTTGGTGGAAGTTGTTCAATCAATGTACAGAAATTCTCAAAATCGTGTTAGAATTAACAGAACATTTAGTAAGAGCTTTAATGTTGTATTTTCCTACCACAATAACAACAACAACAACAACATAGAGAAGCGATCTCTAAATCATTCGATATATGCTTGGTACTGATTAGATCAAATACTCAATTTCGATTGGTTGCTTATGTTGGACTTTAGCCAATCAGAAACAGTCTTTGTGGAGGCCGGGCACCTGTTTCTAAATCATATATAAAGAATCGCACTTTCTGCTGCAGTGGACCAGCGAGTAGGCCAAGTTGCCTAATGAACCCTCGTCATTCTCAGAGTGACGAGGGTTCATTAAGCAACTTGGCCTGCTACCAAACTTCTTATTGGCGCACAAACGAAACCACCATAGCCTTAGGCTAAGAGCGGCATTGACACATGGACTTAACTTCCTAATAATACAAAGCCTGTCAGTCTCACAAACTTCCTATTCCAATCTGCATACATATGGCCAAAACAACATTCTCCTCTTATGTACTCACAGTACCATTTTCCTCGTCCAACTTATGGACTTATAATAACATTTTCCTTGTCTTGACTTTTGGGCTGTTAACATAACACTTTCTCTATGAAGGTACATGAGCATTTAATAACTTTTTTCTTGTTGAATGAAGATGTTAAATAAAGTTGATAAAATGTTAGAATAAGACTTCATCATTAAATTTACCTTGTGACTAAATATCTCTTTTCTATAACGTTAAAGTGGGAGTAAATCAGGGTTCTGTACTGAGTCCATTGCTTTTCATTTGTGTCTTAGAAGTGTTATCTAGGGATGGGTTGTCTGGAAGAGATGCTTTATGCTGATGATTTAGTACTTGCCTGTGAAACTATGGAAGGTTTATTTTTTAAGTTAAAGATTTGGAGAAAAGGTATTAAAAGTAAAGGTCTGAGAGTGAATGTTACCAAGACCAAAGTGATAATCAGTGGTTGTAGTGTTGCCCCCCCCCCCCTGAAAGAGGAAGTTCTCTTGCTTGGTTTGTGGAAAGGGAGTTGGGAGCAATTCAATCTTTTGTGCTACTCGTAAGCATTGGGCACACAAGAAATGTAGTAGAATTACAAGTAGGTTGAGACATGATAACCAGTTTGTGTGCAAGAAGTGTAAAATAATCGAGACAGATGAGAACTCATATGTGGAAAAAGTATATTTGGTTGGCAAGGCTGTTGAAGTTCTTGCGAAGTTCTGTTACCTTGGTGATACCATTGGAGCACTGGGAAGAACTGATGCTCGTGTAATAGCAAGAGTTAACAGTGGATGGAATAAATTCAGGAAACTTTTGTCATTAGTAACCAGCAGAGCATTACTGTTGTCGACCAAGGGAAGAGTCTATCAGTGTGATCATGTATGAAAGCGCAACCTAACCAGTGAGGGTTGAAGATATGTGTTGCATGATATGAGAATGATACGATGTCTAATGTGAGTCTTAAAGACAGGCTTAGATCTGATGACCTCAGAGGAAGATTAAATCTAGACAATATAGGGAAATGTGTACAGAAGAGGAGACTTCATTGGTTTGGTCACGTTAAAAGAATGGATGAGAGTTCTTGGGTTAGTAGATGTAGAACAGTTGAGATAGTAGTATTAGTTAGCAGGGGAAGACCAAGGGAAGAAGTGATAAGGATGCATTTGAGCGAAAGAGAAATAAATAAATACCTGATGAGAGATAGTTTAGTTTTTAAAGTCACATTTTAAAAGCCGTCCAACATATGCCAACATGTATAACTTGCTGTTTTCTTTGGTAATGTCTAGATTGGCTTTTATATTATTTTTATAGTCACATTGTTTTGTGTGGCCGTCAGTAACAATTCCGTTTCTCTATTCAAGTGTGCTTTCCATAACCATGCCCACATGTTTCTCTATTCAAGTCTCCTTTCCATAACCATGCCCACATGTTTCTCTATTCAAGTGTCCTTTCCATACCCATGCCCACACGTTTTCGTGCACTATTTCATTGGTCAGGCTGCTTCTCTTTCTTGTTTTGCTTTTTTCACCTTTTTGTTTCTCATTTCGCTACTCTTCATAATGTTCACCTTGCCCATGATTTTGGCACAATAAAAGCCTCTCTTTATTTTATGTCAAGTATTTTTTATACTCCTGTACTAACTAGTCTCGATCCCCTTCTTTCTTTTTCACATCAATCTCTATCATCCGTCGGGTGCGTTATGGATGCTCATTTGTCTCCTCTTTCCTTCGTTAATCCCTATTTACTTGTCATTTAATGTGGGCAAAATCCAGATCCCCTAAAGGGGCACTTTGGATGGAACAAAAATAGAAATTGCCTCAGTCTAGAGGCACCAATCGAGGACAGAAAAGATGAAGTGCAGTACCAGAACAGATGCCGTCATCGCAACAGTCGTTTACCATTGTTTTCTCACTAGCAATGATCATCGGTCTTCTCTGGAATTTGAGTGGCAACAAGCCTAAACCCTGACGGTTCTAATACTTTCTGCACCCTTCCAGTAAACGTTTGGTTGGTTCTCTCCTTCCTCAATCTTTCCATCCTCCTTGATTTTTCACAATCACTCTGTGTGGCGCCACCTGTATGTGTAGGTGTATGTCTCGAGCAGTTTCAGTTCTCTTGGGCCTGTGTGATGTTCTTTCTACATTTTTTGTTCAATTTCAATTTCAACTTACCTGTGGCTGGTTGGCGTTCATTAGTTAACAAGAAGGAAAAAATCCTGCACATCACGTTCAGTCTCCTTGCTTGGATTAGTTTATCTGTTACTACTTCCACGTCCCAGAGGATTTTGTACTTTTAATTTTCCGATACTGTCTCCGGTTTGTGTCTGTACTATTTGTCTGCATGTTCAAATTGTAGAATGTTGCATAGTTCCCACACAGTTGTGTCTTTTTTTTACTCTTTAGACTACTTTACTGCATTCGCTTATTACGTGAATTATCGTTTTGTCTTTTTGTCCACAGAATTTGCATTTATTATTTTCCCAGGTTTTATCTTTTTTGGCTTTAATATAATTAGTTCTGATCGCATTGTTCTGTGCGACTGTCAGTAGCAATTCCGTTCCTCTATTCAAGTGTCCTTGTTCATGTGTTTTCCTGCATCTCTGGCCAGCCCATGTAACTGTTCTCTTTCATTTTTCTTGTCTTTTTATTTCTAGTTTTGCTACTCCTTGGTGGTGCCTCTTGCAGCAATGATCAGCCTCTCTGTGTTTTGGGTTATGTATTTTTCTAGTTCTTTTTTGTGTGTTATCCACACACTCGTCAATAATTATAATTCTTCTTCCCCCTTTTTTTCTTTTTACATATAGCTGGTCAGTATCATTCTTCCGGTATAGTGCATTGTCTATGGCTATTAGTTTCTCAGTCATCTGCTTCAGGTCTCTGAGTTCTTTTTTTGTCCAGCTTATGAAAGATCCAGAATACCTTACTAGTGATACTGGCCAAATATTTATTCCTTTTATCAGGATATATAATTTGGTTTCTAAGAATTTTCTTGTCCTTCTCATGTATTCTTGTCTGATGTTCTCTTTCATCTCTATTGATCAGATGATATTTGCTTTCATTATAGGTGTTATGTTCGCCAAGTTCCCTCATCTACTCTCAGTTCCATGCCCTCTGCTATCCTAGGTTTCCCCCTTTTCATCTCTAGTAGTGCACACTTTTCCATTTCGAATTCCTGAAGACTTTGGTTGTATTTATCAGCTTTTCTAATTCCTTTTTGTTTTTTGCTTCATGAGGTGATTTATTTTTCTTTTGTGTCTGTGAATTTGTATCCGACGTTGCACTTCCTGATAAACAGTAGTTGTAATAGAGAGTCTACCTGGAAAATGCCTCTCTATATTCTTATCTCAGCCATGTGTTGTCCTCCAGCTGTCACTTCCAGTCTTCATATTTCTATCGATTCTCTATAAGATTGATAATTTTGTCTGATATTTTGCACATCCTTAAGCATCCAATTATCCATGTTTGGGGATTCTGTCGTAGGCTTCCTTGTAGTCGATCTATGTTTTTTCTGCTTTTTACATCCTTCAGCATCTTTTCCTCTAGTAGATTATAAGTCTCTCTTGTCGCTTTCCGACATCCTTTCTGTGAAGTAGTTCGCAGTTATTAAGGGAGTGATAGATCTGTTCTCTCAGTTGGTCGTTAAAATTTTCCACATGGTTGGTAGGCAGGTTATCGATCTGCAGTTGCTTGAGATCGTTCCCTTCTTACTTTATTTTTGAATTAATGCCTTTAGTCATCCACTCTGGTATGTCTGTTTTGTGATTGCATCTTCTCAGGTTTTACGTTAGCATTTCATACAAGGTTGTGAATCTGTCAAACCAGTATGCATGTATTCTGTTATCGTCTGGCCCTTTCCAGTTTGACATTTTTTTCTCTTAGGGTCGTCTCGAGTGTTTCTGCATCAATTTCAGTTTCTGTTCCTTCTTCAATTTCCTAAAGGTTTTCGTTCATGTTTTTCAGCCATTCGGCATTTCTGTTGCGGTCATGTTGCTTTTCCCATATATTTTTCCAGAATTGTTTTTTTTCTGTTGGGTCCGGTTCTGTTTTTGTTTTTCCTCCATTTACGTTTTGGTAAAACCGGCTTTAATTTTCAAAAGTTCTATTTTTTGTACTGTTCAGATTTTTATTTGTATCGTCTCAGTCTTCTCGCGTTTGCTAGTACCTTTTGTTTTAGTTCTTCATGTTTCTTGTTTAGTCTTTCTTCTTTTTTGTCAATTATATTTTTTGTATTCCATCGTTTTCTATTCTTTTTGGCCTTATTTATCACTTAAGCTTCTTTTTGTAGTTTGTTTATTTAGGTTTCCAAATTAATTTCTCACCCGGGTTTTGTTGGTCTATTTTTTTGACAGGGTTTAGTCTTATAATTACTATTTGGCTTCTACATAAGTTAAGTTGTTTAGGTTTGTAATAGTACCTGTTGACATATATGGGAGCAGTCTGTTCACCTTTTCTGTTTCTGATCATTATTATTATTATTACTCACTAGAAGTTATCACACAGGTCATCGTCAGTGATTTCTCACCAACAACAACAACAACAACAACCGGTGGTGTTCCCTGGAGTCTGAGTGACAACAAGCCTCCTCATATTTCTAGTACTCTCCACCTCTTTTTGATAATCACTGCAGATAACCTTGCGGTATCACAACAGACGTTTACCATTGATTTCTCGCTGGTAAGGACCATTGGTCTTCTCTGGGATTTGGGTGGCAATAAACCTCCCCAAGGTCCCAGCACTTTCCACACTCTTCCAGTGGGGGTCTGGTTCGTGCTATCCCTCCTCGGTCTTCTCATCCTCCTTAACCCTCTACAAATATTTTGTGTGGTGTCAGCCTAAGCCGGCACCGTTTGAGGGGGGGGGTAGCTTATAATATTTCTTGAAGTTTCTGTTCATGCGGTGGTGTTTTTCCTGTGGTTTTGTTTTCTTCTTGTACTTCCATGTGACTGGTTACAATTGTAGCTTGTGCGGGTTGGTTTCCGCATCTGAGGGTTTTCCTTAAGATTGCAGCTGTTTTGATCATTGCCGTCCTGTGTAATGTCTCAGTGATCCCTTTGATTCCAATTTTTCCCAGTCTTTTCTCCAAGTTTTTTGGGACTGTTCCTAGTGCTCTTACGATTATTGATATTATACTGACTTTCTTCATGCTCCATATTCCTTTCAGTTCTTTGGCAAGTTCCGTGTATTTGCTTCGTTTTTTCGTGTCTTTGATCTTCACTCTGTGGTCTGCTAGAACGCTGAAATCTACGATTTTACAAGATTTTTCCTTCTTGTCGATTATTATAACATCCGGTCTCCTTGCTTGTATGAGTTTGTCTGTTTGTACATCCATATCCCAGAAGATTTTGTGTTTTCCGTTACTGTTTCTGGTTTATGTTTGTACCATTTGTCTGCATATTCGAAATTCAATCGTTTGCACAGTTTCCAGTGTACTACTTTCCCCATGCAGTCATGTCTATTCTTGTATTCTTTTTGGGCTAGTTTGCTGTATTCACTTATTATATGATTTACTGTTTCATCTATTTGTCCATTTGTGCATTTACTGTTTTCCTGAGTTTTATCTATTTTAGCTCTTATGTAGTTTGTCCTAATCGCATTTTTGTGTGCAGCTGTGGGGGTACTAACGAATTCTATTCTTGTTAAACATGAAAGAACGAGCAAAATACGCCAGTAACCAACACAAAAAGATAAAAGGTAAGAAAGCCAGCACTCAAACATTGATATAAACATAACAATATATTTAACATGGTTCATTTAATTTGTATAAATTCCTCAATGAAAGTCTGAGTTTGTGTACAGAAATGACCCTTTTACTGTTTGTATAAAATGTCTCTTTTAAAGGTTTGTTCTGGGAAAACACATGTGTTTGGGTGTGTGTGTAAATAGAGAAAATGAGCCGTCTCTCAACCCCTTTTTTGTAGTGTAAGAATGATAGGAACTTGTGTTCAACGGTACTTAAAAAAGAGAAAAGAAAAGAAAGGGGTTAAGCTTACTATTTGTCCTGTGTCCGATGAGGAGGAAGGGGGAGACGGCGTGGAGTGACAGTAAGACAGCAGCAGGCAGCTTCTTGCCCCAGTGCTTTTAAAGTCTGTTGACAGGACCGTCTTAATCGCTGACCGTAGGGAAAAAGGGAAAAAGAGGCTGATTTTGTCATGGCTACTGCTTTTATTTTGTTTAACTCTGGTTTTGGCGGACGTAGTAGTAGACAATCACGTGATAAATATTTTTTAGCATTTTTAGCGCCTTTTTGCTAGAGCTTGTGGGAGCCGGTTTTTATGGCTAGATTGAGCGTTTTGCTGTTGAAGTGAATTTTCCACTGCTTTGTGTTCTTCCGTCCATGCCGGTATGATAACATGTTAGGATGTCAATCCGATACAACCATCAGTAAAGATTCCATTTCTCTTTTCAGGCGTCCTTTTCGTAGCCATGCCCAGCTATTTTCGTTGGTTTCTTCTCTTATCAGTCTTCTGAAGCGTGCATGTAGTTGTTTTTCTTTCCACTTTTCTTTTCTTATCATTTTGTTTCTGGTTTCAATGTTTCCCGGGTTAGTCATTGGAACAGTGTTTCTTGCCGTGGTGATTTCCATGTTCTGAGTTATGTATTTCTCCAGCTCTTATTTTGCGTCTTCCACACAATCTTCTATACTTATCAGTCCTCTTCCCCCTTCGTTTCTTTTCATGTAGAGTCTGTCCGTATCGTTTTTTGGGTGTAGTGCATTGTGCATGGTCATTAATTTTCTAGTCCTCTGGTTAAGGTGCCTGAGTTCTTTTTTAGTCCAACCTATGAATGGTCCAGAGTATCTTATTAGTGATACTTCCCAGGTGTTCATCTCTTTTATTAGATTCCTGCTACATAATTTTGTTTCTAAGAGTTTTCTTGTTTTTCGTAAGTACTCTTTACCAATCTTCTCTTTCATTTCTGTAGATTTAATGGTGTCTGCTTCCAGAACTCTTAAATATTTGTAACTATCCTGTTCGTCAAGCATCCTCATCTCCTCTTGTTTGGGGAGTTCCACGCCCTCTGTCGTCTCCAGTTTTCCTATTTTCATTTCTAGTAGTGCACATTTTCTATTCCAAATTCCATTTGGATATCCTGACTGAAGATTCTGGTCATATTTATATGGTTTATTCTTTGTTCTGTGTCTATAAACTTGTATCCGTCATCACATTTCCCGAGTATGTAGTTGAGTGGCATCATAGCTATTATAAACAGTAGTGGTGATAGAGAGTCTCCATGAAAAATGCCTCTGTATTTTTATCTCAGTCAGGTGTTGTCTTTCAGCTGTTCTAGTCTCCATTTTTCCATAGTAAGCTTTTTTGTAGTCAATCCATGCCATGCTTTTTTCTGTTTTTTACTTTCTTCAAGATCTTTTGATCAATGTATAGCAGATCATGTGTCCCTCTTTTTCCTTTCCGACATTCTTTTTGTACAGGGATTTATAAATTTGTTCTCTCAGTTGTGCCGTTAGGATTTTTCACATTGTTGGTAAACAGGTTATTGGTCTGTAATTGCTTGGGGGTTGTTCCCTTTTTGGTATCTTTTTGTATTAGCATTGCCCATTTTGGTACGTCTGTTTTGCGGATACATCCTCTCAGTTTCTGTGCTAACCTTTCATGTAGGGTCGTGAAGTTTTAAAATCAGTATGCATGTATTCCATCGTGGCCTGGTGCTTTTCAGTTTGCCATTTTCCTTAAGGTTGCCTTAATCGTTTCTTCATTAATTTCTGTTTCTGCTCCTTCTTTAATTTCCTGCAGTTCATCTTTTATTTTTGTTTCAGCCACTTGGCATTTTTGTTGTGTTTTTTAGGCTTTTCCCATATCTTGCTCCAGAAGTGTTTTGTCTCTGTCAGATCTGGTTGTTCTGTTGTTGTTCGTTCTTCGTTTATGTCTTTGTAAAACTGGCTTTCAATTCAAAGGTCCTGTTCTGTTTTTGCTGTTCAGATTTATCGTTTCAGGTTTCCTTCTATTGCTGCTATCTTTTGTTTTAATTCTTCATGTTTCTTATTCAGTCTTTCCTTGTGAACCGGATTTCTGCTCTTCCATCCTTTCCTATTCTCTTTCATCCTGTTTACGGTCTTAGCTTCTTTTCGAAGTTTGGCAATTTGGGTTTCCAGTCTGATTTCCCATCCAGGCTTTGTCAGTCCATTCTTTTGGCCAGTCTTTTTTTCTTTTTTTAGTTTCATACTAATTGATTTTTGCCCCCGCATATATCAACTTATTTAGGTCTGTGATAATGTCTGTTGAGATGTACTCGAGTACTCTGTTTACCTTCTCAGTTTCAACTTTTAACTTCTTCCAATCTTCGTTCCTTAGGGATGGGAGTTTTGTTTTTCCTCGGACATGAATCGTTTGATGTTTTCTACTTTTCTTGCTTCTTCCTCAGTGAGTTCTGTGATTTCATAATCTTCGCCTTCTTCAGTTTCAGTGTTTATGTTTTGCCTGTCCACTTCCTGGGTGTTTTCGTCAGGTAGTATTTCTTGGTCTATCACGCCATTAATCTTTTGTTTGATTTCCGTTAATTTCATCTCCGAGAACCAACCTCTCACGAGTATCTGCCTCGCTTGATCTGCTATCTTTTGTTCTGTTGTATGGTAGTCAGTAGAAATGTCCCATAGATCTTTCATTCGTTTCCGGTAGCCTCTTTCTGTGGGGTAGCGACTTTTGTAGTAGCATTCCATTACCAGTCTGTTCTCTTTTGTGGTCCATTTCTTTCTATGGATTTTTGGTTTGTTCTTTTCATTCCTGCTTTCTTGTGTTTGGTCCGTGTCCTTGTCATGCCTGAAATTAGAGAGGTTATTTACCTGTTTCTTGTCCATGATCTTGTTCCTGAAATTAATGAAGCCAAAATTTGCAGGATGCGAACCGGGTCCGCCATGTTGGCCATCAAGGGAGCACCTGCTCATCATGACACTCAGATCTTTCTTTTGAGTCCCACGGCTTTCATTGTTTTATTGGCCACTACTCATATTTTGGTGTATGTGGCAACACCAGGCCCAGGTTTAGTTTACCTGTGATGCTGTCACAGGTATAGTGTTTCTCTAATGTTTATGAAAGTCATGGTGCACTATCACACATACATGACATTTACAATATATATATATATAATATATATATATGATTACTCAGTATAAGTGTTCTAGGATACTCTTAAATAATAATATAAAAAAGACGATAGATTCCCCTGTTTGTCTGATGAATTGATGCCGAGTTATAAAACGCTTCTTGCTCCGGCACGGTTTTAAATGCCCACAAATCCTTATAACATAACACAAACCCTTCTTTCCATCACGTGACTAATTAATTATTTTTTTTAATTCAATTCTTTTCTCTTTTATTATTATTATTATTATTATTATTATTATTATTATTATTATTATTATTATTATTATTATTATTATTATTATTATGTGATAGATATATTGTATAATGTTTTTGTTTTTTATTCCAGTGAATGTTTAAAAAATATTTTAAACTCATAGTTATACTGGAAAAGGTACAAGTAGCACTCCACCTAAGCGAGTTGTAAAATCCATGAAGAGTACAGTTTATCACATGCACACACAAAAAAACAACACATGCATACTCACACATAAACATATGTATAATGCACATGCTTAGTACATATTATACACACATAGCCATTTACATACACATAAACGCACACATTAAACAACTACTTGACAGACATTCACACACGTGTTCAACACACATATATATTCTCACATAAAAACACATATAACACACAAGCTTAATATACATAAATACACAACGTACATGCTGAACACGTGCACATTTACACACATAAACACATATATAGAACATATGCTTTATGCACATGCACACATGTATAAACACACACAAACATACTTAAGACTAACATACTCATACATTGATAAACTCTTACATATAACAAACAAGCATACTCACTCACACACACATAAACACACACAAATTACACACATTCTTAACACACATGCATACATATACACAAATATAACATGCATGCTTTAACATATGTACACACACTCACATAAACACACAGTTAAGATAAATGTTTTATACCAGGCACATTCACACAGATAAACACGCACAAACATAAACAAATATAACACACTTACGCATATAACACATGCTTAACACATATGCACACTCAAATATATACATAAACACAAACATAACATAATACAGATGCACACATAACACACATGTGTGTGTGTGCCTAAGTGTTAAACCTATAGACATGATAAAACATTTGCATAGCACACATACACACACGTACAAAGTGCGGTCACATTGGATAAGGAGGTCATTGCAAATCCTGTGCACAGAGCAGATATCTATGCAAATAGACATTTTAGTGTTTGATGGAAGCCATTTTTCTTTCCTTCCGTCTTTCCATCTGTGTTTAGTAGGACATGGATAAGTTTCACTTCTAACTCTAAAACTGCACAGAGCTTTGGTATCGCCTCCTTTTTTCCATCATTCCCCCCTCCGACTACCCCCCCCCCTCTCGTGGAATTAGAATCAGTCAAGGACGAAACCAAATTGGAGGAAAGTATTTAATGCAAACTTTTCGGTATAAGATCCCCCACCCATCAAAGTCGATAAGATCCCCCACCCATCTAATTTCATACCCTCAAAGTTTTTTTTTTTAATTCAAATCATTTGTCAAGTTTTTGTCTGCATTTTGTTCGACCCATTTTTTTTAATTCCTTTTTTTTCTTCTAAATATAACTATTTCAGTCATCTGAGTTCTTTTTGTTATATCATATATCATGACATTTTGGCCATGTACCCTGTAGCCTTCTCCTGGTAGTTTTAGATTTAATCAACTTGTGGCCAGACAAGCCATGGTGTCAGCTTGCCTGATTATATGTTTGTCCCTTGTGAAGTTGGCCTCCCATATAAAATAAAAATGAAATAAAGAATGAAAACAAACAACTGACTTAGCAATAATAAGGAATAAGAAAAAAAAAACAGGACACAAATAAGCAGTACATGAAAAGGAACGAAGCAGGGCAGGTAGTGTTAGGATTTTATTTATTCTTTATAAAAATTAAATGATAACATTATGGTTGTCTACTGGAAACCAATATTTTAAAACCCAGCCAACCTTCATTTGTGGCTTGGTGTCTCAATTGAGTTTTCCAATACGATTTTTAAAAAATGGCTTCCTCTTTCTACTTTGATGTTTATAATTTTTTACTTTTAGAGAAAGTATACTAGAAAAGATGTGACATATTGGATCACCCATTCAACGAGTTACATTGTTTGAATCAGGAAGAAGCTAGTTAAATATTTTTTTAAACTAAAAGCGAAAATTAGTCGCTTTCTACTCCCTCTCTCTCTCTTTTCTCTCCCTTTCCCTATAGGCTACTGGTGAAACAGTTTTACTACTTGTGGTGTTATTCCCTTTTGTTTATAATGGACTATTCCAATCGTTTTATTCTTTGCTTTCATTAATTATATTTGACTGTTGAAAGAGAGAGAGAGAGAGAGAGAGAGAGAGAGATATGGTATAAAATAAGAGTGGGAAAAAAAGGTTTGATACTAAAAAGATTTTTATACTTTTTAACACAAGGTATGCAAGTTTTGTTTTATATTAAAATTTCTATAAATAAATACACACTTTAATTAATTTGAACGAACTATCTTAATTTGATTGAGGTGATTTGCTGAAATAAGTGATTCAAGCTTTTCTTTGCCTTTTTAAAGTTACCCTGGAAGATTGATTTTTCAGTTATAACTGATAATGGTGGAACACCGCAATAAAACATTCAATATTTATCATGTGTTCAGTATGTATTTAGCACATATTCATAATGTGTTCATCATGTGTTCATCAGGTATTTATAATGTATTCATCATATATTCACCAAATGTTCATTATGTAATCGTCATGCATTTATCATGCATTCGGTATGTATTCACCATGTATTCATTTATCATGCATTCGGTATGTATTCACCAGATATTCATTTATCATGCATTCGGTATGTATTCACCATGTATTCATTTATCATGCATTCGGTATGTATTCATCATGTATTCATTTATCATGCATTCGGTATGTATTCACCATGTATTCATTTATCATGCATTCGGTATGTATTCACCATGTATTCATTTATCATGCATTCGGTATGTATTCACCAGGTATTCATTTATCATGCCTTCGGTATGTATTCACCAGGTATTCATTTATCATGCATTCGGTATGTATTCACCATGTATTCATTTATCATGCATTCGGTATGTATTCATCATGTATTCATTTATCATGCATTCGGTATGTATTCACCATGTATTCATTTATCATGCATTCGGTATGTATTCACCAGGTATTCATTTATCATGCATTCGGTATGTATTCATCATGTATTCATTTATCATGCATTCGGTATGTATTCATCATGTATTCATTTATCATGCATTCGGTATGTATTCACCATGTATTCATTTATCATGCATTCGGTATGTATTCATCATGTATTCATTTATCATGCATTCGGTATGTATTCACCATGTATTCATTTATCATGCATTCGGTATGTATTCACCATGTATTCATTTATCATGCATTCGGTATGTATTCTTCATGTATTCATTTATCATGCATTCGGTATGTATTCACCATGTATTCATTTATCATGCATTCGGTATGTATTCACCATGTATTCATTTATCATGCATTCGGTATGTATTCATCATGTATTCATTTATCATGCATTCGGTATGTATTCACCATGTATTCATTTATCATGCATTCGGTATGTATTCACCAGGTATTCATTTATCATGCATTCGGTATGTATTCACCAGGTATTCATTTATCATGCATTCGGTATGTATTCATCATGTATTCATTTATCATGCATTCAGTATGTATTCACCATGTATTCATTTATCATGCATTCGGTATGTATTCACCATGTATTCATTTATCATGCATTCGGTATGTATTCACCAGGTATTCATTTATCATGCCTTCGGTATGTATTCACCAGGTATTCATTTATCATGCCTTCGGTATGTATTCACCAGGTATTCATTTATCATGCATTCGGTATGTATTCACCATGTATTCATTTATCATGCATTCGGTATGTATTCATCATGTATTCATTTATCATGCATTTGGTATGTATTCACCATGTATTCATTTATCATGCATTCGGTATGTATTCACCAGGTATTCATTTATCATGCATTCGGTATGTATTCACCATGTATTCATTTATCATGCATTCGGTATGTATTCACCATGTATTCATTTATCATGCATTCGGTATGTATTCACCATGTATTCATTTATCATGCATTCGGTATGTATTCACCATGTATTCATTTATCATGCATTCGGTATGTATTCATCATGTATTCATTTATCATGCATTCGGTATGTATTCACCATGTATTCATTTATCATGCATTCGGTATGTATTCACCATGTATTCATTTATCATGCATTCGGTATGTATTCATCATGTATTCATTTATCATGCATTCGGTATGTATTCATCATGTATTCATTTATCATGCATTCGGTATGTATTCATCATGTATTCATTTATCATGCATTCGGTATGTATTCATCATGTATTCATTTATCATGCATTCGGTATGTATTCATCATGTATTCATTTATCATGCATTCTGTATGTATTCACCATGTATTCATTTATCATGCATTCGGTATGTATTCACCATGTATTCATTTATCATGCATTCGGTATGTATTCATCATGTATTCATTTATCATGCATTCGGTATGTATTCACCATGTATTCATTTATCATGCATTCGGTATGTATTCATCATGTATTCATTTATCATGCATTCGGTATGTATTCATCATGTATTCATTTATCATGCCTTCGGTATGTATTCATCATGTATTCATTTATCATGCATTCGGTATGTATTCACCATGTATTCATTTATCATGCATTCGGTATGTATTCACCATGTATTCATTTATCATGCATTCGGTATGTATTCACCATGTATTCATTTATCATGCATTCGGTATGTATTCACCATGTATTCATTTATCATGCATTCGGTATGTATTCACCATGTATTCATTTATCATGCATTCGGTATGTATTCATCATGTATTCATTTATCATGCATTCGGTATGTATTCACCATGTATTCATTTATCATGCATTCGGTATGTATTCACCATGTATTCATTTATCATGCATTTGGTATGTATTCATCATGTATTGATTTATCATGCATTCGGTATGTATTCATCATGTATTCATTTATCATGCATTCGGTATGTATTCATCATGTATTCATTTATCATGCATTCGGTATGTATTCATCATGTATTCATTTATCATGCCTTCGGTATGTATTCACCATGTATTCATTTATCATGCATTCGGTATGTATTCACCATGTATTCATTTATCATGCATTCGGTATGTATTCACCATGTATTCATTTATCATGCATTCGGTATGTATTCATCATGTATTCATTTATCATGCATTCGGTATGTATTCACCATGTATTCATTTATCATGCATTCGGTATGTATTCACCATGTATTCATTTATCATGCATTCGGTATGTATTCACCATGTATTCATTTATCATGCATTCGGTATGTATTCATCATGTATTCATTTATCATGCATTCGGTATGTATTCACCATGTATTCATTTATCATGCATTCGGTATGTATTAACCAGGTATTCATTTATCATGCATTCGGTATGTATTCACCATGTATTCATTTATCATGCATTCGGTATGTATTCACCATGTATTCATTTATCATGCATTCGGTATGTATTCACCATGTATTCATTTATCATGCATTCGGTATGTATTCATCATGTATTCATTTATCATGCATTCGGTATGTATTCACCATGTATTCATTTATCATGCATTCGGTATGTATTCACCATGTATTCATTTATCATGCATTCGGTATGTATTCATCATGTATTCATTTATCATGCATTCGGTATGTATTCATCATGTATCTATTTATCATGCATTCGGTATGTATTCATCATGTATTCATTTATCATGCATTCGGTATGTATTCACCATGTATTCATTTATCATGCATTCGGTATGTATTCACCATGTATTCATTTATCATGCATTTGGTATGTATTCATCATGTATTGATTTATCATGCATTCGGTATGTATTCATCATGTATTCATTTATCATGCATTCGGTATGTATTCATCATGTATTCATTTATCATGCATTCGGTATGTATTCATCATGTATTCATTTATCATGCCTTCGGTATGTATTCACCATGTATTCATTTATCATGCATTCGGTATGTATTCACCATGTATTCATTTATCATGCATTCGGTATGTATTCACCATGTATTCATTTATCATGCATTCGGTATGTATTCATCATGTATTCATTTATCATGCATTCGGTATGTATTCACCATGTATTCATTTATCATGCATTCGGTATGTATTCACCATGTATTCATTTATCATGCATTCGGTATGTATTCATCATGTATTCATTTATCATGCATTCGGTATGTATTCATCATGTATCTATTTATCATGCATTCGGTATGTATTCATCATGTATTCATTTATCATGCATTCGGTATGTATTCATCATGTATTCATTTATCATGCCTTCGGTATGTATTCACCATGTATTCATTTATCATGCATTCGGTATGTATTCACCATGTATTCATTTATCATGCATTCGGTATGTATTCACCATGTATTCATTTATCATGCATTCGGTATGTATTCATCATGTATTCATTTATCATGCATTCGGTATGTATTCACCATGTATTCATTTATCATGCATTCGGTATGTATTCATCATGTATTCATTTATCATGCATTCGGTATGTATTCACCATGTATTCATTTATCATGCATTCGGTATGTATTCATCATGTATTCATTTATCATGCATTCGGTATGTATTCACCATGTATTCATTTATCATGCATTCGGTATGTATTCACCATGTATTCATTTATCATGCATTCGGTATGTATTCACCATGTATTCATTTATCATGCATTCGGTATGTATTCATCATGTATTCATTTATCATGCATTCGGTATGTATTCATCATGTATTCATTTATCATGCCTTCAGTATGTATTCACCATGTATTCATTTATCATGCATTCGGTATGTATTCACCATGTATTCATTTATCATGCATTCGGTATGTATTCACCATGTATTCATTTATCATGCATTCGGTATGTATTCATCATGTATTCATTTATCATGCATTCGGTATGTATTCATCATGTATTCATTTATCATGCATTCGGTATGTATTCATCATGTATTCATTTATCATGCATTCGTTATGTATTCATCATGTATTCATTTATCATGCATTCGGTATGTATTCACCATGTATTCATTTATCATGCATTCGGTATGTATTCACCATGTATTCATTTATCATGCATTCGGTATGTATTCATCATGTATTCATTTATCATGCATTCGGTATGTATTCACCATGTATTCATTTATCATGCATTCGGTATGTATTCACCATGTATTCATTTATCATGCATTCGGTATGTATTCACCATGTATTCATTTATCATGCATTCGGTATGTATTCACCATGTATTCATTTATCATGCATTCGGTATGTATTCACCATGTATTCATTTATCATGCATTCGGTATGTATTCACCATGTATTCATTTATCATGCATTCGGTATGTATTCACCATGTATTCATTTATCATGCATTCGGTATGTATTCATCATGTATTCATTTATCATGCCTTCGGTATGTATTCACCATGTATTCATTTATCATGCATTCGGTATGTATTCACCATGTATTCATTTATCATGCATTCGGTATGTATTCATCATGTATTCATTTATCATGCATTCGGTATGTATTCATCATGTATTCATTTATCATGCATTCGGTATGTATTCACCATGTATTCATTTATCATGCATTCGGTATGTATTCACCATGTATTCATTTATAATGCATTCGGTATGTATTCACCATGTATTCGGTATGTATTCATCATGCATTCATTATGTATTCATTATGCACTCATCATATATTTTTCATGTATATCTTATATATTCGTCATTTATTCATCATATATTTTTCATGTATTCATAATGCATGAAAAATGCATGAAGAATAAACAATAAATACACGATAAATACACGATAAATACGTGAGGAATACATGATGAATATATAAGATATACATGGTAAATACATCATAAATACATAATAAGTTGTTTAAATCTGTGATAAGTCAAAAAGTTGTCAATCGCCTCAGCAAATGCTATCTACTTAGTGATATGGATTTCGTCCTGCAAGATCAACAGATCAAAATTCTCTGACATTCTTCAGTGACTTTCTTAAATGTTAAATCAGTGTCCTGTTTAAACTTAGTCAGTGTCCATGAACGAATGTCTTTATCTTTGTTAGAAGTAAGTCCTTGAATCAAAATATGACATTTGAACCAAAATGAGATGTTTCAACATGTCTGGATTTTGTTTATGTAAAAAAAAACGTTCCGAATCTTGATTTATTTCCAACATAGGTGACAAAATCTTCGTTTACAATATATAAACATTTGTAACTAATATGAAATAAGGAATTTTTCCCGACAAAAATCCCGGGCAAAATATTTATTGCTTCTTCAAAAGAACGTTCCCCCATTTTTCTAGAAAGTACGAAATTTCCATATTTATTATTTTTGTTTGGGCCTAATTTTTGGAAAAAGTAAGATTACTTCTTTTGTCAGTCCATTTTTCCCATCCCGTTTGTATAAATTGCCATATATTCCAAAGTACAATTGAAATGTAATACCATCTTCTGATACCATCTCTATTTAAATTCAGTAATCGAATTCATAATAGCCTCTGCTATGAAGAGAAAACTGAATTCTTTTTCACTCAATTCTTTATTTATATATATATATATATATATATATATATATATATATATATATATATATATATATATATATATATATTCTGGAGTTCGAATCGTGCGACCAGCTTGAATTGTTATCTCTACACTGATGATTCTACAAGGATGAAACGTATACATATGTAGATAATAATTCAATATTTATTATTAAATAATTATTTGTTGCCTGCGTTTAGCTCGGCTCTTTAATGCGAGATAAGACAGCCGTCAACCTTGGCAACGTTCCTTTATGTAGAACACTCTTTGACTGCTGCTTATAAAAATGTCCACTCATTGACATAAATAAGTTTCGCATGATCTCGTATGACTATTCATGCTGGCCTCCTAGGTTAAAGCGTCGGATTTGGAGTTATAAACAAACAACTCTTGTTCTGGGGTTCGAATCGTGCGACCAGCTTGAAATCTTATCTCTAATCTTTTACATATTTCCGGGTAAGGCGTCATGGTCTGATGGTAAAACTTCAGACTATAGACAATGATATCAAAGGTTCAATCCTTGTCCAAGTTAGTCATGCTGATGACGGCTAATAGCAAGAAACACGTGTCCATGGATTACTTTTATGCACGTATAAAATTAATAAAAATATATATATCAACGAAAAATATGTCCTATAAAGTCAAGGGCAATTAAAAATGCAATCTTCTGAATTACTCTTTATCACTTAGGAAGTGAAAAACAGAAAGAAAGAAAGCTAAACTCTAATGCATATTTTCCCTTGAGTTTTTTCTTTAAAATGTCGTGGATTTTATTTTGGTCTGTTGTCCATAAATATAAATATATATTAAAAAATGGGTGCAATTACAGGAGAGCTAGCCTCTGTGTTACTCTGTGTTACAGGCTGAAGACTCTGTCTGAGGCCAGTCAACCGCTCATAGATATGGCTATACTCAAAGCCATAGAGAGCCTCACCCAAGAGGTGAGAAAACTGAGTAGGTCGGAGCCATAATCACACATGCGCCAATTCCAGACTCTTTCCTCATCTCCACGCTGCCGCCGCTACACAAACAAGCTAAAACTGTTCAAACAGTTTCAGCAATACCAGTAACCCTAGTAAATGTGTTTTTGGTGCTTTGTCACTAGTTTTCTTGGGTCACATTATCAGCCCTGAAAATATATCTCCCTTACCTGAAAAGGTGAAGAATCTACAAGACCTTCAATCACTCACTTCACTTCGCTAACTAAGGCACTTCCTCGGTCTGCTTAATTACTACAGATGCTTTATCCAACACTGTGTGGATCTCCTGTCTCCTCTTTCCGACCTATTACATAACAGGAAGCAGAAAAATGAGCAGATTTCACTGAATGATATTCAGCTGAAAGCTTTTAATGAAGTGAAGCAAACACTAACAAAGACATCCTTACTTGCACATCCTACGTCTCCGATGCCCAGTTTTCACTGGTCGGTGATGCATCAGTGTTGCAATTACAATTACAACCTCTCGCATATTTTTATAAACGGCTAAAACCGGCAGAACAATGCTACAGCATGAACCCCTGTCTATGTACCTCACAGTGAAACACTTTCAGTATTCACTTGAGGGCCGTCAATTTGTGATCTACGCTGATCACCGTCCACTTACATTCGCACTGTGTGCTAAGCCGGACAAATATTCTTCTTGCGAAACTCGCTACTTGGATTTTGTTTTGTAGTTTACCAACGATATTCGACATATCTCCGGTGAACAGAATGCAGCGGCAGATGCCTTGTCCCACCTTCCTATATATCCTTTGTCCTAACCTTCGAATATCGACCTACAACAGATGACTTTAGACCAGCCACGTCTGGACACTTTGGATCTGTTGTCACCTGAATTTGCAACTTGCAAATTCACATACCTGCCAGTGCCCACTTCAGACACGCAGATCATTTGTGGCACCTCAACAGATTCACTTTGCCCTTTTGATCCAATGACTTAGCGTAGAGTTGTCTTTGATACCCTACACAATCTGGCACACCCCGGATTCAGAGCCACAGTTAAGTTGATTTTGGCTAGATTTTTCTTGCTGAATATGAGGCGTGACATCAGTGCCTGGACATGTTCCTGTATATTCTGCCAAAAGTCAAAGGTGCACAAGCATATCCGTGCACCTCTTGGAATATTCAGCACTCCAAACGCTCGGTTCAGCCATGTTCATATTGATCTGGTATAAAAAGCTTCACACAGTGGCCTGAAGACATTCCCCTAAACGACATTTCGGCTGAATCCATAGCGCGAGCCCTAATATCAGTCTAAAAATCTAAGTGAATATGTACCTATTGTCCTTCTGGGCTGTTGCACAGCTATCAAGGAGGATCTCGGATACTGAACTTGTTTCTGGAGTACCTCTATCTTTGCCGGGTCAGATGCTGACCCCGATAGATTTAACAGATCCAGCTCTGTACACAAACAGACTGCAAATGTATTTTAGTAAGCTCCCGCCTATGCACTCTAGGCAACAAACCAGTAAATCTGCGGTCCTGAAAGACATTTTGTCATTGACTCATTTTTCTTAGAAAGGACGCCATGAAAAACCTTCTCACTGTACCTTATACTGGTCCTTATCACGTGCTTTCACATACTGACAAACTATTCACATTAGACAATAGTGGCAAAAAAGAAACTGCATCCATTGACAGGGTAAAAAGAGCCTTTTTAGACACAATTCCCCCTACATGCACATTGCATCAACCCACTCTTACACCAGTAAAAGTGCATACACCTCCAAAATACAATTATGTCACCACCACACGTAGTGGTTGGTGAGTACATTGGCCCAAAAAACTGTAAAACACTATATATATAAAACAAGCTTTTCTGAGTCCTTATAACGTAATGTAAATTTCTGCTTTTGTCAACATTTCCCCCCCCCTCACTGAAAAGCAAGAACATTTTTTTCATCAAAGAACACAAAAAAAATTTTTTTGCTGAAAAGTAAGAACATTTTTATCAAAAATTAAAAATATTTCTGTAAACTGAATTTACATATTTTTTTTATATTTACCTTTTTCTCTGTCGACTTTCTGCCTAAGCAGAGGGTGATGTAGTAGTCATAAATAATGACTTATTTTCTCTTTCGAAGAACTGTCCCTGTTAAGCGATTTGGTTACACACTAACCAATCAGCTTGCAGGGCGCATTTATTTCATCAGTCCCAAGGACTACTTCAGCCCCTTTGGGAATCACGGTCGGTCATCAGAGAAATTCCTGAAAGAAACGAGGAAAGACGGCCTCTTTCTTTCTCCTGTCCCTGTCCACTGGACGCCCAAGCACCGACTATCTTCGCCTGAAGATAACTGCTCACAGATTTTCGGCAGCCCAACCAGTATAGGTAATTGAATAAATGCTTTCGTTGTTGTTATAAATAAGATTTTGTTTTTCATTTTGTGTGATGGTTTTTATTACTTACAAATACTAACATAGAAGTTGGTCTTAATACTCTGCTAAGAACAGCACCTATAAGAATCGGTCGAGAAATGAAGCTTGCTGGTCCTCACGATATGGGAGTCGGGTCGGGAAAGTGATTGTCTGTGAGAGGAAATGTGCAATTGAGAGGCTTTTGAATAGCTTGAGAAACAAAGCCAATCTTCGTGGTAGACATGAAAGTCCTCAAATACATGGATTTGGGTGATTGGATTGGAGGAGAGTGCTGCGGCTATTACTCTCGGAGTAGAGTACAGTCCTGGTTCGAGGGAGAACGGTAGAGGAAATATAGGTAACTAATGCTGTTGTGTAAGGTTAGTCTAAAGCACATGTAGGCCTGATCTCCAGATTCTACGCTAAGTTCTCTAGTCAAGGGGAGGGTGTTACATTAAATTAAACATGTAGAATGAATGATTTACACTCTTTGGTACAAATATGACAAACATGTAGACTCCTTGCAAATGAAACAGTTTCATTGTTCTAATGATGTTTGAGGCCTCCAACTGAAGTACATTCTCTTTCATATGCTATACATATAGAAACACTACTGGAACCAGAATCAAAAACTTCCATGCATTTGTAACTTCTTTGGTAACTTCATTCATTACAGGTTAAATCAGTTTGAGATCTCATAGATTCTGAGAGAAAAATACCTTCTTGTGTGCATCTTTTATGAGTTTCTTATAATGAATGCGATTCCTTTCAAATGATGTCTTACCATTTTACACTGACTTCCTCCACAAAGAACGATCAAGAGGTAACTTCTTCAGCCATTAACCTTGATATATACTTTTATCAAAAGATTCTTTATGTAATCTTTATACCTCATTTTGGGTTTGTGTGGTTGACGCTTCCCTTTCTGTTGTAACTGAGCGGATCTATTGGTTTATGGATAATTCAGGAGAGGGTAGAGCCATTGCGCTTGACATTTTTAAGGCTTTGACAGAGTGTGGCATTTTGGTCTCCTACATAAACTTCAGGGTTATGGTATTGGTGGTGAGGTTCTTGACATTATTAGGTTTTTTATTACTGATCAAAGCTTGCAAGTAACTTTGGACGGTGTCTCTTCATTCTCTTTTCTTATCAATGCTGGTGTTCCTCAGGAGTCCATTCTAGGTCCAACACTGTTTCTTATCTATATACATGATCTTCCAGAGAATGAACATCTATGCTGATGATGCCACTCTCTATTCTGGTGTTGCTTCTTGCCCATCTCCCTCGGATCAGTCGAAATATGCAGCTGATCTAGAAGTTGACCTGGGTTCAGTTGTGGATTGGGATACGAAATGGCTTGTTTCATTTAATCCAGTTAAAACTCAGCTCGTGTCTTTCAATCGTAGGCGTGCCCCTTTTCTTCCTGAGATTCTCATGGATGGCTCTGCTCTCGAGGAGAAATAGACTCTGAAACTTCTTGGCCTTTCTCTCTCTTCAAATCTTTCTTGGAGTTCATACATTAGATCCATTGCTTTTTCTGCTTCTCGTAAAGTCGGTTCTCTCTATCGCTCCAAACACTTTCTCACACCTGAGGCTATTCTCTATCTCTACAAATCCACAATCAGACCATGTATGGAGTACTGTTGTCATATTTGGGCTGGTGAATCTCTGTCCCATTGAGGGTTCTTGATAAGGTGCAGAAACGTATCTGTAATTTGATTGGCCCTACCTTTTCTTCTTCTCTACACCCTCTCTCTTACAGACGTGATGTTGCTAGTCTCAGTCTTTTCTAAAAATACTATTATGGCATGTGTTCTTCAGAACTATGTGATCTATTCCCCGCTTCTTTTGTTTCAGCTCGTTTGACTCGTTGGTCTAGTGGTCTCCATCAAATCGCTGTTTTGATACCTCATTGTAATACAGCTTCCTATTCCAGTAGCTTCTTTCCAAGAACCGCAGGCTAGTGGAACTCTCTTCCTGCTGACTGTGTTCCTCCTACCTATAATCTTGGTTGTTTCAAGACTAAGGCCAATAGACATCTCCTGTCTTTGCGATAATCATATTTGTTCTAGTTAGCTCCTTACTTCATGCCTTGTCTGGAGCGATTTCCATAAAAAAAAAGATCATTCAGAAAACTTTATGGTCTTCTTACACTTTGGGCATTCATCTTTGTTTTTGCCTCCACAGAGTTGATTTATTTTTGCATCATGTTAATGAGAATGAAAAGGAAAACTATAAAAGTTATTGTCAAATAGAGAGAAAATTTAGTTAATGCTGCTTTCTTGAAATCAGTCTGAAACTGGTTATGACATTTACTCAATGGGAAAAGTTCACTTAACACAAAAAACTTGGCCTGCTATGAATGAACTCTGTAATCTTCAATTTCTAGGAGTCGGCAAGGGGTTAGGGAAGGTTTGTTTGAATGGTTTGGTTTGTTTTACGGCACATCAACCATCTATGGGTTATTTAATGCCGAATAAAGTTGTCAAATGTAATTATATAGGTAGGATAATTATTTTATATCCCTAGAATACATGGCTTTTAGAATATGTTGCTCGTAGAAGGAAATTTTACAGAGAAGGTAGGGGCATTACTTTTTGAAAACACTACTCCCAGAAAACACTACTGCCAGAAAACATTATTACCAGAAAACATTACTCTTTGGCATTGTAATCTTCTTTTTTCTCACCATGATTGACCCTCATCCACCGCCTTCTAGTATCTATTTAGGAAGAAAATAAAGAGGAGAAATAAAGTTTTGATTTTTAGAAGAATCAGATTGAATAATATGGTCAGGAATGAACTTATAGATACTAGGACATGATGTGACCAGCTGATTGCTCAGATTGGGCCTCTCCGATCTCCGGTCTAGCCAAAGTAAGGGCCGAAGTGGAGTGTTGCAAGTCACCTGACCACGGACTGCTCAGCCATCAGGATCCCGTTCTAAGGTATCATAAGTGGCCACCTATAGCCTACAAGTGGCCCTATTTTCGGGAGAGAGCGGTACCCATCTGTGAATGTGTGGTCCTGCCGACAGGGCGGGGTTAGAGAAGGAAATGGAAAGACACTGATCTAAAGTATCAGGAGGAGGGAAGAGGTGAGAATTGATATGTTGCAATCTGTTTCAACGAAACAGACAGCACTCAGCTAGTTAAAGGCTGACTGACTGCAGGTACAACGATATCTTTTCAAAGAGATGATGCAAAAAAAGACATTGTGATGCTGCATATGGAATCGATGGTGTGAAGATGACATGAACATTAAGCACAGCGTGGGTGAAAGCACTTCTTTATTTACGACATCACTCACTGTTGCATTACTTCTTTAAATTGATATTGCTTGAAAATACATATACCACCAAAGACACAATCGCGTGATAAAACAACGTTGAAAAAAAACTACAACAAAAAAAAATTAATCCAAAGTATATACCAAGCTGTCCGATTGTTATTAAAGATTTGATCAAGGTAGATAATTAGGGTTCAAAGGATGTAACATCACCTATTGCTAATGAATCATTTTATTTTAATCAATATTATTCGAAAACTATTATGTATTTTAACTCTTATGATTGTGTATGTATGTGTCCACATGTAAATTGACTTTAAAAAATGATGACATTTCAAGCATACTTTTGTTTTGGTTTCAGAAACTAACCGGGGACATTTACTATCACAGTTTATGTATATATGTATCTCGTCGTTTTCACAGAGGCAGAGGGGGATAGGTAAATACCATTTTCAGACATATTTATGCAAAAGCAAAGGGCATTTTGTCCAAGTGCTTAAAAGAATTAATGTAATTTCAGGTCCCTGTGCTGACATATGTAAATATGATATAACAACAAAAGTGAACTTTTCCGAAGGATTCATTGTTTATGAGTCTGGGTATTGGGGGGGGGGGGCATAGAGGGGGCACAATTGAGAAGTAGAAGACACAGAAGTTTTTTTTTTTTTTGGGGGGGGGGTTCATACACGGGGTGAATGGGTAATCAAACGTGGGGTATTGTTTGACTGAGAAGGTTGATCTAGTTTGTCTGATTCACTCCGGGGGGTGGGGGGGAGGGATTAGCCTAATGGATACTCAATACACAATGCAAAGTTTAAATCCCATAAGATCTAGTAAGTTCAATTACACACTGATGAGGAAAGGTATGACCCCTCTTTCCCCTCAGAAAAAGAAGCACATCTCTATTTATATAAAGTTAGGTATGTGTCTAGTTTTATATATTTTTATGTACAGGATTCACTCCTAAATTAATTAACCGATCATTATGAATTTTGGAACACAGCTACTAGGCTAATATTTAATTTAAATTAGTTCTATGCAAATGAGGTACAAAGAGGTTTTGTGAAAATTCAGATACTTCTGATTCTTTAACACTATGTATTAGTCATGACTTAATAAATATTCCCCAAATTTCAGTTTGCTAACGAGGTGAATTCGTAATTAAAGTCAGCGTTTCTTTTCTAATCAAGTGGTTTGGACATGTTAACATTAATACCTTTTAAAATTCTTACTGGTAGTTTTAAAAAAACAACACTGAAAACAGTCAGTCAACTTTCTCTCTTTTAGAGAGAGAGAGAGAGAGAGAGAGAGAGAAAGAGAGAAGGGTTTTAAATAAAAGATGTTATACACTTTTTAAACATTCTTCTATTTTGTTATCCATACCCATTCCGGGCAACGTCAGGTAGCCCTGCTAGTCAAAATTAAAGGAAAATGTTTCTCTGCGCAGCAAATGAATAGAACTCATATTTGATACAGTGTCTGTCACTCTTGCTATCTCCCCTCTCTCTCTTTGTTTAGTAAAAGTCAAAGGTACTAAAACTAATTATAAGACAGAAGATTAGAATAGTTCATTATAGATGATGATGATGATGATGATGATGATGATGATGATGATGATGATGATGATGATGATGATGATGATGATGATGATGATGATGATGATGATGATGATGATCGCAAGTAGTAATACTATTTAACTCTTAGCTGGAGGCAAGAGAGAGAGAGAACAAAAGGAGACTAATTTTGGATTTTGTCTTATTTGTTTTTACATTTAAGTGGTTTTGCAAACTCACTTTTTCCTGATTAAAATAATTGTGAAAACAGGTCACATTTTATCCAATATATATATATATATATATATATATATATATATATATATATATATATATATATATATATAATAGAGAGAGAGACAGACAGAGACAGAGAGGGAGACTGAATAGTGATAAATAAATCAAAAGATTTATAAAATTATTTATTGCAGTTCCAAGAATACAATGTCAACAATGGTCTGGCATACGATCGTTTCAAAGACGTTTAGGAATCATATTTAATTTTCTTATTTTTTTATATATATAATTTCCAATATGTCACTTTTTCAGCGCCTTATACTTAGGTCACCAATAGAAATTCAGTGAAAACATCAACATATTTAACATAATTTACAAACATTTTTTAAAAATTAACAAGAAACACATAAAGAATAATAATAATGTTGTCACTCAGACTCCAGGGAACACCACCGGTTATTATCAGTGATCAATCACTGATGATGACTTGTATGATAACTCATAGTGAGTACAAATAATAATAATAATAATATTAATCTTAGTAAAGGTAATAATAATTATACTAATAATCATAGTAATAGTAGTAGTTACAATGGTAACTATAGCAATACTAATAATGATCAGAGAAATAAAAATCAGTAATAATAATAAGTATAAATAATAGGAATAATAATCCCTTTTTTGTTTCGTTTTACTTCAGTCGAAGTTCTCAGAAATCAAGGGGCCCCTTGCTGGGGCTAACACTTGATCTCTATATAGGATACATAGATATTCGAATATTTATTAAAGTTCTCTTTTACTTGTCAAACGTTGAGTTAGTAAAGAAGTTAAGAACATTATTTTCCTCTCTCCCCAATTGACCAGTTTACTATGTTATAGTATATCATTCTTGTGGTCTCTTAGTCTTACCGTATTCCAGAACAAGAATTCATCTAGTCTGGTGGAGTATCCAGCTTAGTGCTGTTACATAGAGGTAACATCACTAAGAGAAGGTACACCATTCCTCGTATGAGCCAGTGTATAGCTATGTCAGGGGATCTTATTTGGGTTTCGAATACTATGTTATTTTGAATTTTTGGTCAGGGTGTACTCGTAGGTTATCCTGAAATCCTCTTGTACAGAGAGACCAAAGATACTCGAGGATAGTGTCTAGTAGGTAAATCAAACTCCCCCATTCTATATATAATTAACGTTAGTTAATTCAGGGAACAATTTTCCATGTATTCATCAAAAAACACTTTTATTTGCAAACAATTGTGTCTACTTTTCTCAATAACATACATTTTCATGATATACAAAATTTCAGCGATATTTTCTTGAGGGGGCTTCCTCAGTGCATAAAAGTTCACCTGACATGCTGAAAAAAATTTAAGTGCATTCAATATTCATTTATTTTTTGAATATTAAATGCACTTCAATTTTTCAGCCTGATGGGTAAACTTTTTTAGCCTGACAGGTGAAGCCTCCTCAAGAAAATATTGATGATATTTTGTATATCACGAAAATGTATGTTATTGAGAAGGGCAGAAACAATTGTTTGCAAATGAAAATGTTTTTTCATAAATATTTGAACATTTTCCCCCTGAATTAACTAACATTTTATATGATATTAAATTAAGAGCTCTCTATCTATCTCTCTCTCTCTCTCTTTAATGACTGTCAGTCAGGCGAAGCGCTTACTCTCTCTATATCTCTGTCTATCTCTCTCTCTCTAAGATTTTGTCGTGCGATTCCCTTTACCTTCCCCTTTGCGTGCACGTCAAGCAGCCGCTTGACTGGGGGAGAAGGAGGAGAGGTTAGGAAGGACATGCGACGTGGGCGAATAGAAATGGGACAGACAGTAAACGCCGTAAGGCGCGAAAAACAAAACGCAGGAGGTGAATTTAAGAAACACGTCAGAGGGGGCGACAAGAAGGCAGACGGAACGGTTGTGTAAATCAGTCAGACATAAGGACAATCTTATCGCAGGTTGAATCTAGAACATTCTTATTCCCAAGGATTACGATTCCAGGAACTTAAAGAACAATCTTATCGCGGATTGAATCCATCTTATTCTTATTCCCAAGGATTACTATTCAAGGAGATTATTGATTTTCGTGTCATCATTTTTATTGTATGTGCGTGGACTTTTGATTCGTATTATACTTCGGACAAAACAGCTAAGTATTGGGCCTATTTCTTGCCAGTATCTTTCTTACACAAATATATATTTTGACTGAAATTTCATGTTGCATACATCTGCAAACACTCTCCAAAATACACGTCTGTCTCCCTCACTCTTTCTCGTGGTGTCATCTTCTTCTGTTTGTTTATAAAAATCTTTATTGACTTTTAATTTTACTCGTGTCTGTGTTCCGTCATTTATTGCTTTGTTATCTCAATTCCTCCAAGACGAATTTCACCGGTTAATCAGACATTCGACGATTAACCAAAGATGATCAACGTGCCAACGGATATTAAATAAATTAAATATATGTGTAGCGATCTGATTGCTAATCCTTACCGATCATCCCGCAGTTAGGTCGTAACAATATATAGGCAGCATCTTCTCTTGTAGGCAAGTATTGTTGAATATAACAGACAACTTATGTCTGGATATTCTTTGGTAGATCCTTTCAATACTCCGAATCAGAATCTTAGTTTCGGGAGGGAATTGGCCGATGAATCTGCCATGGTTTTGATTTGTGTTCCAAGTACTTTCAGACCCATCCGGGTCCATCTTCAGGGGAATGAGTAGAAAATACCAAAATCTTAGAATATAGTACTAACAAACAAAAACTCCATATATTAGAAGCCCTATATATAAAAACCAAAAAAACCCTAATTAACAGAATTAACTTTAATACCAGTAATAATATACTAAAATGTCTATAATTCTAACTATAGTTTCGTACTTATTACATAATTCCCGCCAAAATCATCTATAATACTAACATAAGGTCTGTACCTGATTATCCTCATTCCCCTGAAGATGAACCCGGATGGGTCTGAAAGTACTTGGGACACAAATCAAAACTATGGCAGATTCATCGGCCAATTCTACCCCCCTCCCCCGAAACTAAAATTCTGATTCGGAGTATTGAAAGGATCTGCGAAAGGATATCCATACATAAGTTGTCTGTTATATTCAACAATACTTGCCTGCAATATATATATATATATATATATATTACATAGACCCTTTTTTTCAACCACATGTTTTTATTTTTCCTAGCACTTCTAATCAACTCCCCCTCTTCCACCAACTCCCTCGTTCTCTGGCTCACCCCCATTATCCGCCTCCTACTCTTTTTTACCTGCCTTACATCCCAACTTCTCCTCTCCTCACATACTCAACCCACTACATACTTCTACTTTCCCCCTCCCCCTCTTACATCTGCTTCCCTCCTCTGATTACCTTCCATGCTTCACTGTATAAAATATTGAGTTCTGCTTAATAAAGCTTATTTATACCAAATGAATATGGTTGAACGAATCGACCAAAATATCTTGGTTCAGCTTTAATGATGTTAATTGTCCATATATATATATATATATATATATATATATATATATATATATATATATATATATATGCCAATGACCAGGCAGAACTGTGAGCAATAAGTTATTTTTTTCAGTTTTACAGTCATGGCATCTATTATAATAATAGATGTCATGCTGAAGAAAACTCTTGGGATAAAGAAAAAGTTTATCCCAAGGAGAAAGGTGTTGAGATTGAATGAATAACACGTGAAACGTGAGTTTAGAGGCCAAATGATGGAGCGTTCATGGACCAGATCAACTACAGGAAGTGTGGAAGAACAGTGGAAGATGCTGAAGGATACACTGTTGGATGTAACAGACCAAACTTGTGGATAGACAGAAGGGCCTCAAGGCATAGGGTGACATGGATGTGGAATGAGGAAGTTGAAAAGTATATCAAAGAAAAGCAGAAGTGGATAAAAGGTTTAGCGAATAAGAACGAGTATCTGGAAGCAAAGAGAGGAGCAAGAAGAACAATATACAAAGCCAAGAAGGAGGCAGAGCAAACCAGGTTTCCAGATATACTACGATGAGATGACCAAAAGAATGAATTATTCAGAATAGCTAAAGAGATGGCAAAAACAAATATGGATATTGTTGTTGGAGAGAAGTGCATTCGAAATGACAATGGAGAGTTAGCAACAAATGAACAGGACAAGGGGGATGTTTGGAAATGCCACTATGAGAAATTGTTGAATACTAAGTTTTTGTGGAACCGTGAAAATCTCGAAGTTGCAGAAACAGTATCCGGTCCAGCTATAAGAATTGAGAAAGAAATGGTTTGGGAAGCTGTGAGTAAGATGAATAAGGGTAAGGCTGCAGGACACCTCAGGCATTATTACTCAAATATTGAAAGCTGCGGGTGAAACAGGCATTGAGATGATGACCGACTTGACAAATCAGATCATAAAAGAAGACTGAAAGACTGGGAGCTTAGTACCATTGTGAATTGTTACAAGGATAAAGGAAGAGCTTTGGATAGAGGTAATTACAGAGGCTTAAAGTTGATGGATCTGGTCGTGAAAGTGGTTAAGAGAATAACTGAGCAGCAAATAAGAAATCAGATAAACATAGATGAAATGCAATTTTGTTTTATGTTTGGACAAAGTACCATTGGTGCTAGATTTATTTTGAGACAAATGCGAGAGAAGCATCTTTATAAGAAAACCCTCTATTTTGCTTTTGTGTATTCGGAGAAAGCTTTTGACAGAGTGCCAAGAGAGGTTGTCTGGTAGGCTTTGCATAAACTAGGGGCAAATGAATGGTTGGTGAAGGTTGTTCAAGAAATGTACAGAAATGCTCAAAGTCGTATTAAAATTAACAGATCATTTAGTGACAGCTTTAAGTTTAGTTTAGTTGTTTTGTTTTATTGCATATCAACCCTTTTCGGGTAATTTAATGCTTAATCCGGTCATTTTGGTAAAAGTTTTTATGCTTCAAGTTCTTTATATCTTCAAGTATTCATGGTTTTTGGTTGTTTTATAAAGTTTTTATGCTTCAAGTTCTTTATATCATCAAGTATTCATGGTTTTTGGTTGTTTTATAAAGTTTTTATGCTTCAAGTTCTTTATATGTTCAAGTATTCATGGTTTTTGGTTGTTTTATAAAGTTTTTATGCTTCAAGTTCTTTATATCTTCAAGTATTCATGGTTTTTGGTTGTTTTATAAAGTTTTTTATGCTTCAAGTTCTTTATATCTTCAAGTATTCATGGTTTTTGGTTGTTTTATAGAGGAAAATGTTTTTGTTTTTAGTTTTGCAGAACATGATTGAGTTTTGCAAAGGGGAAGGAAAACACAATAACATCAATGTTTGGTGCATTTTAAGTCAGGAAGCCGGTATCTTCAGACAGCCTAATCTAGTAGCACCAGAGACAGCTTTAATGTTAAAGTGGAAGTACATCAGTGTTCTGAACTGAATCTGTTGCTTTTCATTTGTGTCTTAAAAGTATTTGTGTCCAGAGAGTTTCGTATGAGTTGTCCGGAAGAAATGCTTTATGCTAATCATTTAGTGCTTACCTGTGATACAATGGAAGATCTACTTGTTAAAGACCTGGAGGAAAGCTATGGAAAGTAGAGGTTTGAGAGTGAATGTTACCAAGACCAAAATAACTATCAGTGGTTGTAGTGTTGGAAAACTCCAAGAAAGAGGAAAGTTCTCCTGCTCAGTCTATGGGTTCACAAGAAGTGTAGTGGAAGGTATAATAACCAGTTTGTGTGCAAAAAGTGTAAGACAATGGAGATGGATGAGAACTCAGATGTGAAGAAAGTATATTTGGATGGCGAGGCTTTTGAAGTTGTCCAGAAGTTTTGTTACCTTGGTGATACCATCGGAGCACAAGCAGAAGCTAATGGGATAGCAAGTGTTAGGAGTGAATGGAATAATTTCAGGGAACTTCTACCATTACTAACTACTAGAATGTTATGGCTTCAACTAAGGGAAGAGTCTACCAGGTGGTATATGTGCGCAGTATAATGATGTATGGAAGTGAAGCCAGTGAGGGTTGAGGATATGTGTTGCATGGAAAGAAACGACACGAGAATGATACAATCGATGTGTAATGTGAGTCTTAAATACCAGCTTAGATCTGATGATCTCAGTGGAAGATTAAATCTGAACAGTATGGGGTGATGTGGCAGAATAAGTAACCTTGTTGGTTTGGTCACATTGATAAGAGTTCTTGGGTTAATAGACGTAAAACAATTGAGGTAGTAGGGTCAGTTGGCAGGGGAAGAGCGGACGTGATAAAGAAGGATTTGAAAAATAGGGAGATCAATAAAAACCTGTCCACAGATAGGTTAATTTGCAAGTCAATTTCTAAACTCTGTCTAATACATGCCAGCATGTAAAACAGACGTTAAACAGAATATGATGATGATGATATATATAATAATAATAATAGTAATAGTAGTAGTAGTAGCAGTAGTAGTAGTAGTAATGAGATATTATTTTTACTTATGCAAGAAGAATTTCCAATGAAATCAAAATAGAATAAATAATAGTAGTGGTTGCTCCTTAATGGGTCACGGGTACGTTAAGTATTTACATATATATGAAAATAATCCTCAACCGTAATTTAGTATATATATATTTATACAAGGTTAGTCGGAGAGAAAGAGAAAGAAAATAAAAAATAGCGTAATATTTATTTATATATGTATTGCAGAAGATCAGAACAACATCAGTACCGTCGGTTTGAAACCGAGAGTACCGATGTTGTTCTGATCTTCTGTAATACATATATATATATATATATATATATATATATATATATATATATATATATATATATATAACTATGAATATTCTTTATTAAATATTAAAGTGTATTTACCTACAGACATAGCTAACCGACCTCAGATTTTTATAATTTCAGAAGGTGCTCGACAATTAAGATTTATTTATCTTAAAAGTGGGCCATTACTATGAATATTTTTTATTAAATATTAAAGTGTATTTACCTATAGACAACATTGTTTCGGACTTGTGTCTTCGTCAGTGCAGTAAGTGGTGGTTTTAGTCGGTCAGACGGGTTCGAACGCAGTTCATAAATTTTGAAGAGAATCACGGTCCTACGTCCTAATCCATTAAGCCAACGGAAATCACCACACACATTACTAAAATTAAGACATTTAAAACCAGCGGCAGGGTTCAAACGTTCCGAGATCAAAGAATACTGAAACACACGAGCATGTAAGCTTTGCTTTCATAGCTAAACGACCTCAGATTTTTATAATTTCAGACAGTGCTTGACAATTCAGATTTATTTATCTTAAAGGAGCCATTACTATATATATATATATATATATATATATATATATATATATATATATATTCTCTGATGATCAGCAACGTTAACTAAAGACTATATATTTCTCTTGACTTTGCTGTGAAACGTGCATAAGATATAGTAAAGGTATAAAATTTTGAAAAAATAAATTAAAAGATTTTGTTTGTGAGACGAAAAAGAAATACAGGTATTTACCAAAATATTAAGATAAAGAACTTGAAACAATAAATGAAAATTATGGTTTTCGATTGATTTTTCCTATGGTCATTGGAATGCAACTATAAAGTATATATATTGGAATGCAACTATAAACTATATATATATATATATATATATATATATATATATATATATATATATATATATATATACTAGCAAATATATACTCCCTCTGATCGCATATGTTTGCTAGGTTGGGAGGGTGATATCATTGTGCACGAACTACATACACTGCCCCTCAAAGGAGGAGGTAATGATTGAGAGGATGACGAACTAATATACACCCCCCCCCCTCAAGGAGGAGTTAATGCTTTGGAGAATGATATAATAACAGAATAGATAGTACCCCCTCCAAAAAAAAGAGAAAGTAATCTTGGAAGGATATACTGCTCCCCCTCCAAAGAGGAGGTAATGCTTGGGAGGAATGTATCATGACAACAGAACAGATACTACAATACCCCCTCCAAAATAGATGAGGACCCCCCTCCCCCTTAAAAGAGAAGGTAATGCCTTGGAGGATGGTATCATGGCAGCAGAAAAGATACTATGCTATCCCCCTCCTCTCGAAAAAGGAGAAGGTAGTTCCTGGGAGGACGGTCTTATGACAAAATGTAATGTCGTATCATGTAATTAAATAAACACAACCTGTTTTGCTATATAGCTAGGATAGATGGAAAAAACCTTCGCATTTATTCATTTAGATTTGATATTTCTTTGTGCAGAATAATCTCCTAAATTAATGAGCCAATCATTATGAATTTTGGAATATATATTCTAGGCAACACGATGAGTAACATGGGCACATTATTTGTTTTGTAAACTTTAACATTTAGTGGTTGCATGTATATAAAGTTAGGTATGTGTATGTCTCTCTCTATATATATTTCGCTGTACAAGATAAACTCCTAAACTAATGAACCAATCATTATGAATTTTGGAACACAGCTGCTAGGCATAAGAGTGATTAATATGGGCTATATTTAGTTTGATTTAGTTTTATGCAGAGGAGGAGATGAAGTGGAAGTACTTCGTGACAAGTCAGGAACCTCTAATTTGTGTGAAATTTTAACAATAGGTGTTAGATATCAATAAATAAGTATTCTCTAAATTTAAGTTTCTGTGGAGTATTTTAAAGGGTTTGCAACTCCCCTTCCCCTCCATTTGAACATTCATTTTTTTCAGATTTGCATTAAATTTGATCCATATTCATGAGACACTAATAAAGCAAGATTCCTTGAATTTCAATTTCTTTTTAAGACCCTTTAAGTTTTAGCTTTAAATTTTAGACATTTTTTAGAATCAAAATCATGTAATGAATTTTGATCACAATTGGAATAAGGATTCTAGACATGAGGTTTAGTATCATTATATATTGATTTTAATCTTCATGAGAAGGACATAAAAATGGTGCAAAACTGTTCTGTTGGGGTAATTAATTTTACCCATTATGGGACAGGTATATCTATTACAGGGTAATCTCCTAAACTAATGAACGGATCATTATGAATTTTGGAATATATATTCTCGGCAACATGGGCACATCATTTTTGTTTGTAAACTTTACCATTTAGGGTGTGTGTCCGCCAAAACTTGCCCCACCCCTCAAAAAACTTTAAAAATAAATTAGATACAAGAAATTTAATAGAGAAAAGAATTGCTCTACATCAGATCTTAAGTTATATTAAGTGATACATTTTTAAAAGGATTGGTGCACACGCTTGAGGATCAGTAATATGGATGTGCTTGTTAAAATCCTAAACTATTGAACTTATTATTATGAATCATGGAATATGTATTCTAAGCAACAGGATGAGTTAAATGGGCACATTATTTATTTTTGTTGTAAACTTTACCATTTAGGGGAGTGCCATTGAAACCGTAGCACAGCCCCCAAAGAAAGAAAACACATTCAAATGTTAAACTAATGCTATCATTTATTGCTTATGCCTGTCCTGGGACGGGTATTCCGCTAGTTATATCTATATATAAGAAAGCTTTTGATTATTTGTATTCCTACATGAAAGGTTAATAATTATTTTTCATGAAAAGTAAAATATAATTGTTTTTTTTTGTCTTTATGAAGAAAATAATATCTGTTAATACTATCAATTTAGGAACTTAAAATAAAAATCCATTATTACTGACAACATAGGTGAGCTACTCCTCGTAACTAATATTTCATTTTGTTTTGCATTCACTGGCTTTGTTGTTGGTGACCTAAGATAGGGTTATGTTACTGAAGAATAGGTTGCATTTTGATGTTTCAGCAAAAATGGATAACACCCAGATAATGTACTTTGTTCAGTCTAACCTCAAAGCATTTTTTAAAATTTTCTTTTTATCTCTGATCAAACAGAAAGATGTAGAGGTCGCCACAAACATATATGTCAAATTAGGTATGTACCTAAAGCTTTTAGGTTAGCCAGGATTTTGTAAGTATGACCTAAGATAAGAGAAATTTTGAATTAAGTATGGTTGTTGCATTGATAAGGCAGACATAAATTCACAAGGGGAAATCTATGAAGTATAACCAAAACTATCACTTAAAATGTCATCTAATATATCTAATACATAAAGAAAAGTCAGTCACATTCTCCAATTTAGACCGCTATAGTATTACATCTGACAAATCGATACTTGATTCTGCCTAGTCAGTGAATTACGGAAATTTTCCATCTGTGTTCTTTACATAAAAGAAATTCCAATCGATTTCATTGATTACATATTCTATCCGGACAGATCAATCTTTCACTAGGCTAACACTTCTCGAGATTCACTATTTATTTTCATTAGATAATCAACGAAGATGATTATTTAATGAAAACGTTGCATTTGGAAAATTCAAAATGGCATCTAGAATCGCTGGGTACATACTTAATCAGTTCCTTTACTTTATTTATATTAAGCCTATTTAAGAATTAAATACAGATATTATGTGTAAGATTACTTATTCACATTTTTCCTTTTGTTAATCTTATATATATATATATATATATATATATATATATAATAGTCAATGTTAGTGTGCTATAAAAATCGATATGTTAACAGTTAGAACATTCAAATGAGGTTCAATAAGAATCTAAAGACACTATTTGAAATTTTCCTTCGATTTCATCTGGGGTCATCTGGTCTGAAATATGTTTCTTAATTTTTTAGATAAGGATTGATAATTTGTATTATTTGTATTATTCGGACAACTGTTCTCATCTTGGATGTTATTATCATGTTTCGGTTGATGTAACCTCCGACCTTCTTCAGGTGTATCTTGTTGAACTCGGGAATTACTTAAGACGTCTACCCGATGATGGCCGACAGAACAAGAGCAAGCTACCCTGGGGGATTAGATAAAGCGTTCCATTCAAAATTCTGTACAGATTCCTGAGTTCGACAAAATACACCTGAAGAAGGACAGAGGTTACATCGGCCGAAACGTTGTGAGAATAATATCCAAGATGAGAATAGTAGTCTGAATAATTCAAATGATACAAACTAACTGAAATATATTAGAACATACAGAAATTAAATTCATTTAAAAAAAAAGATTTTTTTCATTTCATAAAACAAACATAAGATTAAACAAAGAATATCTCAGTGAAAGAATGTATTTAAAAAATGATATAAACATTTAAATAATTATTTTTATTTAATTATTTTTTAGAGTCAAAATAATTTAATAAAAACGAATGATCGTTTTTGCCGTTTTACAGCTGCAGGATCTCTTTCATACAAAAACTTTGAACGCGTTTATTTCTTGTTTTATTTTTCAAGTAATACTTAATTGTACAGGAATTTCTTTTTCAAAATAAGATTTGTTTTGTTTCTAGATTTTTAAAAAATTTTTCAGTCTTCATCTCTATATTTATGAACGTGCATCTGTGTGCATTCACTGCACAGGCCATGATCGTCCGCTTGTTGTGCTGGTCCAAAGTCGTTGGTCAATCCCGCCACCGGTCGCAGTGTCAATTGTGTGCGTTCGGTCAGTGCGGAAATGGAAACATTCTCCCTCCAAATAAAATTGCAACTCCAGTTCAAAACAAATAAAGGTTTATTTTTGGTGGTTACAATAATATTAATTTTTTTCTACTGAACTTGCAAATGAGAATTCTTAGCCGACCAAACTAAGTCAGACCCCAGAAAACCAAACTGCCTCCCTGCCCATCAGCTGGAATATATATAGATATTCGGGTCTTTTGTGGTAGACCAGCCAGCATCCACCTGAAAATAATGGCCAGCCTCATCTATGAACATAAAAAAAATACTAGAGGTTCCACATCTGGACGGCCATTAAATTTGGAAGACCCTGGGTGGGTCATAAACACAGCAGGGAACCTCGTATCTGTAGAACCATTACTTTTTTTCAAGTAGACAATTATACATTGTTTTAGTGGATTAAAATTTAAAAGTAAGCTTTATTTTTCAAAAATATACTTTTTTAGATGTCCAAAAATTTAAAACAATCAATTTTTATCAAACACCATAAAATAATTCAAGCCAGGTATCATTATCAACCATTTGTTTATATCAGGATCTTAACTTTATTATAAACTAGCAGGGTTACCCGCCGTTAGAATGTGGGATAGCATCATATGCAACATCATATTATAGAGAGGTCAATATACTGATTGACCCCAAAAAATCGCAACATTTTGTTTTTTTGTGGTTTTGTGCTAGGTTGGGTCTAGTCTACAACATACTAAAGGTTGGACAAGATCCGAGTATGGGAAAGTGTCAAATTTCGAATATGACTTTTTTGGGTTTACAAGTCATTTTCCATTTACATGTGAAGCACTAACTAGGTCAGTTTTCATGATAAATCAATACATCTTGGATTTTTACCCAAGTTTTCAGGGTCAATCTTTCACACGAAATGGTTAAATAAACCCTTATACAATATCAATGGGTACCCTTGTTGTATCCACCCTGATTCACTTACGTCACAGTGCTTTTTCAAAACTTTTAACTCCTCATCATCATCTTCCACTGGATCATTTTTCATATTGTCACAATTTTTGTCTTGCCAATGTCCACATTCACTTGTAAATTCTGGTCCATGCCTCCTGCAGGTACACCTTAGGTTATTGCATCCTTCTGAACAGTTGCACTGATTCAGATAATTCATTGCATCTGGAGCAGGGCTTTTGTCCTTCATCACTGGAACAAGTTTGCTCCCTTCCACCTTCCACTCCAACTCAGATGGCACCATTTCATCACTACATCCCATTCACTCCATAATCTGATAGCAAAGAATGAAATTTGCAGACAGAGGGCGTAGGTGGGAGTCGTTCTGACGTGACGAACGTCTTAACTCTCGCAACTTTTTTGCAGAGCATATTGTATCTAATAGATGCCAGGGAGTTTTTCTCTATCCGCATTGAACAAAGCTACCATTGCCTTACAATCATTGGTTTCCGCAACATCCAGTTACTGGCACACGCGCATTGAACCTGTAAGTAGATGGTAGGTACATGCAAAATCAATGGCCGATTCCTAAAATGTAAAAACATTTTAACCCTCCCTTCACCTTAAAATTCACCAAAATTCAGGAAATCAACCAATTTTAATGAAATTTTCAGTATTTTTAATCAACGATCACGTAATATAATGAAACCATTATTTTTTTTTTAATCTTACCGAAAATGTATTATTTGTTGAAAACAAAATACACCTTTACTAAAGTTATATTTTTATGCATTAATAAAAAATGTATGAATTTAAAAAAATTCTTTTATTAAAATAAAGCACTGTAGATGTTTAAAATTAATTTTTTTTTAAAATTATTTCGTACTAGCAGGGTTACCCGGCGTTGCCCGGGGCGATAAAAAAACAATTAAAGAGTGTGTGTAACATCTTTATATAAACACTTCAATCTCTCTTCTTTCTTTAGCCGTCTTTCTTTTCCTGGTCCTCATTATTTCCCTCCCTTCTTCAATCATCTATTTACCTTTTTCCCATATGATTCTTCTCTTGTCTAAATGTGTTAAAAACTAATAATAATGTAATTCACGTAAATTCTCTTTACTAAATATGTATTTTATGTAACTGGATTTTCTTAAAGAAATATGTTATGTAAACAAACAAACATTTTGGATGAAAGTTATTAATTATTCTTACATTGTATTTTTGATCCTGAAATAAAATTATATTTTATTTTTTAAAGACTTTAAAATCGAACTTGAAGGCAATGACTTAATCGCTGGCGGCCATGTTGTAATTTCCTATAATTTTCTTTCGTAAAATAGTAGCAATAGTTTGATTAGCATTTGTCGCTTATTTAAAAAACAAAAAATTTAGAGGTGCGTCCCTGGCGCTAAGAAACGTTAAATAAAATTAAAAGTTATTTCAAATTATTAGGTAATTAAATTAAAATATGACTCAGGATTTTGAAATTACTATAAAATATAATGAAAAATAACTGAAAACGATCCCCCCCCCCCCCCCCGATGAAATCTGCCCCATGGACTCCTAAGGGGTTGGTTTATAGATTCCGGAATACTCCCATCACCTTACTCTGTGAATTTTACATGAGAATTCACTTTTATATGTTATCTATATTCTCTAACCTTTTTTAAACAAACCTAAATTATGTTTTTAAACGTGAGTTATCATTCTTCCTTAGCTATACCCGAACAAATAAATTTCATTAAAAACCATAAATTGTTTTATGTACTAGAGGTATACTTTGCCGGACAACGCCGAATACTGTTCTAATATAAGATATTATAAAATGTACATGTACATGTATTTGTGTTTGTATAGAGTGGCGGGCAGTGGCGGACCTTCGTATAGTTTCTTACCCCCCTTCATTTAAATAGAATTGACGCTAAGAAACGTTAAATAAAATTAAAAGTTATCTCAAAGTATTACGTAATTAAATTACAATATGACTCAGCAATTTAAAATTACTATAAAATATAATGAAAAATAACTGAAAAGGCTCTCGCCCCCTGATGAAATATTCCCCATGGACCCCTAAGGGGTGGCTTGATAGATTCGGGAATACTCTCATAATCTTACTCTGTGAATTTTACATAAGAATACACTTTTATATGTTATGTATATTCTCTAACCTTGTTTTAAAAACCTAAATTATGTTTTTAAACATGAGTTATCGTTCTTCCTTAGCTATACCCGAACAAATAAATTTCATTAAAAACCATAAATTGTTTTATGAACTTGAGGTATTACGTAATTAAATTACAATATGACTCAGCAATTTCAAATTACTATAAAATATAATGAAAAATAACTGAAAAGGACCCCCCCCCCTGAACCCCTAAGGGGTGAGTTTATAGATTCGGAAATACGCCCATCAACTTACTCTGAATTTTACATAAGAATACACTTTTATATTGTATCTATATTCTCTAACATTTTTTCTATAGGGCACACACACACACACACACAAACAGACATTCAATTTTATATAGAAGATATATTACGAAAAGGCCCCTAAATTCTTTGTTAATAAAATCACTATAACTCGAAGAAAAATTAATTTCTTAAATTGGCAATGTCTCATTGAATAAAGCCGTGTTTAATCAATATCCCCCCCCCCCCCCCCCAAAAAAAATGTAATTGCAAAAAATATTCCATGTGATTTTTATAAGAGTTTCTGGGAAAATATAAAATGCGATGTAATTATATTTCCTTTCATGAAAGTGTCAGAATCAACGTAAGAAAATTTGTACGTACCTAGTAGATGGATAATACTCAAAATAAATACAAAAAAAACAATGCAGAATAGTTTTAATTAAAAAGAAAGTTTTAAAAAAAAGGGGAGGGAGTATTAAAAAAAAATTGCAGGGATTTTTTGTCTGTAAGCTAAACGTATAAACAAACGAAATAACATTTAACAAATACATAATTTTATTTACAAAAAGTATAAACAAACGAAATCGTGCACACTTTTCTGATTTTTTCTTGTGAAATCTAAAAAAAAAATGTTTTTAATAAAACTATTCTGCGTTGTTTCGCTTTTCGTATTTACTTAAAAAAAAAAGGTGGGTGTATTAAAAAATATTGCAGAGATCGTGACCCTATTTATTTATCTTCCCACGAGGGCGGAGTTAGGGATAAGATCTGTTTTTAATGTAGGGTGCGTTTTTTTTTAATTAAAACTATTGGTTTAAAATTTTGTAAACTTTCTCGTTCCCCGGATATATGGCCGTTCGACTCATGATGAGTCTCTTCCGCCCTGGCCGTTGACCTCAAAGTGGTTCATCCGCCCATTGATGTTGTATCGACATCACCCTCTCATGTCGTTTTAGCGGTTTACCGGGGTATGGCACTTGGAGCCAGCACGTGAGAGATTTAGGGATGAGTGAGGACCAGTGACACCCGTCCACCCATACAGCTAGGGAGCAGCATGACGAACGCCAAAGGTACTACCTCTCCTCAGGGCCCTTATACACCTCATATCATGAGGGACTTCGACTACATTTGCCCAAGACACACTGCATGGAAAAAAAAATGTACATAATACAAAAATCCATACCGGCTCGCCCAACGCACGGGTTAACAAGGGTCGCACCCCCCGTCTCGCATCAGGGCGAGGGTGAAAAGTGTGCTACTGATGCAACAACGAGAACAACGAAAATAAGAGGAAGAGACAATGTCAGTATAGCCACATGGAATGTCAGAACGCTTGCCCAAACAGGAAAGCTGCAAGAACTCATAAATGGGCTGAAGGGTTACACATGGCATGTTGTCGGACTATGCGAAGTCAGATGGAAGAATATCGGTGAACACCTTACAGATGATCACCACATGCTGTACTACAGCGGTGAAGTGGATAAACACATAAACGGAGTAGGCTTTCTCGTCAATAAAGCCGTCAAAGACTCAGTACTCGGGTGCCATCCAATATCCAGCAGGCTCATCGCCATTCGCCTTGGAGCAACACCATTCAACATCACAATAGTACAAGCCTACGCACCGACAACTGAGTACAGCGACGACCAGGTGGAGGAATTCTACGCTCAACTACAGGAAACCATCGACAAGGTGGATAAGAATGACATTCTCATCATTCAGGGAGATTGGAACGCCAAAGTGGGTGCAGATGCACTTGAAGATTGGAAAAACTACTGCGGGCCCCTCCTGCAACGCAACAACCGCGGTTTGCGCCTACTGGAATTCGCTAGCTACAATGACATGGTGCTGGCAAACACTCTTGGTGAACACAAGGCTTCAAGACGATGGACGTGGCATGCGCCCAACGGATCACATCACCAGCTTGATTATATCATGGTACAGAAACGGTTTAGATCGGGAATCAACAGAGCCAGGTCAAGAGCATTTCCAGGAGCGGATATGGGAAGTGATCATGACCTAGTCATACTGAACTTCAGGGTACGACTAAAGAAGCTCAATAGGCCAAAGAACACTAGATTAAAGTTCAATTTAGACAGACTGAAAGAGCCCGACATACTCGAAACCTTTCAAGCAACAATTGGCGGTAAATTTGCTGCTCTCCTCAAACTTGAAGAAGATACGCAAGCACTGACCACCAAATTCAACAAAGTGATGACCGAAACAGCGAACGAAGTCTTGGGGAAACAGCGCCGGAAAACTCAACCATGGGTCACAGACGAAATCCTCGATATGTGCGACTCTAGGAGAGAGCTCAAGAAAACCAAGAACTCTGAAGAAGAGTGGTAGCGTACAGAAAGATCAACAAGCAAATCCGAAAAGGAATGAGAGAGGCAAAGGAAGACTGAATAGACAAACAATGCATTTCAGTCGAAGAGAACCTAAACAACAACAATAGCAAGAAGGCTTTCCAAATAGTGAAAGACCTGACAAAGCAGAAACCATCAAGAGCCAACACTATCCGCGACAAAGAGGGCCGATGCCTAACAGAAAATCAATGCATCCTGAACAGGTGGACAGAATACTGCTCAGATCTGTACAACCACCAGTACAACGGAGATATCAGTGTTCTAACCAGTCAGGAGTCAACAAACAGCGATGACCACCCAATCCTACGGGAAGAAGTAGTTCATGCTATTAAATTGTTGAAAACGAGAAAAGCAGCAGGAGTAGACAACATCCCAGCCGAAATGATTAAGAAGGGAGGAACAACAGTAACCGATATCCTAACACAAATCTGCAACAAAATCTGGCAGACTGGAGAGTGGCCGTCAACTTGGACACAGTCACTCATCATCACGTTTCCCAAGAAAGGTAACCTACAGCTGTGTCAAAATTACAGGACCATTAGTCTTATCAGCCATGCCAGCAAGGTAATGCTGAGGGTCATTTTGAACAGACTAAGACCACAAGCAGAAGAGATCATCGCTGAAGAACAAGCTGGATTCCGTAAGGGTAGAAGCACCACAGAACAAATCTTCAATCTACGAGTTCTGAGCGAAAAGTACAGACAAGAACAACAAGAAATATACCATGTGTTTGTTGATTTCAGGAAAGCCTTCGACAGGGTCTGGCACGACGCACTGTGGTCAACAATGAAGAAATACAAAAAATGATCAAAATAATACAGGAGTTGTATACTAAAGCCACAAGTGCAGTTCTCGTTCAGGGTTCAGTGGGGGATTGGTTTCACACTGCAGTTGGGGTTCGCCAGGGCTGTCTTGTCGCCAGCACTCTTCAACATCCTCCTTGAACGAATCATGTCAGATGCCCTTGATGATCACGTGGGCACAGTCAGCATTGGTCGACGAACCATTACAAACCTCAGATTCGCCGATGACATTGATGGACTTGCCGGAAATCAAACAGAACTTTCTAATCTAGTGAGCCGCCTCGACAGAACATCCACAAGGTACGGAATGGAGATCAATGCTGAAAAAACGAAGCTGATGACAAATAGTGGACAACCATTATCAACAACGATAACAGCCAACGGCCAAGAACTGGAAACCGTAAACCAGTTCAAATATCTTGGCGCTATACTCAGCAACAAAGGATCCAAGACTGAAATCCTGGCAAGAGCAGCACAAACGGCAGCAGCACTTGCAAAACTGAAATCAATCTGGAAAGACGGAAACATTAGTCTCCATTGCAAACTGAAGCTGCTGCATACACTAGTATTATCCATCTTTTTGTATGCATGCGAGTCATGGACCTTGACAGCTGAGCTCCAAAGAAAGATACAAATGAGATGCTACAGAAGAGTGCTTGGCATCTCTTACTCAGACCATGTCACAAACGAAGAAGTTTGCGCGCTCATCAACGCAAATCGTAACAACTACGAAGATTTATTGACAACTGTAAGAAAAAGAAAGCTTGGATGGCAAGGGGACGTGGTCTCTCCAAAACCATCCTTCAGGGAGCAGTGCAAGGCAAGAGAAGGAGAGGTAGACAACACAAAAGATGGACGGACAACATCAAAGAGTGGACGGGCTACAACTTCGCTACAACCCAGTCCATTGCCCATGACCGTCAGAAGTGGAGACAGCTGGTGTGGAGTTCATTGGTGCAGCGCCCCTACGACCCAGGAGGGGGTTAAGGGACCAAGTCAAGTCAAGTCAAACTTTCTCGATTTTTACAAAAGTTTATAAAATTTTTTCTATAAGCCAGATGTATAAACAAACGAAATATCATTTAACTTTTTTTTTAATTACAACTATTCTGCATTGTTTGGCAATATCTTTCCTGTCCTCGGTCAGTGAAGGAGAAATCCTTCTAGACTGAGGCAATTTAAATTTTTGTCCCAATCCTCTTTTGGAAAGCTGGATTTTCCCTACATTAAAAATCGACCGTAGAAATTTATAAAAAGAATATATTTTTAATTAAAAAAAAAAGTTACAAACTTTTTTCCTCCCCACTAGGGCAGATGAGACACAAGGTCGGTTTTTAATGTAGGGAAAATCCAGTTCCCCCCAAAAAGGGGCACACTTCATATTTTCAGTCTGATACTTTCCCACCTAAACAATTTAGACATTTGTTAAGTCGACTTTTAAAATAACAGTCATAAGAAAAATCGGATATATGTATTTGAAGTTTTAAGGAGGTTCTGATCTCATGAGTCACATAGATATTCGGCACGTAGAGATTCGGCACGACTTCTATTGTCTTTTCTGGAGAATTTTATACATATGATATAAACTTCATTAAAATAGGGTATATTTGAAGTTTTAAAGGAGGTTCAGCTCCCATAGTTCCTTAGAGGTGCACTTAAAGATTCGGGAACACCTCCATTGTCTTCCCCGGTAAATTTTACATAATAATACACTTTTAGATTTTATGTAGATTAGATTCTCTAACCTTTCTATAGAACACACAAACATCACACATTGACTTATATATATATATATATATATAATGATATATAGATATATGGACTCTCTCCCGTCGATTTTCGACATATGAGTTCCCCGCCAGGGGCGGCCCGCGTGTGAATTTATAATTGCAAGGGTTGCGCAATCTCCAACAACCGCTCTCCTGAGTCGGCATTGCTTGATTCCAATAGTCACGGAAACGACAAAATTCCTTTGTCCACTGCCCCTTTTTTGTTCAGACTAGACATGCGGTTGCGGTTGGTTCCTGACCAGTTCTGTTGAGGTGCCTTGTAATACAGGACGACTGGAAACAATGCCGAGATAAGCAGAGAGCACATACAGCACCTGGTATTCCCAAATGGTCACCCATTTAGTACTGGCCAGGCTCGACGCCGCTTAACTTCGGTGATCTAACGGGAACCGGTGTGTCAACGTGATTGTGCCGTATATATATATATATATATATCTATATCTATATATGTTTTGATTAGTCTCTACAATTTAACTGTACGAAATCCAAGTAAAAAATAAGTAAAAATATTAAAATAAGTTAAATAAAATTATTGCTATCAAAATTATTTTAATCAATAAGAATAATCTGTTTAGAATTAAATCTATGAATTCATTTAAACATAATTAAATATTACTAAATTATAAAATGATTTTCATAAATAACACAACATTCTGTAGGATGGGTATTTAGCTAGTACCTTGAAATTTTCCCAGAACTTGATATTAAAAGAGATAGTTTGAATTATTTGGGATAAAGAAAATATTAACATTATTTGTATTTCTGGGTTGAAATTTGACTATCAGATGGGTTGAAAAGGTAGAAGAGTGAAAGAAGAAAATATACAAGCGGAAAACTGCAAAGTGAAATATCTATCTTATTGTAGAGAATTGCTGGAGAGTGACATGAAGTGACATGATAAACTTGATATCGTTTAAAATTGCTGAAGAAAAGATGTAGTATTTCTGGCCGATAAGAATCTTGACCAGGAGAACCATAAGAAAAGTGCGTGATTGGTAGTTCAGATGGATTAACATCTGCTGAGGTTGCACAAGTAGGGGACATTATGCATCACCTTAAGTTGGACATTACTTGGTACACAGAAAGCAGAGAAAATGAGAAGAACAAAAATGGCAGAGAAAATGAGCTTTGCTCCAAAGTTACATCCATTTTTAAAAACTTTGTTGTTAAATACGTAAGAATGTCATAAATACCAAAGTTCTGAGGCGATAAGACGTAATTTTAATGTTTTTACAAAGGAGAAAAGCTTTATTATGCACCAGTTCATGATCAACCAGCAATATCTATGACACATCTAGTGATAAGGAACATGATGAGGCTTTCTTTTTTTCATAATACATGGAATTCCAGGTTATGTGATGATGGGGCAATCAACCATTGGTTGCTTAAGTCACATATTCACCCATATAAGAGGTGTGACAGAAGTCCACTTCCTTTTTCTCCCTTTATGGTCTAACAATGAAGTGGCAACATGTTTGCTAAATCCCTCTCTCTTCTTCCTTTTTGGTTTAATCACGGAAGCGACAAAATTCCTTTGTTCACTGCCCCTATTTTGTTCAGACTAGACATGCAGTTGCGGTTGGTTCCTGACCACCAGACCAGTTCTGTTGAGGTGCCTTTGAGACAACATGCAATCAGTCGTTGCTATGTCTATACCAGTTATGTTAGAGGTGTCTCTACACATTTTGGGAAGTCTGTCTATGCACGTTTTAGTAAGCTTTGATATGTAGGCAGATTTTTGGTGTATTACTTGTAAGCACAAATAAATCCTGTTATATTTTTATAAGTAAGGTTATTAGTTCTTTTTAAAAGAATTTTCTCGTTTATGTGCAAGAACAATTAAGAAACCGATAATATCTTGTGTATCAAATAATTTGAGACTTCACATTAAACAGCCCTGTGCCATACTTACCTTCATCGATTTAAAAAAAATTTTTTTTCTTTTTGTCTATGTGTCTTATGAAAAGTGATTTTTAAAAACTTTACTGCAGCATATTGTTAATGAGTTTGATGGGAGAATACCTTTGTTAGGTAAGATCATGCCCTTTTTAAGCATGAATTTTGTATAGTTTCCTTTCTTAAATAAAGATGTTTTCTTCATAAAGGAAAACATGTTCAAAAATAATTTTAAAACGTAGTGAAATAAAACTTTTCTGCTGATAAATATTGAAGAGTTCCTTCAAAAAATTATTTTCTACAAAATTAAAATATCGAAACAATCCCAATGGACAATAAAAATAATAAAGAAACAAACAAAAAAAAAACACAAACGACAAGAGAAATTAGTAATAAATGCCATTTAATTTGTAATCTTGTTTTCCCAAGCAAATATAAAAATAAAAGCATCATATCTGAAAAAGTTTGAAAAAAAAAAAAAAATTTTTAAAGAAAGAAGGTTAAAAAAAAGATACAATTGGGAGGAGGACAAAGCAGTTTTTTCTTCATTTTTATTTTTTGTAATATTTGTTATTTTGACTTTCCACAAAAATTTACAAATAAAAAAAACATATGTATATATATTTTCAAATTTCCATTTTTTGCAGAGTTTTTTTCTTTTTAAATATATATATATATACACATCTTACCTTTAACATGTTCTTGCATTTTTTTTTTTACACGCACTGAGAACATTGAAAAGTAATAAAAACAAAATTTGTTCAAGTTCTGATTGTTTACCATCGAAATGAAAAGTTCCCTCCATTTTTAAAACTTTTCTGCTGTTTAATAGGTGACTACATTAATAGCCCAGTTCTACTGATGAAGTTTTAATGTAACAGGTCATTCCATAAGTTCTGCTAGGATTTCAATTCTCTAAACTTTAATAGTAACTAAATAATATGTATATATAGATATGTAGTTGGACACATTTAACTTTATAAAATATTGAAACAATCTTCACATGTACATCCCCTAATGGAAGGACCAAAAACCAGATTGATTTTATTTTAACCCACAAGTCCAGAGTCCGGCAGAAGGTTCTTGATAATGGAGCAATCAGCAAAGCGGACATATCTATCCACAAATTTGTGCAAGTAAGAGTAAGGCTCTCATTTTCATAGTCACAAAAACTGGGACCCAAAGACGTAACCTTAGTAGCTTAAAAGAACAATGCGTCAAAGATGCCTTTCAACTCAAGCTTCAAAACCGTTTTGCCCTTCTTTCTAAAGTCTCAGATCCAGAAAGTACCATCAAAAGCATCAATGCTTCTGCAAATGAAGTTGTTCCTGCAGCTAAGCCTTTATCTCCTGACTGTATGTCAAGCAATACCAAACAAGCTATTGAGAACAAGCATAAGATAAGAAGAAAGAAAGGATGTTCTTCCAAAGGATACAAGATAGTCGAAGAAGCTCAAAGAAGACAAAATATTTGAAATAGCTAAAGAGGCAGACTTAATCAGTACACCACCCACTCACAAACAATACTATGCTGCTTTAAAAAGACTAAAAGCAAAGCCAAGAAACATAAGCTGGGGGATTAAGGATAAACACAGCAAAATCCTGTACGACAAAGATGAGATTTTGAAACGGTGGGTGCAATTTTATGAAGAGCTGTATATGAATGACTCGACTGATACCCCTCAAGTTGATGAGGATGTGGAAGACACAATACCACTTATTTTGAAAGATAAAATAGGGCAACATAGCTGCAACCAGTAACTCCAGCTCTGATTTGCAGTTATTCCTGTATAATCTTGCGAAGAAGTTGGTCGCCCAACACTAAATGCATGACTACTGATAAACAAACAACTCTTAACATCAACATCAACGGCCAACAAATAAAACAAGTAACAGAGTTTGTTTACCTTGGACATAAGCTGTGTTCATCTAATGATGGGCAAACAGCTGTGTTCATCTAATGATGGGCAAACAGCTGTGTTCATCTAATGATGGGCAAACAGCTGTGTTCATCTAATGATGGGCAAACAGCTGTGTTCATCTAATGATGGGCAAACAGCTGTGTTCATCTAATGATGGGCAAACAGCTGTGTTCATCTAATGATGGGCAAACAGCTGTGTTCATCTAATGATGGGCAAACAGCTGTGTTCATCTAATGATGGGCAAACAGCTGTGTTCATCTAATGATGGGCAAACAGCTGTGTTCATCTAATGATGGGCAAACAGCTGTGTTCATCTAATGATGGTCAAACAGCTGTGTTCATCTAATGATGGGCAAACAGCTGTAAATCGCAGAATTGGTTTAGGTTGAGCCACCTTCACAAGAAACAAAACCACCCAAACTTCTAATTGCATACCAGACAAAATCGAAGCAAAAACGTATAGTCTTCTTGTAGTCTTGTACGGACTTGAATGTGTCAACTGAACCATAAAACTATGTCAGAAAGTAAAAACTTTCCAAAACCACATCATGCGCTTAATTATCTGATCACATCAATATCGCAGAGGTACAAAAACTCACTGACATCTCATTAATATCCAGTTATCAAATGTAAAGTCTTGCGATTATTTGTGCACATCAAGCGTTCCAGTGTGGGACTATTCAAAATATGCGTTGAAGACATAATACAAGGAAGTCAGTCGAAAGGAAGACAAAAGCAAAGATGGATAGACAACGTGTGTTAATCGATGAACATGAAACAAGCGAACACCTTGGCCCAAGATCGTAAAGCTAGGAGGAGACATATTCTGCAGCTAGTGCAGAAAACGTTTAATAAAAATAATAAACTTCATAAAATTTTATTTTACAGAAAAAAATTAAAATGTTATTGTTGAAATTCCTTCAAACATGTTAGTATCCAAGGAACACTTGAGGCTTATTGATACCTTATGAGTTTAAAAAAGGGAACTGCAGCCGAAGCACTTTGAAACATTCACTTAGTTTATAGAGAAGAATGTCTGAATGAAAGAACGCGCGAGAGATTCAGAAATGAGAATTTTGCCTTTGAAGATGAAGACTAATCAAGATGTCCAGTTGAGTTTGATGAAGAAGAGATACTGTTTGAAGAAAATTCTGCAATATCAGTTGAAGAATTGGCAATAAAGCTTTCCTCAAACGATCATTATCATCTTCAACAACTTGGAAGACGAGTGTTTCATGAATTGTCTGAAGGCAACCATTAATTCCTAGTTGAGATCTGGAGACATTTCATGAGCCACCCATTTTCCAAGCCTATGAACCTTTTCAACTTGTTGAAGATGATAACGAACAGTTGTATGGTTTGAGGAAAGCTTTATTGCCAATTCTTTAATTGATACTGCAGGGTTTTATGTAAGTGATGCACCAAGGAGCTTGTCATCAAACTCACCTGGACATCCTGATCAGTCTCCATTTTTAGGGGGAAACTTCTCATTTCTACATCTTGCAAACCATCCTTTGCATGTTCTTTCATTCAAGCATTCTTCTCCATGAGCTGAGTGCATATTTTGAGTCGCTTTGGCTGCATAATTATCTTTTTTTAAACTCCTAAAACATTATGTATCTCAAATACTCCTTGGATACTATCATGCTTTAAGGGCTTTTAACAGTGAAATTTTAATTAATTTTTTCCGTAAAATAAAATTTAATAAAGTTAAATGCATCCAAATACACATGATATATAAATATTATTTAGTTCCATTAGACATTCCCATTTACTATTAAAGTTCAAAGAATTAAAATTCAGACAAAACTTATGAGGTGGTCTAAGTATTTAAATAAAGAAAAAAGAAAAAAAAGCACATTTAATAAAAATTAAGTATTAAAATAAAGATGTAATAGGCTTTATTTATTTTTTTTCTTTCATTTATATACAAGTAAACAGTCACTATTATGCATTAATGTATTCAACCATTGTCGGCACAATGCTTAGATCATTGTAGCTAATGGAGGTCTTGAAAGTTCAATTCTTGGGTCTTGTCATGCATAATCTGAGTGAGAAGGACAATACCAGGAAGAAATGGACAAGGAGAAAATTAAGTAAAACAAAAATGATTTGTTTTTTGCTTATGTATCGACCACAGAAGTAAGAAAAATCTAGACCTGTAGATTAAAATAAAGGGCCCAGTTTCAAATTCCCAGGTTATTTATCCCAGATTCCTGATGAAGACTAAACAGTACAGCATCCGAAGCATTGTGACTATAAGCAAGATGAGGACACATCTGAATATATCGTTCTATAAATATACATGTATTTGTTAGAGATTAAAAAAAAGATATAAATTATATTGTAGTTAAGAGATTCAGACAAAAACAGTTATGCAGTCAGTGTTCAAAAAAGATGATATAGTTAAAGATTGTTACCATGACTGATTAAATAAAAATAAATGGATGGAACGTAGTTGTGAGCGACATGAAGGCTCCCTTTTCTTGGCTACTACACTAAGATGTAGGGGAGGACGTCACTCCTTTCCCTGGATTGCTCTACTTACCCTTGATCCTCACCTTATAATGCAGAGTTGTTAAGCAAGGAGGCATCAAGTATCATTTTTTAGCCTTTTGTGTGATTCAAACATTTTAACCATGATGTCAAATAGGGCAACCATGACTGATTAATAACATACAAATTAAAGACAATTACCAAAATTATCAAAATAAATTTTGATCAGACAGTGTTCCAAAGTAATTGAACACTCATTTTGATTTTGACCGATTTTTTTAGATGGAGAATTGTTATTCACTTTATTCATAGTCATCGTTTGGGTTTTTGTTGTCACAATGTTTTGAATGCCACCGCCCAGACCTTTGGGTCTTCATCAGGTATCCACCGCAAAAATAACATTTGGATCCAAGCAAACAATGCAAAACATAAGATGAAGACATAATTGAATAACAATGGACCATAGAAACGTCCCTAAAGATTAAAGCAAGATTCCCAGAAGGTTGCAGAGGTGTGACACATGCCTGAAGAACACTTGACGGTACAGCAGTCGAAACATTATGGGAAAGAAAAAAAACAAACTAAAAAGAAGATTCCAACTGTAAATAATTGAAATCGCTTTTTTGTAGATTACTTCCAAATACTGTTTATCGGTTTTTTTTGGGGGGGGGGGGGGGAATATTTATATATATATATATATATATATATATATATAAACAACTAAAAAATATGACAAAAAAAGAGAAATTTAACATTAAATGCAAAAAAAAAAATTATTTCAATGATAAGTAGATTTTAAATAGTTACTCGATGAGTATTTCTTTCAAAGAGATTTGATTTGAAATATGGATTACTTTTGTTTTCTCTAAAATCTATCTAAATGAACTGAGTGAAGGAGGTGGAGCTGTACATATGGTGACTTTTACAATTGTTTATGTGGTGGGATCGGTGCATTATTGACAGATAATGGATACAATTGCATACTTTGGTTTAATTCTTCCGATTGTTAATCCCCAAAGCTAAAGTTATTTAAAAAAAACTTTCCTGTAAATCAGTTTGCTTTTTTTTTCAGCATATAAACCAGTTTTGGGTTATCTCATACCCAAGCAATATTTATCGTATACACTTGATTAAACACAAGTTACTTTGTTTCTCATGGTGGAGAGAGAATTGTGGGTATATACTTTTTGCAGCAGTCATGTGTTAATGACCACAATAGATTAGATCCGATGGTCGATTTCATGATCTGCGAGAGTATCCATTATTTCCCCCCACACACACATCTCAATTCTACTGATGAGCTAACATGGAGTTTTAATGTATGCAGGGGAAGTATTTAAATTATTAGCAACTAATGTATTCAGACGAGAATTCTTACTTGTTATAGGCAAACTTGGAAAAAGATCTGCAAAAACTATTTTGTTAGCATCACTATCTTCAGTTAGATTAAGTAAATGCTTTTAGAGGGCAATTCCCAATTGTTATCAAGGCAACAAATGTCCGAGGAATGCACTCCTTAAATTAGCCATGTTATGATGGCTGTCATAAAAATATATTTTCATGTTTTGATATTTCTGTTTTTGGATGGGTGTAATAGAGAAATAAAAAATAAATACAAACATATAAAATAAAGTAACTCAATAAAAACGAAGGGATAATTTTACCGATTTTCAAAATGGTCAAACCCTATTTGAAACAACTAACCACAAAGATAGCTATATAGTTTGTATATTCCTTTTAAGCCACTTGAATAGTAGTTTGGGATATAAGAGATACAATTTTTAAATATTTTTCTTTAAAAATAAAAATAAAAAGTTAAACAATAAAAGTCAGATTAAAAAAATATATAAAAATCAGTAATATTATGAATATAGAAAGTATCCTCGAATGTATTTTACATAAATCAAATGTTTCATAAACAAATACCTAAAATACTTAGTAAAGTATGACCCTCTACATCATCTCAGCTACCAGCTTATGATGTTAAAGAAATGGTTAAAGACTAGTTAGATAATACCAACAGACACCACCTGTTCAATTTTGTTAATTATACACTGACCATAAAAAAGAAACATTTGGGCTATTGTCAACAGGGGCATACAAAAGCTCCATCACTTTTGTCATAAAAATCAAGTTAAAAAGGTAAAAAAAAATGTTAATAAGCAATTACATGTATTTAACAACTGACCTGCATGTGAGAGCTTACAGTATTCTCAGTGTACAGATGTAAAATTCTAATATTTAATAGATTTTGATCAGGTTTACTGGAACATAGATCTCACCCCAAGTGTGTGTGTGTATATATATACGATGTATTTCTATGTAATTATTTTTATAGGTGATTGCAGCGTTAGTTGGTATTAGCTTACTTATTATTTCAATAGTTTCACTTCCTAAGTGATTAAGATGCAGAAAACTGCACTACTAGTCGTCCTCAACTTATAGGACGTATTTTTTATGTTAATATATATAATTTTATTTAATACGCACATAAAAGTAATCCATGGACACGTGTTTCTGGCTCACAGCCGTCATCAGCATGGCTAACTTACACAGAGATCAAACCCTTGATGTTGATGTCTATAGTCCAGCGTTCTACCGCTGTCCCAAGACGCTCTGTGTAGAAATATGTGCGATTTTTATCTCTGGTAGAACGCTGGACTATAGACATCAACATCGAGGGTTCGATCTCTGTGTAAGTTAGACATGCTGATGACGGCTGTGAGCCAGAAACATGTGTCCATGGATTACTTTTATGTGCGTATTAAATAAAATTATATATATATATATATATATATATATATATATATATAGTTAGTTTCCCTTCCATCTTATCAAATATTGATCTGGTAGAAAATTAGGGTCAAGAAATGATAATCTTACTTCTAATATCGTGCATCTTCTTCTAACCTTCTTCTAACATATAAAGTTATCTTGAATTTTCAAAGTCAGACCCAAATATCATTTAAGCTGACAAGTCAAACTTTGTTTCTGACTAGCCAATTTTCATTTGTTATTCTTGTACCATGTTATTGGTAATATAATATTATACTTTGTTACAATTTTTTTTTTAATTACTTCGTCCAGCCCAGACGACTGCTAATATGAAACACTTTAAAATAATCACCTGAATATACACATCAGCAAAGGGAATAACTCGTATTAAAGAATATAATATGAATTGTCTACTTTACAACTAAAATTTTATTTCCTTTTCTGTATAAGTTCTATATAAATGTGCAAACAAATAAAAATTTGAAACTAAAATAACTTCACTGCATCCCAGGCAATGGCGGGTAGGTACAGTTAGTATATAATAAATAAAAAAATATATAGTTAGCTGGGGTACCACCACAGGGAAAATATCACACGCAACCGCCAATGTAAAAAAAGAACACTGTAGAGGAGAATCTTAAAAATAATTTTTTTTAACCATGTTACTCTAGTTCAAGGGATTTAACTTCACCTACCTGAACACCCAATACATAATGTTATTTTAGGACCTCTTCAATTAAGATAATATATATTTATTGCCCAACTAATATTTCTTTTGAATTCAACTTAAATTCTTCTATTTATTCATGTTCCAACATCAAAACAAGAACATTCAAGAGGAGAATCTGAAAACAAGGTAGGTAACTCTGGTTCAAAGAATGTAACTTCACCCCTCCAATATATTATATAGATATGTTGTATTTAAAAACAATAAGTATGGTCAGTTCAATTTTCATCAAATCTCTTTTGCAAACTTATTTATTCATTATAAGAGTACTTCAATTTCCACTAAGTGTTTCATTCAAAAACACAAAAATAAAAGTTCAGCTTTCATAAAACGAAAATACTTTGAAAAAGCATCCGGAACAAAAAGACGAGAAATTTTGGAAACTAACTTTATTAAAATGAAAAACTTTCATAGAATATCGTATGAATTACGATAAATAGGAGAACCACTTTTCAATGATTATGAAATTGTGAATAGAATCGGTTTTGATTTTTAATATTAACAAATATTTTTTTTTTTAATGAAAATTCGTCTTATTACCAAATGCCAGAACATTTGAGGTTATCGGCCATGGTTGTGTAGCGGCATAACATTCTACGTCAAAGAAAATAGAAAATGATATCAGCCTCAAATTAGTCTATAATATCATTTAGTTTACTTATATACAATATAAAAGCACAGTTTCCCAGCAGATACTGAAATCATTTGTCTGACTATTTCAGAAATATCGACTAAATTGCAAATCAGAAATGTGTAACTCTACAAATTATAAAATGACTTGTTCACATCTGACAACTAAATTGAGTATTTTTAGGTGTCTATGTTGGATCTCCATAGAAGAAATTCACAATTCCACAAAACGAAGACTAGTAAAATTATGATTAACGAAAAAAAAATAAAAAAAATAAAGGGATGGCAGTTAACAACCACCCTTTGATATTGCCAGGGATTGGGCACATGTGCTTCTTCTGGATCACCCCTGTTTATAAAATTAAACCAACAGCAATTGTCTGCTGTTTTTTTTAAATACATGTTTAAAGGATAGATGACTATCTAAATACTCATGCTCTCTCTCATAATATATATATATATATATATATATATATATATATATGAGAAAGGAAAGATGAGAGTAATCCGACGTAATGGGAAATGAAAAAGGAAAAACCAAGAGATATTTTTTTTTATATATATTCATCAACGTTTCGTCTTTATTTGTAAGACTTCCTCAGGATGATAATTTTAAGAAAAATGTCATGCAAGTACATCAAAAACTTTTTCTCATCAACCCATCATGTCAACCCAATATTTCGATAGATATATATTAAAAAAATATCTCTTGGTTTTTCCTTTTTTATTTCCCATATATATATATATATATATATATATATATATATATATAAATTAATAAATGTGAAAAAAATTTCAATTAATAATATATTACTATCAAAATGGGTTACCGTTATTTAAATCAATAATATAACATAATATTTTGAAATACTTTATAGTACAGACAAAAGGCATCTATTGAATGCTTAATTTGCATAACTTTTTTTTAACAGTTCATAATAAATTAATGTTTGGTGTTATTTGTAATTTTATTGTCTTGTTTTTCTATAGATATGCAATAGTTACACTGATATTAACTGTAAATAATTGAAGTGATTTAATAAAAAAAGGATAAATTACTAAACCCTTTCTTAAATTAAACAGACATTAAAGAAATAGAAAGAAAGATACCACGAGGCATAACGAGAAGAGTTTATAGAGAAAAGGGAGGGAGAGGGTGACTGACTGATTGCTTGCTCTCCCTCTCGCTTCCCTTCCTCCTGTTAGCTACACCACATTTTCTTTTTATGGTTTTTAAATTCAATGATTGTTTTAATCCCGTAGACAAAACGTTTCACATTCGTGTTTAAATTTTCCTTTCCGGCCTTTAGGGGAACTGACTTGATTTTCAACAAGTTGCCACCCGTTTCTAAATTGTAAGAATAAAAAAGTAAAGAGCCCCACCCCCTCCCATCAATCGTTCAGGCAAATTGATTTCTTCTTCCTTTAGATTCATTACGGTCTTATTAAAAAGATAAATAAATTTATATCAAAATTACCAAAATGTTTATGCCTATCTATATGAATAAATGTTCATCTATTTATACGAAAGTTTCTGTCTTGTGTTTGCAACAAAGTTATGAATGAAATGTCGATTTAAAATTTTGGTTTCAATTGTTTCAAGTAGTGAACTTAGCTTATAAAGAACTTAGAACATTTTGGATATCATGGTTTTGCAAGAAAGGGACGAACATCAACTGGACAGAGTTCACTTACTCTGTCAACATTTTCAATTTAGTTTTTTTTTTCTTGGAACTTTCAGACTGATGACCGAGTAGGTCCAGTTGGTTTCCTTACTGGAGGGTCTCTTTCTCGGAAAACCGTTCTATCTAAAATGTTCTAAGTTTTGTATATTTCTTTTATGAATAAATATTACACTCTTACCCCAATAATTGAGCACTATTTTGGATTTCTTTCTACATTCTAGAACCAATATATATATATATATATATATATATACACACACACACACACACGTATATGAGAGAGAGAGGGAGAGAGAGAAAAATTAGCCCCATACAAATAAATGTAAAAAAATTTTAAAGCACGAGAATTACTCATAAAAAAAAGGAAATAAAATCCCTTCCCCGCGAATCTATTTTATCAAGATGTTTTTAAAATGAATATAAATATGAAAATATGAATTTTATCTCAGCTTCAGAAAAATGTTCATATCCTTGATCGTAAAATTTTGTTTCAATTGCAAGAAATAAGTTTTATTCAATCATCAGTAGTGAGGGAGGAAGAGGGGGTTTGTTTTAATTGTTAATCATAAATATTTTGGTTCTTTTTAAGTTATTCCAACTGAGTGCGCTCAAGTAAACATTTAAGATTTCACATATATAAAAATTAAGCATTTTTGGCTGAAAATTAACGACCGCTTTGGCTGCAAGTAAATGAAAATAATAAACCAGATCAGAGAACATTTTGTCTTCTTCGAGGATGTCTCCATTATAAAGTAAGCTGATTTAAAAACAAACAAAAAAATTGCCACAAAACCAGATGATTTTTGGTATCAACACTAACTTATAAAACAAGTTGCCACCCGTTTCTAAATTGTAAGAATAAAAAAGTAAAGAGCCCCACCCCCTCCCATCAATCGTTCAGGCAAATTGATTTCTTCTTCCTTTAGATTCATTACGGTCTTATTAAAAAGATAAATAAATTTATATCAAAATTACCAAAATGTTTATGCCTATCTATATGAATAAATGTTCATCTATTTATACGAAAGTTTCTGTCTTGTGTTTGCAACAAAGTTATGAATGAAATGTCGATTTAAAATTTTGGTTTCAATTGTTTCAAGTAGTGAACTTAGCTTATAAAGAACTTAGAACATTTTGGATATCATGGTTTTGCAAGAAAGGGACGAACATCAACTGGACAGAGTTCACTTACTCTGTCAACATTTTCAATTTAGTTTTTTTTTTCTTGGAACTTTCAGACTGATGACCGAGTAGGTCCAGTTGGTTTCCTTACTGGAGGGTCTCTTTCTCGGAAAACCGTTCTATCTAAAATGTTCTAAGTTTTGTATATTTCTTTTATGAATAAATATTACACTCTTACCCCAATAATTGAGCACTATTTTGGATTTCTTTCTACATTCTAGAACCAATATATATATATATATATATATATACACACACACACACACACATATATGAGAGAGAGAGGGAGAGAGAGAAAAATTAGCCCCATACAAATAAATGTAAAAAAATTTTAAAGCACGAGAATTACTCATAAAAAAAAGGAAATAAAATCCCTTCCCCGCGAATCTATTTTATCAAGATGTTTTTAAAATGAATATAAATATGAAAATATGAATTTTATCTCAGCTTCAGAAAAATGTTCATATCCTTGATCGTAAAATTTTGTTTCAATTGCAAGAAATAAGTTTTATTCAATCATCAGTAGTGAGGGAGGAAGAGGGGGTTTGTTTTAATTGTTAATCATAAATATTTTGGTTCTTTTTAAGTTATTCCAACTGAGTGCGCTCAAGTAAACATTTAAGATTTCACATATATAAAAATTAAGCATTTTTGGCTGAAAATTAACGACCGCTTTGGCTGCAAGTAAATGAAAATAATAAACCAGATCAGAGAACATTTTGTCTTCTTCGAGGATGTCTCCATTATAAAGTAAGCTGATTTAAAAACAAACAAAAAAATTGCCACAAAACCAGATGATTTTTGGTATCAACACTAACTTATAAAACAAGTTGCCACCCGTTTCAAAATTGTAAGAATAAAAAAGTAAAGAGCCCCACCCCCTCCCATCAATCGTTCAGGCAAATTGATTTCTTCTTCCTTTAGATTCATTACGGTCTTATTAAAAAGATAAATAAATTTATATCAAAATTACCAAAATGTTTATGCCTATCTATATGAATAAATGTTCATCTATTTATACGAAAGTTTCTGTCTTGTGTTTGCAACAAAGTTATGAATGAAATGTCGATTTAAAATTTTGGTTTCAATTGTTTCAAGTAGTGAACTTAGCTTATAAAGAACTTAGAACATTTTGGATATCATGGTTTTGCAAGAAAGGGACGAACATCAACTGGACAGAGTTCACTTACTCTGTCAACATTTTCAATTTAGTTTTTTTTTTCTTGGAACTTTCAGACTGATGACCGAGTAGGTCCAGTTGGTTTCCTTACTGGAGGGTCTCTTTCTCGGAAAACCGTTCTATCTAAAATGTTCTAAGTTTTGTATATTTCTTTTATGAATAAATATTACACTCTTACCCCAATAATTGAGCACTATTTTGGATTTCTTTCTACATTCTAGAACCAATATATATATATATATATATATATACACACACACACACACACACATATATGAGAGAGAGAGGGAGAGAGAGAAAAATTAGCCCCATACAAATAAATGTAAAAAAATTTTAAAGCACGAGAATTACTCATAAAAAAAAGGAAATAAAATCCCTTCCCCGCGAATCTATTTTATCAAGATGTTTTTAAAATGAATATAAATATGAAAATATGAATTTTATCTCAGCTTCAGAAAAATGTTCATATCCTTGATCGTAAAATTTTGTTTCAATTGCAAGAAATAAGTTTTATTCAATCATCAGTAGTGAGGGAGGAAGAGGGGGTTTGTTTTAATTGTTAATCATAAATATTTTGGTTCTTTTTAAGTTATTCCAACTGAGTGCGCTCAAGTAAACATTTAAGATTTCACATATATAAAAATTAAGCATTTTTGGCTGAAAATTAACGACCGCTTTGGCTGCAAGTAAATGAAAATAATAAACCAGATCAGAGAACATTTTGTCTTCTTCGAGGATGTCTCCATTATAAAGTAAGCTGATTTAAAAACAAACAAAAAAATTGCCACAAAACCAGATGATTTTTGGTATCAACACTAACTTATAAAATATTTAGTGATTTAAAAATATTTGTTGTTCTTGAAAAAGGAAACAGTAAGTTCACTTATCCAATTAATTCTTTTTAAATGGAACTGGAAGTCAGGAGATAAAAATTTTGTTATCAGGTTTAGTCAAAGGTCAATAATCTGCAGAAAAAAAATCACATTCGATAATAATAAAAACCCATGTTTAAATGCTGTTTAGCAAAAACATTTAAAAACTGAAAAAAAGAAAAAGAAAAAAGAATTGTCAATATGTTTCAGCAGAGATGACAAATATAAAAGAAAACAACAAAAACAACAACAGAAAAATTAATGCAAATAAATTTCTGTCCATAAAAAAATTGAATTGGTGACCAATGTTTTCTTTAAAATAAAATCCAAGATGACATTTCATTTTCTTTTCAGATCACATGGCTAGAATTAGCAAGTTCTATAAAATAACTATTTTTGTCTCAAGACTGAAATAGTGTGGGTGGAAAAAATAAGGGGAGGGGTATACATAAATTGGAAGGAAGAAATAGATATAGAAGTAGGAATAATGATGTAGAAGAAGAGTGGGAGAATGATGAGAATGTTGTGTGGAAAATAGATTTTTTGGTATATTTGGACATTTGGACATTGAAAAAAGAAATCTTTTCAATGTTAAAATCTAAGAATGGTTATAAAATCGTCCGCGTCCGACTGACTCTGACATACTGCAAAATATCTTGCTTATTTATGATGATTTTAGTTGTGAAAATACAAGAGAAAATTCCCATGATGCCAGCAGTGATGATATAGGACAGAACAGTGCCCGTCATGTGAACTATGTATCCCATGAGTCCAGAGAGAATAACCTGCGAGAAAAAATAGGCACTGTCCAATATGGCCATGTCGGTTGCAATGCCCCGCACCTGATTGTTAGAACCGCCGCCACTTGGCTCAACATCAAAGAAAAAAATCTGAAAAAAAAAAAAAGAAAAAAAAATTATTTATATATATATTATTATTTCATGTATCCACATAAAATGTTATAAGGGGATATAATCCTTTATGTATCAATTTTCAGTATTTACTTCAATGTACGCGAGTAGTGCTAGATAGTAAGTTATGAAAATATATTTATGGCAATTAAGCTACACATTTTAGCATGACGATTCCCTACGGAGATGAAATACCGAAGGCTCTGTGTAACTTAATTGCCATAAATATATTTTCATAACTTACTATATATATATATATATATATATATATATATATATATATGCACACACAGGGTGATACTTTTTATTATAACAGGAATATTATTTGACTTTACACTTTCAATATCTCAGAATTATCAAGGACAGCTCCTATAATTACACAACACAGTTATCGTGAAAAGGCTGAATATAGCAATTTAGAAATAGAACCATTTTGAAAAGTTGCTTGATCTTTTGTCTACAAAGTTTGCACAGTTAATGGTATCACATTATCAAAACTTAAGAGACATCCAAGACACACTGATAGCATTAGAACACCTGAATTTATTCGGCAAGTACAGTACACCCATTGGTGGTAATCCTAGAAGACCCATGAGATCGATTACCAGTGTGTCAGATGGAACGATATGAAATGTTATTCACAAACACATCAAATATGTCTTATGTTATGAGTAAAGCTCATTTTATGCCAGAAAAGCTAAGGGAAAACTAGTTAATCAGAGCTAATAGGCTCACAGAACAAAGATGGAGGATGGAAAATTTTCATGATCACATGACCCCTAATATTTGCCCTTCTAGCTCCCCAGATCTCAATCTTTTGGATTACTATGTATTGGGAGCATACTTGGCAAAATAATTAATGAGCACGCTTACATAATCCCCAAATGTCTTCATAGTTAAAGTAATGTCTAATATGAACGAGGACCACATGATTCTTGCATGTAGGTGATGAATCATTGAAGTTGAAGGAGAGTTTAATGAATAAAATTAAAAAACAATATATTTATTTTTATCCCCCAAAAAAGGATTTCCAGTAAAAAGACATTTTTATCTGTTTCTAAGAATCATTATTGTGCATGTGTGTTTCCACATATGTTACGCACCATGCATATTAATGCAACAGTACATGACATTTTTAAGGTTGCATAATTGCAAATAGAAATAGTTGTACATTTCTTAAAGGTGGTGTAGGTTTGGGGTGATGGTTCCCCAGGTGCAATGAATCATATGGTATGACTAACAGAGGATGACCTTAGAGTCAGCTGAAACCTCATACGATGGATAGATAGTTGGCTTCATCGTACAACGTGGGAGATTCATAGGTTAGTTGCTGAGCTCCATTAATTAAATGAAGAAAATAAATTTTAACTTAAAATCGATGCTGTTCCCTTCTTCATAGCAGTCTCCCAAGAAAATAATCAACATAACAGAGTCACCCCTACCCCACAAAAGGACTCATTTAGAAATATACAACAGTACTCACACAACTTTGCAATACCCCCGTCACCTAACCCCATGTAAAATAAATCTATATTAAAGCCAACTGAATTTATTTTTATTCAGTCGAGATATTTTGTGTTAGGGCATCACATTAATAAGATGTTTCAATTGTTCGATTTTTAATGGAAGAAAATTATTTTAATTAACTCATCAGAATTTTCTGGAATTATCAATTAAAATAACATTTCTCTCTCTTTGAGGACTTTTCTGTTTCCTCTCTCTCTCTCTCTTATATATATAAGAGAAAGAGAGATGAGGAGTATATGGACAAACTAAAGTAAAGTAAAAAAAAAAAATAAATAAATAAAAAAATAAAATAAAATGTTAATGGTAGATTTTAGGTAATAATTTGCTTAAGTTTCTTTCCAAAAATACTTATTCTAGTTAGGAAGTTTGTTAGACTGGAAGTATTTCTGTTTAAGACCTAAACAATACTAGCCACTTAAGAAATTGATCAAAAACTTTCAACATTTCTCTACTTGTGTCCGAAGATATTAACCTATTTGTTAAGGGGTCTTAAAAAGAAATTGAAATTCAAGGAACCTTGCTTAATTGGTGTCTAATGACTATGGATCAAATTCAATGCAAATCTGAAATTACCAATTGTTAAATTTCACAAAAATCAAAGGTATCTGAATTTTCACAAAGGGTTTCCACCCCCATTTTACCCGATTTCCAGAAAACTAAATCAAACTAAATATAGCAATACCCACCGACCATAAAACGCTTTGGATAGATTTCAAAGTAGTTCTACTAAAATGGTCATATTTTAAAAACCAAAGCACTTAAGTCCTCAAAATACCACCATTTTGTTCGAAATAAATATACTTTCACATTGATTAATAAATAATAATCTACATGGTATATTTAAAGAGTTTTGAGTAAATAAAATGCTAAAGATGTTAACGCCATTAAACAGCCATTTTCGTAAGTTTTTTTCTTTTAGGACCCCCCCCCCTCCCCATTCTTTTAAAATTTTCTTACTACTCTGAGGAATTTCGTCATGAAAGTTGGAAAACAATCAGAAGAGGCATCGCTTTTAATCTTTTTCAGGGTACTAAATAAACTGGTTAACTTCTTTTCTTGTAGTGTTAAAAATAAGACTTCAACATGACAAGTATCAAACATTTTGAAAGTTTTTTTTCTTTGTACCTAAACTAGTAAATAAATAAATATTTTTACTCTTTATGCATTAAAATTATAATTGTATGTTTTTTCTTTTGGTAGTAGCAATTTTTAATTACTCTATCCGAAAAAAACAATTGTTTCCATTTATTAAATTTGGAAAAACTGGCTGTAGTAGCAGCAGCAATAGTAACACAGTTGTAAACAAGAGACACTTTTTTTTTCATTCCAGAACGAATTTTAAAAAATTGAAAATATGGATATAGAAAATGTTCTTACATGTTTAGTTAGAGCTATTCTGTTATCCGGATATATAATTAAATCAATCCCAACCAGTCTGCGTTATGATGCGACATAACCTGTTCAACTTGCAATTTCTTTTTCACATATTTCTGGTCGAATCTTTACAATATTTATATAATTGAAAAGACAAGCAAATAATCTTTGTAAATATATAACTTTTATGGGCTTCTATCCATTGAATTAGTTTTTAACAGCGAATTAAAACGGTATTTTGAAGCTGTTTTTCATAAAAACTAAATATAGCATTTTCTGACTTATCTATTAATTTTTGTTGTTGCATTTACCATAAACAAGTAGCGATCATTATATATATATATATAGTTTGAAAAGTCACACATAGAAGCGTTGCTGAAATGGCAATAATAAGGAGAATATTTTTTTTAAATATTTTGAAAACCTGGACAACACAATTTATTTATGTTTTTTAAAATAAATTATTTATTTACTTTAAAAACTTGAGTACTTTCGGTGATATACACCCTTGTCAGAAGTATAAGCATATTTTTTCTCTCTTCTTTTTTCGTTTAATCCTCCGTGATTGAGACATATTTATTGCAGTCAAGTTGAAATTCGTCTTGATCTTATCAACGATTATATATATATATATATATATATATATATATGTCGTCCACATACAGACTGTTTCGCTGTTTCACAGCTCATCAGTGGGGCTAGACCAGTTAGTGCATCAAGCCGGGATCGAATATATATATATATATATATATATATATATATATATATATATATGGCCGTCGCTTGTACTGACTATAATTCTTAAAAGTGTCTTTTAATTTTTAAAAGTAGTTTTCGTTTAACTTTTGATTGTGTTTGAAAGATAAAAGCATTAAGTTAATATCTAAAAGGAAACAAATGTATATTTACGTGTGAAAAAAAAAATAGAATGGAAAATGTTATCAAAAAAGCGAAAAATCCGTTAAAACTGAAGATTCAATAAAAACATGTTTAAAAATCGCTGGAAAAGTAAATATCAGTTCTCTGGAACTGTTTCAAAGATAATTATTAAATTAAAGTCTTAAAAGAGTGAATTACAAAAGAATGTACCTCTTTTTTATTTACTAAAAATTGCTTAATTATCAAAATAAAAATGTGAAAGTTAGCTAAAACATGTCCGGAGCCAGTGTTGTAAATGTAAACAGAGAATACGGCTACAAAATCTCAAAGTATGGAAAGCTCGAACTGCAATAATAGCTGTTTTTTTAAATAAATTTTATGTTATGAACTGCGTCAATTTTACTAATTAATTTTACATGATGATTGATTAAAATCTTGAACAATTACATAACTCGATTTATTCTTTAAGAATAAATGTAATTTTAAATTACATTAATTCTTAAAGAATAAATAAGTAATTTATTGTTACTACACATGTAAAAATTTCTTATATGTGTCGTAACGATGAATTACATTACTTCTTTTACAATATTTTAAGTGTGAAAAAGTGAATTAAAGTCAATGACTACACTGACAACATAGAATGAAAAAACAAATAATTTATTAATGAATAGAATTCAATTTTGAAAGAAAATGTCATATTTGAATTCTATTTATTTATTAATAAATAATTGTTTTATACTTTTTAAATGATATTTATTAATGAAAAAATGACAAAACAAATACAAACTTACGGTTAATCTTTCCAAAAAATGGACGAAATTGTGAAAAATTAAATTTATTACCAGCTTCAAGTGAAAGCTTAGTCATGTCTTCTAAGACCGTTTTTAGAAATAAAAACAAGCGAAATCCATGTGTAATTGTAAGGACTCGAAAGTAAATTTATTATCGGTTTCCAGTGAAATCTAAGTCAGGTCTTCTAAGATAGTTTTATGAAAAAACAAGCAAGCGAAATCCATGTGTAATTGTAAGGAATCGAAATTAAATTTATTACCGGCTTTCAGTGAAAGCTAAGTCATTGTAAGGAATCGAAATTAAATTTATTACCGGCTTCCAGTGAAATGTAAGTACGGTCTTCTAAGACCGTTTTATACAAAACAAGCAAGCGAAATCCATGTGTAATTTTAAGGAATCGAAATTAATTTTATATCAGCCTCCAGTGAAAGCTTAGTCATGTCATCTAAGACCGTTTTATAAAAAAACAAGAAAGCGAAATTCATTTGTAATTGTAAGGAATCGAAATTAAATTTATTACCGGTTTCCAGTGAAAGCTAAGTCATGTCTTCTAAGACCGTTTTATTAAAAAACCAGAAAGCGACACCCACATGTAATCATAAGGAATCGAAATAAAATTTATTATCGGCTTCCAATGAAAGCTAAGTCACGCGTTTTGAGATCGTTTTATAAAAAAACAAGCAAGCGAAATCCATGTGTAATTGTAAGGAATCGAAATTAATGTTATTATTAGCAGCCAGTAAACGCTAAGTCATGTCTTCTAAGACCGTTTTATGAAAAAACAAGCAAGCGAAACCCACATGTAATTGTAAGTAATCGAAATTAAATTTATTACCGGCATTCAGTGAAAGCTAACTCACGTGTTTAAAGACCGTTTTATAAAATACAAGCAAGCTAAATCCATGGTTAATTGTGAGGAATCGAAATTAATTTTATTATCAGCATCCCGTGAAAGCTAAGTCAGGTCTTCTAAGACCGTTTTATATAAAAAAAAAAAAAGAAAAACAAAAGCGAAACCCACATGTAATTGTAAGAAATCGAAATTAAATTTATTATCAGTTTCCATCGAAAGCTAAGTCATGTCTTCTAAGACCGTTTTATGAAAAAACAAGGAAGCGAAATCAACATGTTATTTTAAGGAATCAAAATTAAATTTATTACGGGTTTCCAGTGAAAGCCAAGTCATGTCTTCTAAGACCGTTTTATGAAAAAAAAAACAAGCGAAATCCACATGTAATTGTAAGGAATCGAAATTAAATTTATTACCGGCTTTCAGTGAAAGCTAAGTCATTGTAAGGAATCGAAATTAAATTTATTACCGGCTTCCAGTGAAATGTAAGTAAGGTCTTCTAAGACCGTTTTATACAAAACAAGCAAGCGAAATCCATGTGTAATTTTAAGGAATCGAAATTAATTTTATATCAGCCTCCAGTGAAAGCTTAGTCATGTCATCTAAGACCGTTTTATAAAAAAACAAGAAAGCGAAATCCATTTGTAATTGTAAGGAATCGAAATTAAATTTATTACCAGCTTCCAGTGAAAGCTAAGCTACACGATTTAAGACCGATTTATAAAAAGCAAGCAAGCGAAATCCACATCTAATTGTAAGGAATCGAAATTAAATTTATTATCGGCTTCCTGTGAAAGCAATGTCAGGTCTTCTAAGACCGTTTTATAAAAAAAAAAGCAAGCAAAATCCACATGTAATTGTAAGAAATCGAAATTAAATTCATTATCGGCTTCCAGTGAAAGCTAAGTCATTGTAAGGAATCGAAATTAAATTTATTACCGGCTTCCAGTGAAATCAAAGTAAGGTCTTCTAAGACCGTTTTATAAAAAAAAAACAAGCAAGAGAAACCCACGTGTAAGTGTAAGGAATCGAAATTAAATTTATTATTGGCTTCCAGTTAAAGCTAAGTCATGTCTTCTAAGACCGTTTTATACAAAACAAGCAAGCGAAATCCATGTGTAATTTTAAGGAATCGAAATTAATTTTATATCAGCCTCCAGTGAAAGCTTAGTCATGTCATCTAAGACCGTTTTATAAAAAAACAAGCAAGCGAAATCCATACGTAATTGTAAGGAATAGAAATCAAATTTATTACCGGCTTCCAGTGAAAGCTAAGTCAGGTCTTCTAAGACCGTTTCATAAAAAAACAAGAAAGCGAAACCCACATGTTTTTGTACGGAATCGAAATTAAATATATTACCGGTTTTCAGTGAAAGCTAAGTCATGTCTTCTAAAACCGTTTAATGAAAAACCAAGAAAGTGAAACCCACAGTTAATTGTAAGGAATAGAAATTAAATATATTACCGGTTTCCAGTGAAAGCTAAGTCATGTCTTCTAGACCGTTTTAGGAAAAAACAAGCAAGCAAATCCCACATGTAATTGTAAGGAATAGAAATTAAATTTATTACCGTTTTCCAGTGAAAACTAAGTCATGTCTTCTAAGACCGTTTTATGAAAAACAAGCAAGCGAAGTCCATGTGTAATTGTAAAGAAATAGAAATTAAATGGATTACCGGCTTCAAGTGAAAACTAAGCTACGCACTTTAAGACCGTTTTATAAAAAACAAGCAAGCGAAATCCACATGTAATTGTAAGGAATCGAAATTAAATATATTACCGGTTTCCAGTGAAAGCTAAGTCATGTTTTCTAAGACCGTTTCATAAAAAAAACAAAAAGCGAAACCCACATGTAATTGTAAGGAATCGAAATTAAATTTATTAACAGCTTAAAATGAAAGCTAAGTTACGTGTTTTAAGACCGTTTTATGAAAAACAAGTAGCGAAATCCATGTGCAATTGTAAGTAATCGAAATTAATTTTATCATCAGCCTCTAGTGAAAGCTTAGTCATGTCATCTAAGACCGTTTTATACAAAAATAAGCAAGCGAAATCCATGTGTAATTGTAAGGAATAGAAATCAAATTTATTATCGCCTTTCGGTGAAAGCTAAGTCAGGTTTTCTAAGACCGTTTTATAAAAAAACAACAAAAAAACAAGCGAAATCCACATGTAATTGTAAGAAATCGAAATTAAATTTATTACCGGCTACCAGTGAAAGCTAAGCTACACGATTTAAGACCGATTTATAAAAAGCAAGCAAGCGAAATCCACATCTAATTGTAAGGAATCGAAATTAAATTTATTACCAGCTTCCAGTGAAAGCTAAGCTACACGATTTAAGACCGATTTATAAAAAGCAAGCAAGCGAAATCCACATCTAATTGTAAGGAATCGAAATTAAATTTATTACCAGCTTCCAGTGAAAGCTAAGCTACACGATTTAAGACCGATTTATAAAAAGCAAGCAAGCGAAATCCACATCTAATTGTAAGGAATCGAAATTAAATTTATTATCGGCTTCCTGTGAAAGCTAAGTCAGGTCTTCTAAGACCGTTTTATAAAAAAAAAGCAAGCAAAACCCACATGTAATTGTAAGAAATCGAAATTAAATTCATTATCGGCTTCCAGTGAAAGCTAAGTCATTGTAAGGAATCGAAATTAAATTTATTACCGGCTTCCAGTGAAATCAAAGTAAGGTCTTCTAAGACCGTTTTATAAAAAAAAAAGCAAGCAAAATCCACATGTAATTGTAAGAAATCGAAATTAAATTCATTATCGGCTTCCAGTGAAAGCTAAGTCATTGTAAGGAATCGAAATTAAATTTATTACCGGCTTCCAGTGAAATCAAAGTAAGGTCTTCTAAGACCGTTTTATAAAAAAAAACAAGCAAGAGAAACCCACATGTAAGTGTAAGGAATCTAAATTAAATTTATTATTGGCTTCCAGTTAAAGCTAAGTCATGTCTTCTAAGACCGTTTTATACAAAACAAGCAAGCGAAATCCATGTGTAATTTTAAGGAATCGAAATTAATTTTATATCAGCCTCCAGTGAAAGCTTAGTCATGTCATCTAAGACCGTTTTATAAAAAAACAAGGAAGCGAAATCCATTTGTAATTGTAAGGAATCGAAATCAAATTTATTACCGGTTTCGAGTGAAAGCTAAGTCAGGTCTTCTAAGACCGTTTTATGAAAAAAAACAAGCAAGCAAAATCCACATGTAATTGTAAGGAATCGAAATTAAATTTATTACTGGCTTCCAGTGAAAGCTAAGTCAGGTCTTCTAAGACCGTTTTATAAAAAAAAACAAGCAAGCGAAACCCACATGTAATTGTAATGAAATCGAAATTAAATTTATTATTGGCTTCCAGTTAAAGCTAAGTCATGTCTTCTAAGGCCGTTTTATGAAAAAACAAGCAAGCCAAATCCACATGTAATTGTAAGGAATAGAAATTAAATATATTACCGGTTACCAGTGAAAGCTGTCATGTCTTCTAGACCGTTTTAGGAAAAAACAAGCAAGCAAATCCCACATGTAATTGTAAAGAATAGAAATTAAATTTATTACCGTTTTCCAGTGAAAACTAAGTCATGTCTTCTAAGACCGTTTTATGAAAGAACAAGCAAGCAAAACCCACATGTAATTGTAAGTAATCGAAATTAAATTTATTACCGGCTTTCAGTGAAAGCTAAGTCATTGTAAAGAATCGAAATTAAATTTATTACCGGCTTCCAGTGAAAGCTAAAGCTAAGTCATGTCTTCTAAGACCGTTTCATGAAAAAAAAACAAGCAAGCGAAACCCACATGTAATTGTAAGGAATCGAAATTAAATTTATTACCGGCTTTCAGTGAAAGCTAAGTCATTGTAAGGAATCGAAATTAAATGTAAGTAAGGTCTTCTAAGACCGTTTTATACAAAACAAGCAAGCGAAATCCATGTGTAATTTTAAGGAATCGAAATTAATTTTATATCAGCCTCCAGTGAAAGCTTAGTCATGTCATCTAAGACCGTTTTATAAAAAAACAAGACAGCGAAATCCATTTGTAATTGTAAGGAATCGAAATTAAATTTATTACCGGTTTCCAGTGAAAGCTAAGTCATGTCTTCTAAGACCGTTTTATGCAAAAACAAGAAAGCAAAACCCACATGTAATTGAAGCAATCGAAATTAAATGTATTACCGGCTTCCAATGAAAGCTAAGTCACGCGTTTTGAGACCGTTTTATAAAAAAACAAGCAAGCGAAATCCACATGTAATTGTAAGAAATCGAAATTAAATTCATTATCGGCTTCCAGTGAAAGCTAAGTCATTGTAAGGAATCGAAATTAAATTTATTACCGGCTTCCAGTGAAATCAAAGTAAGGTCTTCTAAGACCGTTTTATAAAAAAAAACAAGCAAGAGAAACCCACATGTAAGTGTAAGGAATCTAAATTAAATTTATTATTGGCTTCCAGTTAAAGCTAAGTCATGTCTTCTAAGACCGTTTTATACAAAACAAGCAAGCGAAATCCATGTGTAATTTTAAGGAATCGAAATTAATTTTATATCAGCCTCCAGTGAAAGCTTAGTCATGTCATCTAAGACCGTTTTATAAAAAAACAAGGAAGCGAAATCCATTTGTAATTGTAAGGAATCGAAATCAAATTTATTACCGGTTTCGAGTGAAAGCTAAGTCAGGTCTTCTAAGACCGTTTTATGAAAAAAAACAAGCAAGCAAAATCCACATGTAATTGTAAGGAATCGAAATTAAATTTATTACTGGCTTCCAGTGAAAGCTAAGTCAGGTCTTCTAAGACCGTTTTATAAAAAAAAACAAGCAAGCGAAACCCACATGTAATTGTAATGAAATCGAAATTAAATTTATTATTGGCTTCCAGTTAAAGCTAAGTCATGTCTTCTAAGGCCGTTTTATGAAAAAACAAGCAAGCCAAATCCACATGTAATTGTAAGGAATAGAAATTAAATATATTACCGGTTACCAGTGAAAGCTGTCATGTCTTCTAGACCGTTTTAGGAAAAAACAAGCAAGCAAATCCCACATGTAATTGTAAAGAATAGAAATTAAATTTATTACCGTTTTCCAGTGAAAACTAAGTCATGTCTTCTAAGACCGTTTTATGAAAGAACAAGCAAGCAAAACCCACATGTAATTGTAAGTAATCGAAATTAAATTTATTACCGGCTTTCAGTGAAAGCTAAGTCATTGTAAAGAATCGAAATTAAATTTATTACCGGCTTCCAGTGAAAGCTAAAGCTAAGTCATGTCTTCTAAGACCGTTTCATGAAAAAAAAACAAGCAAGCGAAACCCACATGTAATTGTAAGGAATCGAAATTAAATTTATTACCGGCTTTCAGTGAAAGCTAAGTCATTGTAAGGAATCGAAATTAAATGTAAGTAAGGTCTTCTAAGACCGTTTTATACAAAACAAGCAAGCGAAATCCATGTGTAATTTTAAGGAATCGAAATTAATTTTATATCAGCCTCCAGTGAAAGCTTAGTCATGTCATCTAAGACCGTTTTATAAAAAAACAAGACAGCGAAATCCATTTGTAATTGTAAGGAATCGAAATTAAATTTATTACCGGTTTCCAGTGAAAGCTAAGTCATGTCTTCTAAGACCGTTTTATGCAAAAACAAGAAAGCAAAACCCACATGTAATTGAAGCAATCGAAATTAAATGTATTACCGGCTTCCAATGAAAGCTAAGTCACGCGTTTTGAGACCGTTTTATAAAAAAACAAGCAAGCGAAATCCATGTGTAATTGTAAGGAATCGAAATTAATGTTATTATTAGCAGCCAGTAAACGCTAAGTCATGTCTTCTAAAACCGTTTTATGAAAAAACAAGCAAGCGAAACCCACATGTAATTGTAAGTAATCGAAATTAAATTTATTACCGGCATTCAGTGAAAGCTAACTCACGTGTTTAAAGACCGTTTTATAAAAAAACAAGCAAGCTAAATCCATGGTTAATTGTGAGGAATCGAAATTAATTTTATTATCAGCATCCCGTGAAAGCTAAGTCAGGTCTTCTAAGACCGTTTTATATAAAAAAAAAGAAAAACAAAAGCGAAACCCACATGTAATTGTAAGAAATCGAAATTAAATTTATTATCAGTTTCCATGGAAAGCTAAGTCATGTCTTCTAAGACCGTTTTATGAAAAAACAAGAAAGCGAAATCAACATGTTATTTTAAGGAATCAAAATTAAATTTATTACGGGTTTCCAGTGAAAGCCAAGTCATGTCTTCTAAGACCGTTTTATGAAAAAAAAAACAAGCGAAATCCACATGTAATTGTAAGGAATCGAAATTTAATTTATTACCGGTTTCCAGTGAAAGCTAAGTCATGTCTTCTAAGACCGTTTTATGAAAAAACAAGCAAGCAAAACCCACATGTAATTGTAAGCAATCGAAATTAAATTTATTACCGGCTTTCAGTGAAAGCTAAGTCATTGTAAGGAATCGAAATTAAATTTATTACCGGCTTTCAGTGAAAGCTAAGTTATGTGTTTTAAGACCGTTTTATAAAAAACAAGCAAGCGAAATCTATGTGTAATTGTAAGGAATCGAAATCAAATTTATTATCGCCTTTCAGTGAAAGTAAAGTCATGTCTTCTAAGACAGTTTTATGAAAAAAAACAAGCAAGCGAAATCCATGTGTAATTGTAAGAAATCGAAATTAAATTCATTATCGGCTTCCAGTGAAAGCTAAGTCATGTCTTCTAAGACCGTTTTATAGAAATAAAATCTATGTGTTTCAAAAATATTGCAGGTCAATTCCTATTTGATATACCTTTAAGTGAAATGAATTTTTGGATTTTTGTTATTTCATTTATTTTCTGTACATGTCTGTTTCTGGGTATTGGATTATTATATAATAATCTTATGTGTATTTATTCACTCATTTGGTGAACACATATGTTTAATAAAGTATTGTTTAAAAAAAATAGGATTTTAGGAGTTGAATTTAAATATTATGGTATAATTGGGTCATTTCATTGAATTAACTTCAACCAACTTGTTATAAGACTATAATTGTTGTTAAGGTATAAATGTTCTTTTCATTTTTACAAAATTCTTGGATTAAAATAGCTTTCAAAACTTTTCATACATGATAGTTTGTGAAGAATTTCATTCACAAGAATACATTTCAATAATAATTAAATTTAACTTTTAAAATCCTATTAGAAAAAAACCGAAACAAAAGTGAAAATAAGGACTTACAGGAATTGTTTCAACATCCCGTCAATCTCTCTGAACCCACAGCAAATAAACTCACTTTCCTTAAACCCTGTGATAAATCCACTGTCTGTTTAATAATGAATTTAATTGGGGTAAAACGTATTACTACACCTGTTTACCACCTGAGAAGACAGGCAGAAAGGTTTGTAGATACCTTCAAAAGGGCTTTAAGAAAAGCTGGAGGTGAAGTAAACGACGAGTGGAAGATCCAGCAATTCTTAAGGTTTACAAGGTCACACCGAACAGAAACATTACGGCAAACATGTCACCAACGGATATGATATTCGCAAGAAAAATTAAAATCATTTTTGACAAATTGTTGCCAGTGAAGAAAAAACATTTTAAAAACTCGGATACTAAGGCCAGACATTTTAATGTTGGTAAAAAAGTGTTTTTTAAGAATTACAGAAAGGGTAAAATGTTCTGGCAAGACGGTATTGTCACCAGGAGAATCGGATGCCTGATATACATGGTTCGGGGTCCAAAGTGGGAAAACAAGCATCATGTAAATCAGTTGAGCCACAGATACGTGGAAAAACAAACATCACATGAGAAAACCCATGGAGGTACTTTATGATATTTTTGATGTACCGATTCCTGAAAACCTTACTACTACTCCTGCAACTGAAGTAAGACATTTAACGAAAAAGAGAAATTCAACAGAACATCTAGAAATTGACCCAAAGAGGAAAAGATATTTTTTCAGGAAGAAATAAATCTTAAGGGGAAGGTGTTGTGGACTGATCCGGATTTACCCATAGTGACAGGATAGATTCGTCATGAAGTCAACACCTTTTCCCTTACCAGGGAGAACCGCTTAGCACGTCTGCCTTGAGTCGGTAATGGCGACCAACTTATTGTAATTAAGTATTCTTAATACAATTCCTATTCTTTTTAATTCCTGTCTTGGGTTTCTTATTGTTATTCTTACGATATAACAAGTTCTAATAAAATTTAAGAGTCTCTTAAAGGAAAACTTATTAATTGAAGAAATTATTTCAAAATTGAAAAATAGATTTAAATAATGCTAAAATCAAACAACTTGGCATTTTTTTAGAATCACCACACCATGAAAAAAAAAGAGCGCCATATTATTTTTTTAAAAAGAAAAGTCCAATTTTTGGTGTATTTGCTCCAATTGTCATCCATTCCACAAATCTCTAGATATTTCGATAATGTAGAAGTATTATTGCATTTTACTTTTTACATACGACATAATGTTACGCATGTGTGAATATAATAAACTTCATAATTCCATGGTTGCTTTATTCATGATCTGTATAATTTACTGTTAATAATATTTCTCTTGAAATAATATTAAGAAAAAATTCTCTCTTTCTTCTTCTGTAAATTTTGTCATTGCCAGCTAAATATGTGTATTTCAATTACATTTAAATAATAATAATAATAATAAAAAGAATCGAGAGAGTAGATTGTTAAAACTGGTTAAGTTGACAGGACAACAAAATACGATTTTGGAACAATTCCTTTTAAAATGGGTAAAGTAAGAATTTTTGACTATAATGAAATAAGTCAATGTTCAATTACTGGCAGGTCTCATTTTTTAAATGGGTGTGAAAGGTGATAACATATAAATGTGAATAAGCATATTATTATTATATAGATATTTTTTTATAGAATAATTCTATTTGAAGGGACCAGACTTATTACAAAGTTTCCAGACTTATTACAAAGTTTCCAGACTTATTACAAAGTTTCCAGACTTATTACAAAGGAAATACACATTTTGGAATTATTTCTTTCACAAAATTTTTAGAGTGGAAGTTTTCTTTTCTTACCCTATTTCCAAATTAATTTAATGAAATTTTAAAATTTTCCATTACAACCACTTTTTATTAAACTGGCCTAAACTGCTTCTCACAGGGGAAAAATCGTTTTATTTAAATATTCAGTGTTCACTTTTCTATAGACTTTGAAAACTACACAATGAATTAAAAGATTTTTGTGAAGTCTAGACATGTACAACTTATATTCGGTATCATGGCTAAACGAGGATTTGGTTGATCTAATTTGAATCTAAGGGGAGTAACAGCAAGACTGATGAACAACAAACTTATTGACAGAGAGGAAGGAATAGAAACATGATGAACAAAGAAATCAAAGAATTTTGAAATCAGCATCTCAATAATTTGAGGGAAATGGTTAGAATCTAAGGAAGAGAGTGAATAAGAATAAATGCTTGTGTCAACAATTTAACAGGAACACAGCTCAAGGATTTGCTAAATACTAGCTCTGATGCTGGTCACATGAATGAAATTTGCCCAAATTGTAATGCGTATACTTTTTTGGTGAAATGGAAAAGTTTCCTCAAACAACTTCAGTATTTATTCAGCAGTGATTAACTATGGAATTTGGTTTGAAAAAAAAAACTGATGGGTCTGGGTGTTACTTGCCTCTCCACGAGGACAGAGTTAGACACAAGGTCAGTTTTTAATGTGGGGCAAATCCAGTTCCCGAAAAAGGAGCAATTTGGATTTGGGACAAAAATTAAAATTAAAGAGCCAACTGAACAATTTTTCTTTTCTTCAGTAGCTGTACAGACCTGCGATCCATTACATTCAAATTTGTTTTGTAAATATTTATATTTTCTATAACCACACCTTTTGTTAGGTTCAGTATCGAAGCTAAAAACGCAAAGGATTTATCCTTAACTGACTGAGGACAAAACATTTTGAATTATTTATTCTCCATAGAGAAAAAAATAAAATACAATATGAAAAAGTAGGCAGAAGGCCATCAAAAGTATGGAGAAAATGGGGGTCGTTGGTTATCCTTGGTCTAATGTAACAAAATTGACTATCCTACTTTTGGCTAGAATAATCACAATCACCACATTTACTCTAAGGGGAGGGGGTCATCTTACTTAAAAATATCCCAAAAATGTCTTAGAAAATTTTAATTTTATTTATAAATATAACTTTTGATCCTAACCTAAAAGGCCCTAATGTTACATATGATAAAACGTGTTACAATTATGCAGGTCTCATGTTGTTTTACGACACCAGCTATCAAATAAATGAAATTGTTTAAAATGAACTACAACTTTCTATTTGGCAAACACGATCTTCATTGATGGATGGGAATGCAAATTTATTGCTACATTTTTACAATAAAGCAAATGTGTTATTTATGAAAGATAAAACTTTTTTGTTTTAATGTATTTATAAACAAGTTATCCACCTTAGATTTCGGACATCACAACCTGAATGTTGACTACTGCATCAATTTTAAATTCCATCATTAAACACCGGCTCTTGAAAGCCAATCAATTCATCGTGGGTGATGCTATGGTTAAGTATCATGTCAATAATTAATGTAAAGTGATCAGTTGAGTACCTTTATGATTTATAATTCTTATTTCAATAATCTGATGAAGTAACATGTACATTTTACAAGGAATCCTTTAAGAGATAAAAGGTATTATTTTTTAAACTTTAACTTGCTTTCGCACAAAGTCAGAATAACAAAATGTCAAATGAGAAAATCTGTAAAACTAGCGCAAGAGAATAGAAAAAGAAAGAGAAGCTTTTTTTCTAAATTTTTAGTTTCAATTTAGCACAGCATTAGAAGAGTCTGTGAGCATCAATGTCAAGCACACAGTTAGAACCAAATTCAATAATAATGGCTTAGTAGTCTCACATCTTGAAGCAGAGTATCCGGTGAGGATAAAGTCATTGGTCAGTTAGTCTCTAACCATTAAATCAGATCAAACCTCCCTTCTCGTTTTATATAAAACCAGAAATATATAACACCTAGTAAATATCAAATTCATTAGTAATCATTGGCAAGCTGAGCTGATAATCCGTTACACCATGAGTGGGAGTCTACTGTCTATAAATAGCATTTACTGCATGTAGCATTATATCTCCTTACACTTGGTACCGATTGGTAAGTGATGAAGAAAAGAATGCATTTTCCATTTATATTAATGAAAACTTACAAATTTAAATAAAGGAGACAACTGAACAAATTGTATTTTATTCACTAGCTGTACAGACCTGGTGTTGCCCGGGATTCATTATATTCAAATTTGTTTTGTTAATATTTCTATGTTCTATAATCATGCCTTTTTTGTTAGCTCATTATCTAAGCTAAGAACAGCAAATACGGAACACTAACTTTTAGTAAAATAATAAGAGTCATTCCCCTTAGCAAATTTTTCTGCAATTTTTTATTTAAAAATGTCCCCATATTAGCAAAGTACCAAACCAGATTAAGTATTTTTCAAAAATAAATTGTAGGAAAGCACATTTATTGCCAATAACATGGTACAACAATAACAAATTAAAATTGGCTAGTCAGAATCAAAGTTTGATTAGTCAGCTTAAATGTTATTGAAGTTCAACTTTTAAAATTCGGCCACCATAATTCAATATATTAGATTTTATTTTTAACAATAATTGCTACCCTCTTATTTTTTTTATTCTAGATTTTCCTGGTACAAATGTAACTTAATCTTATCTTTCCTGTGTTGCTATGAGTATTTAATTTCTTGAAATTAAATACTATTTATGTACAGGTTCTAGACGGTTCTAATCATCTTAGTTGTTGCCATGTTCACATGTTAGTGGTTGTTGTATTCCCCAGCCTTCTTCAGGTGCCTTCTGGGAATTTTGAACTAGGCCCTTTATTTAACCCACTGCTATCTCATTTTGCATTATGACTTTTTAATGCCTAATATTAATTCATTTTATTTCTTAAGTTTCTCTACCATCGATTGAACTCACAACCCCCAAGGTAGAATTCAATTTCTTAGCAAACTTTTTATTCACTTGGCCACATGTCCAGTAAGAATTGAATATAACCAAGATTGTAATATATTGAGACAAGGCTGAAGTCAGAAATTAAAAGCAAGCACGTGGGGTTTTATTAGCTGTAGTTTTACACATCTGAACAGTACGCTATCCATGGTGAGAAAGAAAGAATACTCTTTTTTATTTCTGGCATATCATCCGTGAAGAATTCTAATCAAACTGACTACTGTAAATGAGATAACTTAAAAGATTACAAGAATAACAGTCTGAAACATGTAAATAATGTAACAATATCCCAACTCTTTAATATGAGAACAGAGACTTAGTTTGTTAATAGGAAATTAATTGAACAGTTACATTGAAATTAAAAAGCTAAGAATACAGCTAAGAATTGCTTAGAATTAAAGGTAAACACAATTTTCTTGTTAGAAAGAAGTTACAAAATCACTTTTACTAAAGAAATAATCTTTCACTTTTATGTATTAAATAGATAAAGAGAAATTTAAATATTAAACGGTTAAATTTAAAATGCCATAAACATGAATGCAACAATGACATACAGAATTATAGCCACCCTGACTGTACGAACAAAAGTTTACATCTGTATTATTTGGATCATTCTGTCTACTCTGATATAACCTCCGACCTTTTTAGGGGCATCTTTTGGAATTTGGGCATTTTATTAAATTTAGGTATCTATTGGAAATTTACCTAAATTCTTTATTTAGTCCATGGGGTAGATTGTTCTCATTTTGTCAGCCATGACCGGGTAGAAGTGTTAATTATTAATCTATTGTTACTCTACACCTTTATCCTTTGTGCGACAGGGTCGGTTTCGGGCTCAAAAAACTTCCGTTTTTTTCATAAATCGAATTATGTGTCAGGTGTCTTTGAGTGGATTTGGGAAAACAAAAGAGATCATATGTGTTTCCCCAAAGGAAATCACTTGAAACAGAAAATTGATAATAAAGTTAACTCCATGCCAGCCACTTCAAATTAAATTTCATTAACGAAATAACTGGTCAGCTGGTGGACGAAATCACCACTTAGGGGATTAACCACTTGAACTCAAAGAGACCAGTCGATAGTTGAGAATTTATTAAACTGGCCAACTTGAAAAACAGAACGAAATGAGATTAATTAGAATCGTGTTAACCACTTGACAGAGCAGAGCGACCACCTTCAGGAATCAACCAATTGTAGCCGAGATGGACAAAATGGAGTGAGATCCTCTGGCTAAGTGGCTTGGCACACCTGATGATTGACCGGAGAAAAGTGGATAATTAAGAACACTCAATTTGGTTTTGTTTTGACTGAAGAAAGATGAAGAAAAAAACTCTAAAATTAATTTGGCTTGACCAAGATCAGATGCAGAGTTACCAGAGCCATGTCAACCCTGACGAGCAGAATAGAGGGCTGCATCAGGACCTAGACACCATACATGGGCGGGGCTAGTGGTAAGCTCGTGCCCATATAAGCAGGCCTTTGAGTGGCCAGAGGGTCAAAGAGAGAGAGAGAGAGAGAGAGAGAGAGAGAGAGAGAGAGATAGATAGAGTCAGAGAGATCGTCTGAAAGTGAACATCAGACAAAAGCCCAGTCCCGCTGCTGCCAAGTGTCTCCAACTTGTCTCCTGAGCCCAAACTTCATGCTAACTCCACAAGCCACATTATTGACAAGAACTTTTACCAATACCCGAATCAGTGTCACACACAAACAGCAGTGGGAACGGTTTGATTCTTCTCTGATTTTTATTATATATATATAAATTGTTTTTCTTACTCTTTTAAACTTGAGTTGATCCTTGTTCTTTTTGAATAACATCTGTGACGCCGTCACCTTGAACGTTTTCTTCATTGGCCCTACGATCCCGGCGTGTGATTAGACCATGCCCGAGATCAATAACACAACATGGGCGGATAAGTGATTGATCGCAGACTACGCCAGATCATTTGTGGACCTCAAAGCCGAGACGCTCCAAGGATGAGGAGACCGCACGGGGAGGCGTAACATCATATTTGTGCCACGTGTCCATGGTGTTGACAGTTCTAAGTGAGAGTCTTCTGGAGGTTGAAGGTTCAATCCTCACTACAGGCAATACGAACTAAGAAGAAAACAAAATTTACTTAACACTTCTACCCGGTCATGGATGAGGTAACGAGAACAATCTACACCCTGTGGATTAAATAAAGGGTCCAGTTCAAAATTCCGTATAGATTCCTAAGAATTCAACAAAGTGCACCTAAAGAAGGCCGGGGGTTGCATAAGCCAAAACATTGTGAGAATAACATCCAAGATGAGAATAGTAGTCTAAATAATCCAATCCTCATCTAAAAAATTCCGAAACAAAAACTTACATTCAGTTCAATATCAAATTTGACAAAAAGAAATTGTTTATGTTTCAGTATTTGCGAGATGAGCATTGATGATTAGGATTATTCAGACTACTATTTTCATTTTGGCTGTTATTTTCACATTCCGACTGATATAATACTTGACCTTCTTCAAGTGCATCTTTTTGAACATGGGAATCTTTGTTGAACTCGGCACATAAATTAACACTTCTGCCCAATTATGTTTGATTGGATGAGAACAATGTACAAAGTAGATTTAATTAGACTAGAAATTTCCCAAGTTCAAAAACACGCACCTGAAAAAGGTTAGGTTACATCGGTCCAAAACGCTGCGAATATAATCAAAATCAGGGGTTTTCAAACTGTGGTCCGTGCACCATAGGGGGGTCCGCAAAGACAAGATAGAGGGTCCGTGGATTCACTCATCACGTGAAATTCAAAGTACAAATTTTCAATGTCTGGATATTTATTTTTACTTATTAATGTTTCTAAATGACAAACGCTTGCATTATCGCCCATTACATGTCAATGGTTGTTGTTTCTTGTATTTGAAGTAAAGTTCAAATTTTACTTTTTTATCAGTAATTTTACTTTTTTATCAGGATGCAAGCGTTACTCATGAGTACATTTTTTAAACGGAAACAACTCAGAACCCACTACAGAGACAGAAGAGATTGTTCATAAAAACAAATTAAGAAAATATGATGTGGAGTATATTTGATTTGGATTCATTGAAAGTGTGTCTAATGCTAACAGACCACAGTGTTTACTTTGTCTTAAGCTGTTGTCAAATGAAGCCTGAAACCAGCTAAATTACAGCGACATTTAACAACACTACATCCTGAATTTGCCACAAAACCAACAGATTTTTTTGAAAGAAAAAGGGATGCATATTTAAAGCAGACAAAATCTTTTGAAATGTCAATAACATCTTATTTGGTGACACTTAGAGTAGCTCGTGCTAAGAAGGCCCATAATATTGCTGAAGAACTTGTTTTGTCCTGTGTAATAGACTTGTGCGAGTCAGTTTTAGATGAAAAATGTGCTGCAAAATTGAAAGCTGTGCCACTGTCAGATAACACAATTGCACGAAGAATAGAAGATATGTCAGAAGATATAAAATCTCAGTTGATTAACAGAGTTAAAAGTAGCTTTTTTGCATTACAACTTGATGAAAGCACAGATATTAATAGTGGATCTCAACTTATGGTGTATGTACGATATTGTTGGGAAAATGAAATGCTTGAAGATTTTCTATTTTGCCATCCTATGCCCACTAGAACAACTGGTGATGAAGTTTTTAAAGAATTGGACTCTTTTCTTCATCAATCAGGTTTGTTATGGAGCAACTTCAATGACTGGTATTTACTCACGTGTTGTAGGGTTAGGGTTAAGAAAGTAGCACTTAATATTACTGCAACACATTGCATGATTCATCTAGAGGCTCTGATTTCCAAAAGAAGGGATGCTTCTTTGTCCGAAGTATTGTCATCTTGTATTAAAGTGATGAACTTCATTAAAACCAGACCACTGTATAGCCATTTGTTAGCAATACTATGTGGTGAGGTGGGGCTGAACATTCAAGTCTGTTATTTCATACAGAGGTAAGATAGCTATCACGAGGTAAAATAATTCAGCGTTTATTTGAACTTAGAGAAGAGCTGTCGATGTTTCTGTGTGATTATAATGCTGAAATGGTTTCGATAATTGCCGATAAAATTTGGTTTTGCAAAGTTGCTTATCTGGCAGATATATTCTACAAACTTAATGAATTAAATTTATCTCTACAAGGAAGGAATTCAAATATCTTATTTAGTCATGACAAAATTGAAGCCTTTAAGAAAAGATTAAACATATGGACTACAAAAGTTAGTAAGACAACTTTAGATATGTTCCCTACACTGGACGAATATCTCAACAATAATGGTTCAGTTAATCCTGATTTGATAATTGTAGATGTTAAAAGACATTTAATATCACTTGCTAAAAATTTTGACACATATTTCTCGAAAGATGTTCCTGATAATATTGCAGATTTTGACTGGATCAGAAATCCGTTTGATGTTGATATAATTATAGATAACAGAATTCTCACAGGAAAAGAAACTGGAAGAACTAGTCGAAATGTCAAGCGACAGAACTTTAAAAATCAGTTTTATGCAGCAACAACTTTCGAAATTCTGGCTCACTGTAGCCTTTGAATATCCATTGTTAAGATTTTGTTTGCAACAACATATTTATGCGAAGCACTAACCAATTTGAAAAACAAATACAGATCCAAACTAGCTCCAGAAAGTGATTGACAATAAAACTATTTGTAAAGTTCTATTATTGTTTAAATTTATATGAAAATTAATTTTTTAATAAAAAAAAATGAATTTTGTTACATTTTGCATCAACATGCAGTATTAATTTAATTTATTTGAACACTTACGCCTAAAGTAAGCTTAAACCCAGTGTTTAAAAAAAAATTATGCTATCTTTAGCAAAAATGTGTGTATAAATTTTATAAGTAAAACCTGAAATATAAAGGGGTCCGCAAGTCAAAAAGTTTGAAAACCCCTGATCTAAATTATACAAGAAACTGTTTATTTAAAATAAAAAAAAACATTAAAAAAAACAAAAAAACATTCCAATGCAGTTCAACATGATGCATTATACGTCAGAAATCAAAACTTTCTATAAAATCCGGAACGTTTTTTGCTATCAACTCAGGTAAATGAACTGATGAATATTTTCATTGTATTGCATTTATTTCCTTTCTTTATTTTATCTCGGCCATTGATATGGACGAAGGGAGTGTCGCAATAGATTAATCTATTTTTCATTATTCCTCATGAGGATAATTGCTTCAGAATTTAAATGGCCTCGACGATCAATTTAAGCTTGAGGTAATACTGTATCTAACATATAAATTTATCTTCTCGGATTTTCAAAGTCAGACCCAAATAGCATTTAAGCTGACAAATCAAGCTTTGCTTCTGACTAGCCAATTTTCATTTGTTATTGTTGCACCCAGTTATTGGCAATATAATAACATACTTAGTTACAATTAATTTTAAAAATTACTTTGCCTGACTGCTACTATCAGACTTTTTTTGGTTTACTTAAATTCACCCGAAACAAGGGGGCACATTGCCACTGAGACGTAAGGGACTACTGTGAATTAGGGGCCAGATTTATAGGGTCATCCTAAGTGGGGAGTTGTGCAGCGAGATTTTTGTTCACATTACATTTAAATTTCTGCATGTTTGTACAGTTGGGAGGGAATTCTAAAAGCAAGCAGTTTGAGGAAAGAAACTATTAGAGTAGAAAACTTTCCGGCATCTGGAGATTTTTACAGTGAAGGGGTGGGATTTTGCTGATTATTGGGTCGGTTGGAGGTATTTACGTTGAGGGGCACAAGTGCAGTAAGTTCGCCGGAGCACATTCCATTAAAGTACTTGTAAAACAAACATACAGATGCAACATTGCAGTGATGGGACAGGTGCCGGAGCTTGGTAGACAGTGTGGGACCTATTAGGTCTGAGGCTGTTTTTTGGACCGTGTCTTAGGAGATTAGTGGTTGGTGCATCAGTCCAGATGTGGCAATAATACTCAATGCATTGGTGAATGGTGGTTTTTTTTAAAAAATAATCATTTAAAAATAAAAATCAGTAAGGGGGGTAACTCATTTTAAATTGAAGAATATAATCATAGTTGTCTACCTTTAGTTTAAAAATGTGCAAAATAATAATTAACCAAAATGACTTCAATCCAAGCAGCTTATAATAAAAGTGTCTAAAAAACACAGCAAAGTAGTTTTTTTAAAGATGTTCACATGATAAAATACATAAAATCAGAAAAAAGAAGAAAAAAAATCAGAAAAAAGAAAATTGTTACCTCTTTATCAGCATGATAATCTGATATCAGAATAAATGGAATTGTCGTCATGGTTGCATATCCAAATCCGGTTATTGCTGCTATAGCATTCACAAGAACGATATTGTGACACAAAACCATGATAAACATGGCCAAGGAAAAACTGGCCATTCCTACCAAATATGTGCGACGGCAACCAAACCGAGCAACCAGCCTCTCGATGAAAGGTGAATAGACGGCAGAGGTCATACAATGAAACAGCAAACCCCAACTTCCCATTCGTACACCTTCATCAAAATTGTTTCTCGACAGAGAATTTTCAGGTGCATTGGGATTCCCTTGATAGACCGCTTGACCCACATAGTCCGTGTAAAAGAGGGTGAAGCCCATGAGTGCAGTCCAACTGCAGAAGTTAGCCGCTGCCAACTGACGGAGCACAAGAGGAATATCTAAAACAGATTGCACCGTCTCTGGCAGTCGGTGATAGATACCTGTCCATACCGATCGACAGATCTGTTTGAGATATTTACATATGTAATAGATGATTGGTAACTTGCAAATCAAGACAGGGACACGAAAAATAAAAGGGAGAGTTTTGGAAGAGTGAATCTTTATCGGCTTGCTAGGTGACATTCGACTGTGGTTTTTAAGATAAGGTATAGATGGTGTGACATTGTCGTCAGACACGGACTCGTTGCTACTGGTTTCATATCCAGATTCGTGTACATTGCCAATCACAAGTTGTATCTCTTCAACGTCAGAGTAAAGAGGGACTTTTTCTAGAGAGTTCTGCTGTAAGGGACTTTCCTCAGCGACCATCAGTGTTGCTGCTGCTGCCAGTAGGTAAAGAATGGTCAGGATGGCAAAAATAGCCGGCTCCTGGCCACCAAAATATATTCCAAGTGAAGAGTTGCTCCAATCCAATGCTGTTATAAGGTATCCAACACAGCCACCAAAGCTAATCATAAAGGAATAAATTGTAAAAATCCGCTCCTTCTGGGTCGTATCTCGAGACGCATCCGATAATAAAGCCTCACAGGGTGTTAACAGAGACTGGGTGGAAAAGTCCAAAAAGATAACTCCTATCGTCAAGATGGAGACACCAGTATGCTTAAAGGGTCCGACTTGGTTAACATCAAGACGTGCGATATTCTCCCCCATCGGGATGAAAACGAGTGACAACAGGATGATCGTCGAGATGCAAAATATAAATGGTCGTCTCCGTCCGTACCGGCTTTTACACCGGTCACTAGCACGTCCGATTAGGGGCACAATAATGAAACAGAGAAGTGGCCCCATTCCTAGGATGATGCTCATGTTCTCTTCGGAGTAGCCAACCTTCAGCAGGAGTGGTGAGATGCAAGTGAACCCAGCACAGGCACATATCTCAACACCACACACAACAGAGTTTAGCAGAATCATTTGTACGAAGCTCAGCGTCTTCTTTGGCTGGTACAGCTTTGTTGCCCGAGGTGGGGATTCACTGAGGACGGCAGCGGCCATGGTCGAAGCACCGTTTCCCCCCAAGGGAAATACAACACTATCATAAACAGCCCTTAGAAAAAGTCAATTGCGCCAGTCTTGGCATGATGTGGTGATATGGGTAGTACTTTCTCAGCAGTGGCCAGTCCATTATGCAATGATGATATTCAGCAGTGGTTGAGTGGCATTTTTTAACGATCTGCAAAAAACAAAAAAAATGTTTACTTAATAAAATTCTGTTTCTTTGTATTTGAAGAGTATTGAAAAATTTACAAATTTCTTATGTGGTGTGTCAATTTTACATACAACCAGTTGCACTAGAGACTTTGACGATAGGTATAGCATATTGTACTTCATCGTAAAACTACAACTCCTTTATTTTGCTCTGCTTCCACTTCCTTCTGAGGGAGTGGACCTGTCCGGTTGATAAAGTCTGTCAAGAAGTCGGATCAACACAATGGAAGAGCAACAAACAAGACATGAGAATCTGTAACTCCAAGAGAAATGGTGACAGTAATGAGGAATCGGACTCAGAGCAAATTGATTGAGCCGGAATTGCAGTTGAGCATTTGAGATAACGACTTTCAGTTCGGTTTTCATCATGTATCTTTTTTTTAAAATTTGAATTCATCTTTGATTAACAAAATCTAACAAAAACGTTGAATTCAAAGAGTCTCGAAAGACACGCCCATCCTCTTTCAAAGGAAAATGTTATAATATACAGTATATTGATAATTCGTACAGAAAAAGAACTTAATAGCTGACTGGAGGTCACAAGAAATGAAATTGATGATTGTTAAAAAAAGCACAAAATTAGAAGAGATGACTGACATTGGTTCAACTCAGATAAGATTGTGAAAGCAGAATCTGAGGCACTAGTCAAGAAAGATAGATCAAAATAAATGAAGTCAAATATTGAAAAGTTCAATAATTTACCACTGCAAGAAATTTATCATGCTAGGTTAAAGAGGTTGAATGCCAAAACCCCAAAACATAAATTGCGGTATTCAGAATACTAATGGAACAATAATTTTAAATAAAGACGATATTCTCAAACACTGAGCAAATTTTTATGCAAGATTTTATGATCATATTTAGTTAAACGTCTGTTGTACATGCTGGTATGTGTTGGACAACCTTTAGAAATTGACTTCCAAACTAAACTATCTCTGTCTAGGTCTTTATTTATCCCTCATTCTCTCAAATTCATCCTTATCACTTTCTTCAATGTTTTCCTCGGCCAACTGAACCTGCTATGTCAACTGTTCTACATCTATAAATCCAAGAACTCTCATCCATTTTTTTGATGTGACCATGCCATCGAAGTCTCTGGTTCTGCACACATGTCCCTATAATGTCCAGATTTAATATTTAAGCCTGTCTTTAAAACTCATATTACCCATCCAGTGTATCATTCTCATATCATTTCTCCCCATGCAACGATTGCCTTCAACCCTCACTGGTCAGATTTCACTTCCATACATCATCACACTGCATACACATTCCTGATAGACTCTTCCCTTGATCGACAGTGGTAATGTTCTGCTGGTGAGTAATGGCAGAAGTTCCCTGAGTTGACTCCATCCACTCCTAACTCTTGTTATCACACCTGCTCCTCCCTGTGCTCCAATGGTATCACTAAGGTAACAAAACTTCATGACAATCTCAATAGCTTCACCATTGAAATATACTTTCTCCACATCTGAGTTCTCACCCATCTCCATTTTCTTACACTTTTTGCACATAAATTGGTTATCCTCTCTCAACCCATCCATAATTCCACTATAATTCTTGTGTACCCAATGTTTACAAGTACCACAAAAAAATTGAATTGCCCCCCCCCAACTCTTTCCACAAACTGAGCAGGGGAATTTTCCTCTTTCTGGAGGCTTTCCAACACTACAACCACTGATCATCACTTTGGTCTTGGTAACATTCACTCACAGACCTTTACTTTCCATAACATTCCTCAAGAAAATGTTTGCATTTCATTTGTTTTTGATTATCAATTAACTTGTTAAACAAATCTATTGAGCAAAGACAGAAATTGTTTAGTATTAATGCATTTAAAATCGTACTGAAAAAGGTTTGTATTCAGGCAATCTTGTTTATGTAATAATTTTTTTTTAAATAAATGGAGATTTGAACGACTTAATGTAATAATTAACCCATCACTCAATAAGTCCCAGGTCTGATGGTGCCGCTTATCAAAAATTCATATGATTTTTATAAAGTACTGCAGTGCTTTCTGATGTGAAAAAAAAATTGTTCAAGTAAAGTAATGGCTTGTAAAGTGTTATTTGGCCTATGCTTCATCAGAAACAACGGTTAAGAGGTGATATGCTGACTAAACGCGGTTGTAAGGACACAAATGATGCCAAACCCTCAGGTTGTCTAAATTCGGCAGTTTTCCCAGAAAACATTAAAAAGTTCTACCATAAATTGAAGTTCATGAGATAGCAGTGGAGTTATAGCTATCAGAAGGCGAAAGTATATTCACCATTCTTCATGAACATTTGTCAATGAGAAAGCTGTGTTTAAAGTGGGTGCCGCATTTGCCTACAGTCGATAATCAAAAAACATGTTGACGATTAAGAGCATTGTTTTTAACAAAATTAAGTTTTTGTGGCAATATGTTATAATGGATGAAACATGGATCCACTACTCCAGAGTCAAATCGGCAATCAGTTGAAAGCTGTCCAAATCGACCAAAGATACAAACATCAGCAGGAAAGTTTTGGTCTCCGTATCTTGGGATGCGTAAGCTATTTTATTCACCGATTACCTTGAGAAAGAAAGAACTATGAATAGCGAATATTATATAGCATTATTCGTGTTTGAAGGGAGAAATCGTAAAAATTGACCACAAATGAAGAAAAAAGTTCTTGCACCAATACAATGCATCATGACAGAAGTTGATTGCAACAATGGCAAAACTACATGAATTGCACTTCAAATTACACTCACCCAATCACTGACTATTTGCAAACCTCACAAGAATGCTCCAAAGAGCTTTGGCTCCAATGAAAAAGTGATATCGGAAACTAAGGCATATTTTGAGGCTAAAGACAAATCATTCTACAAAAAAGACATTGAATTGGTAGAGGTTTGTTGGAATCAGTGTATCAACCTAAGAGACTATATTAATGAATAAAGTTGTTATTTTATTAGTTAGGCCGGAACTGATTGAGTAATGTATTTTTCAACGGAAAATGGGGTGTGTATATAAATATATATATATAATATTTATAAATAAATATTAATTATTTATTACCTATAGATATCGATGTTTCATGCTAACGCAATCTTCAGTGCAGGAAGTTAATTCTCAACGGTCGGTGGGTGTGAACTCCGCTCACAAATCGCCACTGATTTGCAGTCAAGAGCGTTAACCCCTCGGCCATAAGGAATTAGCTAATAATTAAGGAGGAATTTAACTTTGTAAATAGCGAGTCGGCGGCTAATTTTACACGAACAGTTAAAGTGATCAACAAACTGTATTTGGATCTTGCATGAAGCTATTTGTACTGCTTGTTATTAAACTCACTCAGAGTGCCCGGCCTTTAGTGAAGGGGGCTTATAATATTTATAAATAAATATTAATTATTTATTACCTATAGACATCGATGTTTCATGCTAACGCAATATATATATATATGTTTGTCTCACCATCTACTCTTCAAAAAAAATTAACTATATATATATATATATATATATATATATATATATAGTTAATTTTTTTCGAAGAGTAGATGGTGAGACAAACATCCTGCAGGATCACAGACGATGGTTGGATCTGGGCTGAAATTGATTACTTAATGGGACGGCTCAACAAGAATTTATTAACATTGGACTTGAAAACGACCATGTTGTAGTCAACTGGGAAGCAGCCCGGTGGTATTGAGTTTCCCAGATGAACAGTTCTTGGAAAGAAACTCTGCTCATGGAAGTTCCATTTAGTTTTAGGTACACAGATGAAAAAAGGAAAACTATTTACAGTGGTTGTAGCTAGATGTGTTTTTGAAATGAAAGTTTTACTGTGGGGAACAAGAGATTGGAGCTCAATCGAGCACCTACCATGAAAATAACGATAGAGTAGCAATGTCTATTCTGTGAGAAAGAGGCTACAGGGAAGAGAAGCGGACACTCCCCACTAGATTCCTAAGTCGATTTTTTACTTTGTTGAGACAGGATAGAGTGCTCTTAGTGGCACCTCCCCAAATGTGGCAACAGTACTCCATCTTATGCTGTATCTGGCTCTTATACAGGTGGAGGATTGCATCAGGAGTGAGATACTTTCTGGAGCGGTGGAATGATCCACCCCTTTTTCCAGAGACCTTAGCAACAGATTTAATGTAAGACTTCCACTTCAGATCTAGGGTGAACCTAGAAGTTTATCAAAACGGGGTGTTTCCTCAAGAGGAGCTCCATCCATTTCAACTGGAGCAAAGTGAGGATCCGAGCGTTGGTGGTGAAATGAGACACGCTTGGTTTTAGATGTATTAAAAGTAAGCAGACACTTTTTTCCCCATTGTACAACGTACTTCAGATCGGTAGAGAGAGAATCATTTATGCTCTTCGAAGGCTGTGTCATCTGAATAGATATCAACGAATGATCTTAGAATGTGATTTGGGAGATCATTGATGAATATCAGGAAGAAGGTTTGGCCAAGAATGGATCCTTGTGGCATGCCAACATTGATACAATGTGCTTCAAACTTCTGACCATCAACAACTACTTTTATAAACCTAAACTAAATGCATTCTGATGAATGTCATTATCTAAAATTATTTTTTTTTAATTGATAAAAGATTCGTTTTGCAAATTTTTTCAAGTTTCAATTTTCTTGTATAAGTAATTTATTAAGACAAAGAGTTTCATAATTTGGAAGCCCTACTCAAATGTATCTGTATTCAGAATAGTTGGTTTATGTAAAAACAAAATGGAGATTGAAAAGACTGAATGTAATATTTATGCAATGGAAGACGGTGCATATTTTGGTAATTAGTTTGTTTAATCGTCAAATGACAGAAAGAGAAATTTATTGTTGTTTGTTAAAAGTAAACACTTACCCAAGAGAAAATTATGTAAGTCACCATTTTGCACAAATGATGGAAATATAGTGACGTCACATTATGTGGTAGTGTAATGTAAGGAGAGTACAAAGTGAACTTTGGCAGCTTTGTAACTCTCACTTCCCTTATTTTGTCCTTTAGTCCTCACATTCCATGAGTGATGTTTCTGACAAAGAGGGAAGAATTGCTGTTTTCTGGGTCGGAATCTATCCATCTAACACTTATCATTGGCTAGTTTTTGACCTTGAAGTAGTATTTTTATTTAGCTCTTATATCAAGTGGCTTAATGCCTTGTCTGGAGCGATTTCCATAAAAAACTTTGCGGGGTTTTCAAAATTTTTTGCACATCTGTTTCTGTATGGATAATAGTAATATAATATATAAATGTTATTTATCAACAATAAATGTAATAATGACATATTATTAGCAAGCGATATCAGTAAGAAAATTTGCTTCGGAGAATAAATATGGTGTTCATTTGAATATGAATTTTAAAAAGATGACACTCATCAGAAAAACTGATCCTAATCAGATAAAATATTTTCTGAAAGAAATTAATGCAAAATAAATTTTATGTCTCAACAACATGGACCAATGATAAAAAAGGAAATGGCTTGTCAGAATCAAATACCGATTTGTCAGATGGATTGCTATTTAGATTTAACTGCAAAAATCCAACTGACTTAATTTTATATATTAGATACAGTTTATTTTATTTTTTTAAATAAGTCTATGAAATTAATAAAATAGAATAATTCTTTGAGGTTTGATAAAATTTAGAATATTTTTGTTTGTTCATTTCACTATCAGTACATAATTGAACACAGTAGATCCGATAGGATTTGAACTCTGCATCGCTAATTCACATACTGGCAATACTTTAATATCAGGTTTTAAAATAAAATTTTACGTTTATTTATTTATCTGTTCAGGAAGGTAAAGTTAGTCACAAGATCGATTTTTAATGTGGGGAGAATTCAGAGAAAAGGTACTTTCGATAAATATAACCTGTATAGTCATGTCGGCACAAAGAGAAGGTTTTAGGCAACGGGTAATAAGCTCCATCTGGAAAGGAGCAGGTAATGCCTGGGAGGAGCATTCAAGCCTGTTGTAAATCGGTACTTGTAGACAAAATGCCAGAAAGTCGGCATCCAGTATTTTTTGCAAAGATCTGATCTGGAGGACTGCAAAGAAAAGGGGGGAAAATAATATGGTCTCAAGAGATGGAGACGTGATACCAAAGAGAAATGATGCTTAGATGGAGGTACTGGATAGAGACATAGAGAAGAGCAGAGTAGTCATTGGCTCCAGTTTCCTTGGGGAGCAAAGTGCACAAATGAATTTCAACTACTAGAGATTGTGACCATTAGTTTTTACTTACATGATAACATTTTTTAAAGCTTTACTTACATCACAAATTACTATGTTATCTAACAGTAACAGGAATCGTTTGGTTTGTCTGTTTGACAGCATATCAACCCCTTACCAAAGCACAATTCTTATTCTAAAGAAGTTGTTAAAGATACTGATATTCTTTAGCCATAACAGGAGGGTTAGGTTGGGAAGGGTGTCATACTTTTCCCCAATGGCATTAGTACATAAGAGAACACCATAGATCACCTAAGATTTACTCTGCTTGTATATTTAAGACCCCCATCCTCACCCACCACTTGAGGAAGAACAAAACAAAGTCAACCTGTCATCATTTAACCCATATGTAAATGTAAGCAAGCTGATTTTTCTGTTCAAAATAGTGGCTTAATGTAGTCAGGAATAAAGTTTAAGCTGCACGTTTTCACCATGCGCTTTTTATATAAGGCATCAAAATTGGCCGTTAATTGCTTAAAATGCTGTTAATGTATACATAGGTAGAGAAACTTAATCTAAGAGCCTTTGCCACAGATGTCTTTAATTTTCTCACAGCTTTTAGACATTTTTATTGATCTTAGGAATATTGATGAGAATGCCTTTTTTTTTTAAACAATTTAGTGAAACAACAATTCTTGCATTATTTATGTAGATCTACAAAGAAATCAATCTATTGTAATTTGCGATATAAATGTAAAAAAATAAACATGGTTTGTTTATTTTGAATTAGAGTATTGAAAAGTTTGTGGTAAGACAATCTTATGATTAAAAAAAACTCAACGAATATGACAAACTATTAATGTTGTATACATTGAAGGATGCGTATTTCAGCTAGTGTAAAATAATTGTTATTTACTGTTTGAATGTCCTTAAAAGCATTCAAGAAGAGAAAGGGTAAATTATTGTTTGGTGACGTCAGACGGTAAGATGAAACAAAAACATATGGACAGAAAAAGAGAAAATGTGAACGTCATCGAAAAAAGTTAGAAAAGATTTTGTAAGTCAGAAAATGACAAGAAGCAAGTCACTGTAGATGTGATAAAATGTGATTTAAAAATAAATGTGAGTAATTACAACAAACTACAGTTGTCTCTCTACTCCCACCCTGCCGATTTATATTACGAAAATCTGAATAAAGAAGATTGAAAATTATTTGTTCTATTAACAATGATTGAGTTCGTTTCGTTGTTGGCAAAAGAAGCTGTCATCATTTCTTCAGAAATGAGCTTTGGGGATTGTCAACCCCACTTACTAGACAAGTGATCGACCATGATGACAATGAGAGCACACAATAAGCAAAACTAATTGTTTATGTATAACTTCCTGTTAGGCCCACGTTGATGCAGCCGAGTTGCAAGGTAACGTAACAAATGTTTTCAGATTTAAAAAACAAAAACCGAAAAACATGAAAGACAACATTTTACTTTATTTTATTTATAACTTGAAAATGGAAACTTATGAAAATAAAAAAATATGCCTTAAATGACACTTCCAAGCGTGTAGTTAGTAATTAAATGAGATACATCATTTTGTAGTAAAAGATCATTTATTCATTCAAAACATTCATTTGAATTGAAATTGTAACCATTTGGGTATTTTAAAACACCATAACATTTATCGAAATTAAGAATCCGAGTTTGAATATTATTTATGGGTTACCGGATAAATTTTTGGTGTTCTCACAGAACTATATATATATAAATATATATATATATATATATATATATATATATACGGCGTTGCCCGAGTGTTGGGCATAGGCAAAATGCTAGTAAATATGATTAGTAAAAAAGCATTTTATTTACTGTGTAAAATTTAATAAGTACATTTTACTTATATTGACACCAGTTAAATTACTATGTACTAGTGTTGTGACCATCGTTTACAGCTTGTCGTTCCTAATAAAATGTTTGACTTTTCAACAGCTCGACTCATGTAGCAGGGGTAAACAATTTAATATTTCTGTACACATCGTCATTAAGTATAAACATTTTCCCAAAAGTCTAACATAAGTTTGGTAGAATTTTGGAAAGAATGATCTAAAAATGAAATAGACACAAAATTCTATCCTATTTAATGAAATAGAGTATGCTTGAATGAACGAATGCTACCTAACTATGCAATATGTCATTTACAACAAGCAAATAAAAATTGAAATAATTATATAAAACAATATCTATTGTATTAAATCTCTGCATTAGTACCAGAATTATTTGAAAAAAAAAAAAATTTTCTGTGATAAAGTACCTCCAGATTAATCTGACAATGTAAGTTAAATTGGTTTTGATTCGATTTGGCAATAAGTGTCAGGACCAGCGGGACAGTTATAAAAGTGTGTGGGGGGGGGGGGGCGGTTAAACACATGCATATATAACTTCATTATTGATGACCGATGATTGTGAAATCAGTATATAAACAAAAAATGAAGACCATTTCTAATATAATGATGTTGAAACTAGCAAATAACTTCAAAAAGATTAAAAATAAAATATTCAAAAAACCGTTTTAATTATATTTTGAGAAAGTATGCAACTTTAGTTCACACAACACACGTTTGACATTTGACTTAAAACTTCTGATAGTTTACGTTTTTGCTACTTCTTTTTCATCTTTTGTGCTAGTTGACTAATTATTATTTTAGTTGACTTTATGGAGGTCTCTGATCTTCAAAGTTCCTGCTTTTTTTTAGCTTCTTTTCTCTTTCAATCTGAAGCCTTCGATTGTATTTCCCATATACTAAAATCTCGGAATTCCCGGAAAATCATGAACGCTTTTATGACTGTAAATAAAATTAAGTTGATTGGATTCTTGAATTATACCGATATAGCAATACATCAGTCATTTATGTAAATTATCAGTCTGTGTTCTTTTCAAACAAAAATTTAAAATCCAATCTATTTCATCAGTTACATACTATATCTAACCCAACACGTACTTTAGTAAGATACACTTCCCAATCTACGCCAATCTTTTTCATTGGCTACTCATCTTTGTTCATTAGTCAATTAAATTGTTGCATTTGTTACAAATACAAAAAAATCTGTTGTCTATAAGTAATTTTACTTACTATTTCGCTTTACAGTGATTTCTTGATTCGTCATTTTACATTTTATTTCTGGCTATAATATATAAATTTAAGGGCTCAAATGGTAATAGTAACAACACCAACAATAATAATAATAAAATAATAATCTTTTTATCTTATCTATTCTATTCAAATGAATATTGATCGATTCATAAGGAAATAACACACACACACACATATATATATATACACATACACGCGTCCCTCGGATGTTAAGATTTACAAAATAAATAATTTTCCTAGAATAACAATAGTAATAACTGTAATGAAAAATCATAATATAATAATTATGAAAATAAAATAAAATGCAGGTGTCTTGGTAATAAAAATGATAATTAAGTTTTTTTAGTATAATAAAGATCAGTGATATCAATAGTGTTTATATAGGAAATAGTGATAGCCACACCAATAATGAAAACAACAGTGACACTACCAATAATAATAGTTATAACAGCAACCTTAATCATAATAGACGATAATAATAATCATTATTAATAATCGTAATGGCAACAAACATTAATGATGATAATGATAATAACAGTAACAATAATAATGAAATAGTACTATTGATAAGAAATAATAATAATAATAACAATAGTGGTAATAATGATAATAATATTAATAAAAAATAGTAATCATAATGATAATAATAGTTTAATCTAATGTAATAATGATAATAATGATAGTAGTAATGATAATATAATAATAATAATAATAATAATAATAATAATGATAATAGTAATATTAACAATAGTGGTAATAATGATAACAATATTAATAAGAAATAGTAATCATAATGATAATAGTTTAATCTAATATAATAATGATAATAATGATAGTAGTAATGATAATGTAATAATAATAATAAAATGAAATAATAAAAGTAACAATAATAATAAAACGAAAAAATAAAGATATAAACTGGTAATTCAGTAAGCTCAATAGAAATTTAAGAATTTAAAATATACATATATGTTTGGGTTATAGAGGTCAAGCAGTTAATTAGTTTCTCAAGTATAATAAAATATGTTCATTAGTAAAAATAATTACATGAATGGATAAGTAAAAAGATAAAAAATGAATAAAAGGTTGAATAAAAAGATGAGTAAAACGATTAATAAATAAATAAATGAATAAATAAATAAATTAAATAAAGTAAGCGAATAAAAGAGTGAATGAATAGGTAAGTAAACAAGATATGTGGATGGGTATTAATCATGAATATTAGTATGTGATGTGTGTGGGAGACCATATAGGTATATTTAAAAGACAACAATTTACCTTGTTTATAATAACCTAGCGCATGTTAATAACTGAATAAATAAATAAGTAGGTGAATAAAACTGTAAACGGTTTATATATATATATATATATATATATATATATATATATATATCAAGGGCACTGGTATATAATATATAGGGGAACAATGTTGTATGAAGGGAGTTATTAATTCTAGGAAATAGGGTAGAGAATATAGGATGATGGGTTGGGTTGAGGCCTATGGTTTTTAATTTGTTATTTTCTAATGGTACTATGGGTTCAAGAGGTTTTATGCAGGTTACTAAGGTGTGACCTATTATGCCTACAGTTAATTGAGGTTGCATGTTTTTTGTTTGGAAGTTTACCTCTATCACTAAATCTAATTATCTCAAGCTTTTCATTTAGGCACAGGTAACAGAGTGAATTTAGAGAACTGCAGATGCTAGTTTTTCTAATGGTGTTCCATTTAACTATTGGTGATTTATTATTATTGGTTAGTTCCCAATGGTATATAGAGTTTGTTTTTTTAAATCCAGATTGTTGAAACAGCATTTATTGTTAGCGTATCTTTCTTTGAAGGTATTTTCAGCAATTCCTATATAATATCTTTTCTGGGTTGGATTTTCTTTAGTTGTAATTATAGCCTGGTAGATTATTTAGGTTGAAAGACATTTTTGCTGCAAGGGACATTCTGTTTTATTTATGCAGTTACAGGTCTTAATTTTTGTTGTCTTATTATTGGATTCAGTATTAGTGCTGTCATTTAATATTTTATTGTTATGTTTTTTTAATTATTTTTTTCCAAATTTTCACCACAACTGTAACTTAATTTAAAGGTGTTTTTATTTAATCTTTTATGGAGGATATTATTTGGAGGGAAATGCAAGTTAATTAAATGTAGGAATCTGTTACCTAGTTTGGTTTTAACCATGTGGTTAAATGAAGGTGTAAACCAGATAACCTTCCTACTTCTTAGGTTTATTTTTGGGCGCTGTAGGTTTAATATATTTAATTTGGGTGTTTTTATATCCGCTATCTTTTAATGCTTTATTAGAAAAGGCCTTATGTGCATTACAAATTTACTCATTAGAGGAGTTGTTGTTAATTCTCTTTTCAATTGATTTGGAAACATGTTTAATTATAGTTTTAGAATTATTTGAGAATGAATGGACATGGATTGAGTTAGAATTATCTTTATTAGAGATAGGCGGTTTTACCGAAAAAACACGTTCTTTTGGTTTCGTCACCATACCGAATAGGTTTTTTTTTTTAAAAACGTAACCGTTCGGTATTGTGTTTTTACTACAGTAAGCCACCATATACAAGGAAACACTGTTGAAAAGATTTTCCGATTTAAATAAAATTGAATACTACCAAAAAATGTTATATTAGTAAGAGGACAGATTGAACAAATATATGATAAAAACATTTAATCGACTTGTAGGAAGAAATCTTTGTTTACAGTTTGTTTATCATTAACATTTTGAATTTTCAAATAAAAAAAAGAGAAATACGACAGACAACATGACATCGTATTTTTAGCATAAACTATTTTCAAATGAAAAAGAAAAAATCAAACACGTTCCGTATGATGTCGAAAATCTATTTGATTCATATAATTGTAAAATAATTATTTATGTTTGTTTCAGAGTTATCTAAAAAAATAAGTTATTAAAATGAAATTTAAAAAAAAATACTTGTTGTAAAAGTAAATAAACGAAAAGTAGCAAGCGAGTATAAACATTTAAAAAGAAAAAAAGTAGTTGCCAATGCTAGTATCACTTTATTCGGATTTTAAAAATTATTTTAAACATTAGGCATTTCATTGTTTACTTTAAAAAAGCCACTTCATGCATAAATTGTCATTTCTAGAGAACTATCTCTCAAGTATACCGTTTTCTCTCCTAAAAATGGGTTATTCAAAAAGTAGACTATGCAACGATTTATATTTTACTAAATTGTTAATATGGTATTTATTTAGAGTTGACAATTTATTCGAAAGTTTAATTATTAAACTTTAATCCAAGTCATGAATTCTATGACTAAAATTACCTTAAAGCTTAAAAAATGACTTTAGATGAATTAATAATCTCTACTTTTTTTTAACCATCCTTCCTTTTCCCTTGGCGCGGTTTTCGGGTGTACTACTAGTCTTTTACGCATGTCTATAAAGTTTCATTACCCTGTCTTAAAAACAAATATTAATAATAACTAATCATCACACAAGAGAATGAATAGCTTCCATAGTAAAAAATTTTTTTCAAAAAAACCGAACCGTAAACCGAGGTTTTAAGGGGAAAAAACCGAAACCGATACGATACCGAAACCAAAATTTCAAAACCGCCCAACTCTAATCTTTATTATAAGATTTGTACGTTCCTTTATTCAAATTAAATGCTACGTCTAAAAAAATTAACTAGTTTTATCTTTGATGTTATTTCTACTTTGAGACCTAACATTTTCATCTCTTTAATAAAAATCTTTATTATTTTTTTACATTTTAGTTCATTACAGTTTTTTACCACTAGGAGGCAATCATCTCTGTATAATCTAATATCTTTTCTATCAATGTGTTTTGTGAGGTTATATAATATGTAAAGTCTGACAAGGTTGGTAAGTTCGGCAGAATCCAAAGAACCCATCGAGACATCAAAGGATTGGTTGCTTTTGGTCCATTGTTCCTGTTTGCTAATTAAGACTGTGTTTCTACATTTTCTAATGATATTAATTTCTTCTTCAGAAATATCAGAAAGAAAATTAGCGAAATCTATTACATTTGGAAAATATTTCCGTTGTATTCACCCACTTGTTTAGTTTGTAAGTTGTTTTTATTTGCCAGTTCATTCTCTCTAATATCTTTTTAATAATTTTGCTAATTTCTTGTCTAGTAGGGCTTATAAGTCTGGTGGCTGGTTTTGTTTGTAAGTCAGGTTTGTGGATAATTATATATACATTATATATATATATATATATATATATATATATATATATATATTCACACACAGGTGCATAAGATATTTGAGGACATATGTTAAGTTTACTATAGCAGTATATTTACAAACTTGATATTTTTTACATTTCAGAATTATCAATAGCAGACTGTATGATTACATAAGAAATGAAGACACACAGTCATCAAGCTGAACATAACATTTTAAAAAGTAGCTAGATCTTTTGTCTACAAGATTCACAAGGAGTTAGAGGCTAAAGATGGAAATGTTTCGCCACTATCAAAATGTAAGAAGCATTGAAGACGTACTGACACTATTTAGAACACCAGAATTCATTCAGCAAGACAGACAGACCATTGATGATAATCCCAGAAGATCCATGATGCAGATTGCAAATGAACGCCATGTATCAGAAGGAACAATCCAAAATGTTGTCCACTCAAATGTTAGATAGGGATATGAAGCAGTGAAACCCTGTGCATGGGGGACAGTGTCCTCCATCTCACACAGGATGCACAATTGATTCTACGACCCAATGAATACAAAGTAGAGAAGGATGTGTGAGATAGTACCCAGAAAATAGTAAACTAAGAGAAAATTTAATGATTGTGTTATTGATAAAGAATTAAGTAATTCAAATTATGATAGTCATAGCTGTTAGCTGGAACAAGTCAGGAACCATACTGTTTTAATGGTGAATATTGTTCACGATACATGTGGTGCTAAAGTAAAGAAAAGGAAAAAGATAGAAGGAAAAGCAAAGGGAGGTAAGCCGATAATTTGTGAAGCGGGGAAAGAGAGAGAGAATAACCTCTTCACTTTGTGGTACAAGGATGAGCGCCCCTTCGTGGAGCTGGATTTCCCCACATTACAGGCCAGCCTTGTGTCTGACTTGCTTTTGTGGGAAAGTAAGTAAATCGAGACAATGGTGTGGTCACATTGAAATGTTGCTACAGCAACCATTAACAAATATGACATCAATCACATCTGATCCCAGCCAAGTTGACAGGTGTTTACAGTATTGCCTGCCATTGAGTACATTTGGAAATTCAAAAACAAAATCTAATTACACTGATAACGAACTTTATTGTATTAAGTTCGTTATCAGTGTCATTACTGTTGTCCTTTCTCTCTGTCTCTTTTTGATGTGTATTCTCGTTTTCTCTACTTTTTTTTCTCTCTCGTTTTTGTCAGCCTGAGGAAGAATTCAACAGTTGTTAGTTTACTTCCTTAAGGTTTTATGTTTCTCGGAATGTGAAACATGAATTATATATTTTTATATAAAATGGTTGTTCGCTAATTCTTCTAAAGCGTTCAATTTCCATCATGACGTCCCAAATCTAGCCAAGCTAATTAATTCTCTGAAGAGAATTAATGATGCCCACCATGCTAACCAAACCAAACCATACAACATCAGAATCACCCATTCGAATGGCACAAGGCTGCATTTAAGGATCTTTGACAATATGGGTTTAAACGTTATAAACAATGGTATTGCCACTGTTTGAATCAGGAAATGTAACTATCATACCCCTCAAGAGCTGATGGTCCGTGCCAGAATGATAAGAGCCCTTCCAGAGACGTCGCCATGGCACAAACACACCAAGATACACTCCCAGGTCAACGATAGTGTTACAACGTTACGTTAAAAAAAGGGAGGGGAGACGATCAGAATGAAAAAGGAAAGAGACTTATGTGTTGTATATATATATATTCGCCGGAGCCATCACACTTTCAGCATGATACTGTACCAATAAACCACCTTTTCAGCAGTGGCAATCTGTTTTATTGATCTACGGAGTCTTTCGACAATACCAGAAACGCAGTCGGATACTCCAACTTTCAGCAAACATTCTGAACCTATTGCTGTTAAAAGCTGTACCATTGTCAGTCAAGATTTCTTCGGGTGGACGCTTCTCAAAGAAAATAGAGCTTGAGACACTGTATCACAGTGGCAAAATCCTCTCACCATAATCGCAAACTGGGTAGGTTCACAATCAATAAGGGTTAGATAGTGAAAACCCCATAGTGGGTGACATCCATACCCAACCTTTGCCATATACTTGATGATTCAAGCTTCCCATGTTGCCATTGTATCAGTACAGAATCAATAGACAGACGTTCGCTACAGGATGCAATTGCAGATTTCACAGCCTTCTTAGTCGTACCAGGGGTGCCTCTTTGTCGTACCAGGGGTGATCCTCCTGATGAAGTAGGTTGTTTGTTTCACTCCAGAATGACCGCTGTTTAAATGGATCTGTCGTATTTGGCTCAGCTCTATGCTGTTTTGTGGCGGCGGTAATATATCTGAGACACAGGCTTCATTTCCTTCTTCATTACCTCCAGCCACCTCTGCGAGACTCTAGTGATCTTATTGGCTTTATTTTGACTAGACCTGACGAGCACAACATCTACCACCAGCATGTACTCTTTGACCAGTTCTGAAAAGGTTTGCAACCGTTTTCTGATGAGCATTTCACTAGCAGCCTTAGTGCTCACTCTGGATTTGTTAGTTAATGTGTTAGTAAGCCATTGGTGAACACATAAGGATTTGGCCTCCCAGTGTATTGCAAGAATAGCATCCAACTCCATGAGGTTGATGTGTGGTGTGTCCGATTCTGGCCACATTCAACACGCATCTTCAATCACAGTCCCATGTGATTCAAGCAGGAGGCCTGTAGCCAAGGAACTTGCATCAACCCACACATGAATCTCCTCGCTATCGACACACCATTTACCTTTGCATGGGTCAGCCTGACTCACTCTGTCAACAGTCTCAATTAGCATACGTTCTAATAGGACATTCTTGGATCGATCGTCCTATCCTCTTGCTACCGCACTTGTCCGTCGCTTGATGACACTAGTCATTACTCACAGCCAGCCGCACACTGGGAGATGCCCAATGAGCTTTCGGCAGAGAAAGAACACCTTTCTGCTAGTAATAGTGTCTGGGATGTCAGGCAGCTCATTCCCACGTTTCCAAAGCAGGGCATCGTCTACTCTCCAGATAGTCAAGTCACGAACCCGGGCTCCATCCTTTGGTTGCTCCAGAGTTTTGCTGGCCAATCCAAAGTGCGACAAATATTAAGAAACACTGGTTGAGGATGCAACACTTTTATCCACATACACATCATCGATGTAAGTCGAGGTCGCATTCTTGATGTTGTTGTCTTGCGATAAGACTGCGTTCACAATGAACCTCATTATTTGCGAACCTCATTAAACAGTACCTTCTACCTAGAAAACAACGGTCTGGTAGGGCCAGAGTGACTCACCAATGCACATTTGAAGATAAGCAAATCGGAGATCCAGAAATCCTAGATTTGATCCTCGCATCTCCATTCCCTCAGTTTGCTGGCACAAACTGAAGTGTCTGCAGTATATGCATCCACATGGAGGTTGAGTTCCCTGTAGTCCATTACAGGGCGCACTTTTGATTTATTCTGCTGGACAACAGTCATCAACCAATGTAACCTTCTTGGGGATCAAAGCTTTTGTTCGTCATAGAGAACAAGCCAGCCTTTCTTGATCCAGCGCTATACTTCTTCCTCGAATAGTCTCCTGACTGCTGTCGGCATTGAATATTCTGTGACACGATTTTTCAGCTTGTTGGGAGCCTTGCCTTCTGGAGTGTAGTACTTCAGGAAGTATAGTTTCCCATTGAGCTTCCAGAAGGTTTCTAGAAGCAAGAGCTAGTCTTACGTGTTTCCAGATAATGCTGTTGTAACGTTCACATTGGCCATTCCCTTGAGGATTATAGGGAGTCGTCCGGCTGGTTGCTATGCCTGGGCTAGTAAGATGTTCTTGAAGATCCTTGGATATGAATGAGGATGCACGATCCGAGTAGATGTAGGAGGGCATTCCGAATATCGAAAATAGCTGACTCAGACATCTGATTACCACGTCTGTAGTCATATTTGAACACAAGAAGGCAAACGGAAAACATGAGTATTCATCTATCACGACTAACATGTATCGGTTTTTAGTGCTGGAAGAGAGAGGTCCTTTAAAATCCATACTGAGTCTTTCCATAGTCTAGTCAAGGCTACACAACCTAACGAAATCTAATGAGTGGAACCGAGGTTTCCATCTCACACATACAGGGCATTCTGTACACACTGTTAGAAATGTAGAGTGATCGAACCCGAATTAGAGAACCAAGAATGTATTTAATAAACATTTTATTAATGCGAGCAGAGTCCATTTTGTTTTGTGTCGAGAGCAGCCATGGGGGCTGATTTGTACGATCAAAGGAAACATACTTATCATTGTCATTAGCACGCTGCCATAGTTCCCAACAAACGCTGAGCGTGACAACAATCTGTTCACTTCTATAGAATATGGAAGATTCCTGATTTTAACAAAGTGGGCCAATCTAGTGATGCTGAGATGAACATGGAGCTCATATAGCTTTTCTTTGCTGACCATAGCTCCACAATGGGCCCTTGATAGTGTATAAGCAGGAATGTTATTTTTACCTGGGCAATACATTATACCATAATCGTAACACCAATTCCATCCTCCCTCCTTGGATTTTATTATTATTAATTTTCCCCAGTTTCTTACAATGGAATATGTAGTGTACTGCTTGTTGATCAGTGACTATGGTAAACCATCGAGCTGACAAGTAGCGGGACCACTTTTTAATGGCTTCGACTATGGCACAAGCTTTTTTCTTAAATAAAGCGTGTTTACGTTCAGTTGGAGTTAGGGTGCGTGAAAAAAAGGCGACCGGACGACCAGCTTGGTTCAGTGTTGCCACAACGGCTGTATCTGAGGCATCAGTTTCCACTATTAGAGGAATGTTTTCATTGATAGAATGTAGCAACACACCTCCAATTTCATTTTTGTAGTCATTAAATATTTTCAAGGAATTTTGTTTGAGGGGGAATGTTTCAGCAACAATCAGGGGCCTGATTTTATCCGAAAATTTTGGAATCCACTGAGAATAATACAAAAACAACCTGATAACTCAACATAAAGTTGTCTTATCTTTAGAGATTGCAGCCTTTCTACGTTGGGCTTTATTTTTAGTTGTGATATGGTGTAGCCCAAAAAGTCAATTGATTCAGTCGATATAACGGACTTCTCATTAAATGTGAGGTTATGCAGTTTAGCGATTCTCCTGAATTTAATGACATTTTTGTCATGTTCTTGTTTGTTTTTTTCCCCCCACTACCACTGTTGTCAGCGTAAGCATAAGTACTCTGCAGGTTGTGCTGTTTTATAATAGTATCAATGGTTCTCTGAAAACAGGCTACTCCATTAGTAACTCCGAAGGGAACCTTACAAAACTGGTACAGCTTGCCATTAGCCTTAAAGGCGGTGTATTGTCTATCCTTTTCTCGAATAGGTATTTGATGATAAGCACATTTTAAATCTAACGAAGTATAAAGTTTGTATCGCGAGATTTCCGATGCTAAACCGTCTATTCTTGGTAAAGGGTATGCGTCTAATTTGGTGTTTCTTTGACATTCATTGGAGACAATAACAACTTGGGTCCTCCAGGGGAATGTGCTTTCTCCTGAAGCATTGTATCTATTTTGGATTGGATGAAGTGTCTGTCCTCATTTCCAAACCTCTTAGACGTTGTAACAATGGGTTTGCAATTAGGGGTAAGGTTTGAGAATAGTGAAGAGTTGTCTACTGAAGTGGATGGCACACTGCAGACGGTAGAATCAGAGATTAAATTTTTTTTAGGCTCACCGAAAGCAAAGGATACACTCGAATACTGGTTCATAAAATCCTGACCCAGGATAACGTCACAGCAAAGACTTGATAACACAGAAAGTTATGTATTTGAATAGGACTCACCCAATAAATTGATGCTGACAGAGCAACGTCCTTTTACCAAAGCGTTCAACAACGAAGAGGCCATAGAAACAGTCCCCAAAGCACGATTCATTTTTAATTTATGCCTTTTTACATAGTCATAAGAAATAAAAGATCCGGAGCTTCCAGTGTCCATTTACGCAGTAGCTGCATTTTTCGTAATCAACGCGAAAATTGTGGCTGGGTTTAGGATCCCTGAAGAAGAAGCCATTGTTTTGGGTAAAAGCGTAGAATTATTTATAATAGTAGCGCGTCTAGGAGTTTCAGCGTAAGCAGAAGTATATGGTCTGGAATGGCAGACTTTTGAAAAATGTCCGACTTTATTGCATCTGCGACACATGCTTTCTCTCGTCGAGCAATTCTGACGTCTGTGATGTGGTCCATTACAAAAATAACACTGCAATTTTGTATAGTTGGGGGCAGCAGCACAGTTTTCTATCATCGATGCGTCACTATTTTCAACTGTAGTGGCACCAACTGGTAGAAAAGGTCACAAATAAGATTTTGAGTTTTTCTCTGCAGGAAAGACAATTAATAAGACAGCTTGGTCAATGGCCGTTTTTAAATCGAGTGTTCTATTTTCTAATAATCGATGTCTTATAATGTTTGAGAGCAGTCGCGTAATAACTGCGTCCCTAACGCTATCGTCTCGGTTTTGCATTGCATTGACAGCTCAGAAACTACATTCTTTTGCTAATAGAAGTAATTCCTGGACATATTTGTCTATGTATCCCCCTCCTGTTGAGCGCGTAGCACGTGTCTGGCGAAGATTTTGTTGGCAGGTTTTATGAACAGCTCTCAGAGTTGATTTATTGCTGAATCATAAATAGTTTGTTCCGCTACATATTCGTAGATGTCCGGAGAAATATAGGCAACCAACATGTCCAGATCTTCTTGTATTTCGGTCCTTCGCTAAAAAAGTCTGGTACCAATGATTAAATATCTTTGTTGAGGAAGCAGTATTAGGAAATACATCCAAGCGTTCCGGTTTTAAGAGTTTGTCCATCTTATTTTTTAGAATGATTGTTGTTAATTAAATTAAAATGAGCAGAGACGAGACAAGAGTTAACTTAGGACTAGGACAAATGTTTTAATTAACAACAAACATGGCCGGTTATCTTCTTTGAAGAGTTCCCGGACGAGGGCAGGTAATACATAAAGACAAGAGAATAGTTCATTCAGAGACTTTCAAGGGAGGAAGTAATAAGATTATCAAGTAAAAATATGACACATGGCACAGGCTATTTTTTATCGTTTACGTCAGGGGATTGGCTCTATCCATAACACATTGTTTTGTCTGTCTATTGTTTATCATGTAAAAATAAAATGGCAAAATTCCTGACAAGGTGAGGTGTTGATAAGTCCTCCTGATTCATTTTTCTTGGAAGAGTGGAGAGAACAAAATAGCGGAATGCCTGTTAAAGTGACAGGTGATTTAAAAGTTCTCTTGGTAGATGTGTTAAAAGACCTTCTGTGGGTGGTGACTTAAAAGTCATCTTGATTTTTTTTTTACGGGGGAGGGGCAAAAACAAAATGGTGGAATGCCTATTAATATGAGAGGTAATTCAAAAGTCCTCTTGGTGGAAGGTGATTTAAAAGTCCTTCTGTGGGTGGGGATTTAAAAGTTTCCCTGATTTTTTTTTCTTACCTTGGTGGAAGGGCGAGGTTGATTTCCCTTCTTTGATGTGTCACGCAAGTATCAGTGGGCAAGAGCCTGTCCAAAAAGTAATTGTTTGTTGTATATATTAATTTTGTTTTAGAGGTATTCAAATATCTCCTGGCTGGTGAGAGGGTTAAATGCGCTCGTGATCCCAGTTCGGAGGTCAACTAGTCGGTTTTGTTTTCTTGTTTGCCTGTCATGTTTGCTGTTTTGTAATTATGTAATGTGAATGTATGATTTTTGTTTTTTAATTTATGTAATAATTAACAAAATTGGGCATGGAAGGTGTGTAATACTATAGCCTGCCCCCCCCATCCGTCCATTAGCTAGAAAATAAATGACAATACGTTATGCTACACAAAACGATGGGATGGACAGTTAGCCATTAATAGCCGGGGGTAGGGTCAAGATAGAGAATTCGGAAGGAAGTATGTAGTTCCGGTTGAAGTAAGCTGAGAGTAACTGAGAAAAGACAAGATGTATGGGATTTTCTGGTAGAAAGTAGATATATTTCAGGTACACTGTTGAGAAAATGAGTTCAAAGAGATCAACAGGCAATTCAGCAGTGAATGATCACAATGGGCAGATTGATGAGACCTCAGTTAAATCTTAGATAGTATCCTGGACTTGAAAGATGGGAGGCTTAGCTCAGAAGTAGTAACACTAACGACGGGGCCCAAACGACACACCCACTCATGTTCACCAAGACGAGTATACACAATGTATATATCTGTGTCTGCCTTTAAAGACAAGTTGTAAACTATGCTTCACGCCCACTCAGCAACCACCAATACTAGAATCGACATGGTCAAAATAAGAAAATAAAGACCGAAAGAAACCACGGCACATTGCGTTGTAAGGGTCGGCGTTGAGAATCTATTTCACCCACAGTTTCAATCACAAGTGGAATATAAATGGATTTATATTCATATCTTTTTGAACGTTATTAAAAAGTGATATTTCTACTACATCCAAATTTATGGTACTCAAAACTGCCAAACGGTAACCCATGTAAATACTAACCATGTAAGTACTGTTTAATTTCCATTTCATACTATACGAGAAGAATACCCGTCCAAGAACGGATAAAATTCATGAACAGAACAGTCTTGCACCACTCTTATGTCCACTTACGAAGATTAAAATCAAGATGTTTCATGTTTAGAATCTTTATTCCAATTTTGATCAAAATCCATTACATGATTTAGATCCTAGAAAATGTTTAAAATCTAAGACTTAAAGGGTCTTAAGAAATTGAAATTCAAGAAATCTTGCTTAGTTGGTATTTGATGACTATAGATCAAATTCAATGCAAATCTGAGATATTTGAATTTTCAAATGGGAGGTTGTGCCCAAATTATGCCCCTTAAAAACTTAAAAATATTCCAAAGAAACTGAAATTTGGGTAACATTCATTAATACCTATTGTAAAAATTTGACAAACTCTGAGGTATCTAGATTTTTTTATGAAGAGCTTTTTACCCTCTTTGCATAGAAAAAATTCAAACTAAATATAGTCCACACTACCCACCCTTACGCCTCACAGCTTTGTTCCAAAATTTATTATGTATGGTAAATTAGTCTAGGAGTGAATTCTGTACATACACACATACCTGACTTTATACAGATAGAGATAAAGAAAACATGTAGTAGGCATTTAATGCTGAGAAGCATCACCAGCCAGCCACCTAAATGCTTGTTAGTGCAATCATCTGTTATTCAGATTTTTGCACTAAATACGATTGCAAATAATTAGTTTGTCAGATTTATAGTCAAACCAGTCATTCTGCACGTGAACACAAATAATTAAAACTGGTGTGCAGTAAACTACGGCAACAGGTGTTGTCCAATTACTGGACAGTGCAACAACAAAGTTTGCAGTTATCAGAGACTGATTATTCTGCTCTTAAAAAATGCCGACACACTTCACTAGAACAATCTGGACTATTTCTAAAACGCAGTTAAATACAAATAACAAAATATTAATAAAAAGAGTTTTTAAATAGTTAATTGTTGTAATAGATATTAAAAATCAAAAAACAAATATTTAAAAAAAATTATTCAAAACTAATTGTACTTATCCGGCATTGCCAGGGAGTCTTTTCATTTTTCTTTTTAACCAAATTATTTTTTTAAATAGAATTTGAAGAATTAAATTTAATTATTATGGTATCGTTTGGCCATTAAATTATTAATTTGAACCAAATTGTTATAAAACTAATTTTCATAAAAGTTAATGCTGTTTTAATCTTTATTTATAAAATGATTGGATATAAAAAGCTTCCAAAACTTTTAATCTTTTAATACACAAGGATTTACTAAGAATTTTAAAATCAGTCTACATGACTTCTATTCGACAGTTTAAATGCTTCCGAATTCATTTCAAATTTCTAAAGGTCACAAAGTAATTCATTCTTGTTACAACTATTACTAACAGATTAAAATGGCCGACTTATTTACAAAGAAACTAAAATGCATTCTGGTCTATTTAATTTCATAATTGAACTTTTTTTAAATAGTATTTATAAACATTTCATTCATTCTTAATTGCAAAATAATAAATACAATAATGTATAAGTTACATAGAGGCAAGAAACACACAAACACATGCCGACACAAAAAACGGTCAAACAATTTTATTAATATAGATATAAAATCCTATTTAAAAAATATCCAGCAAAAAAACCCAAAATGAAGAACTATTAAAAAAAGAACTAACTATTCCAAAAAGGACTTGAAATTTGGGCAACAAACTTTATAAGTTGTTATGGTGCCGTACCTATATGACGAACAGTTGAAATAGTCCATTCCTAATAAAATACTGGAAGCATTTAGGCTTCTCGTAATTGAATTGAACTCCAGTCTACCCTGGCAGTCAGGACTAATATACCACTTCTCTTGTTCTCTGTACATATCTTTTCTTCAATATATATTGTTCACCTAACCCTGTGTTCCGCGTCTTCATTTCGGTCCCTAAACAGGGTCGCAACATAAGTTATGACCGTTTGACCTTTGCTAGAAAAAGTAATTTTTGATGATACTGATAAAGTTTAACATTTTATATATCTGGTGTTTTTCTTACCCCAAAAATTTATTTATATACCATTTTAGTGTACTTGGATGGATCTAAAATGTACTATATGTATTTTTTTTTAATCTTAGCAGTCAAATAAGAAAAGTCGAGCTTGATCTTAATCTTTGTTTTCAAGATCCACTAATTTATACTTTCTGCTTTTGTTTTAGATCATTCAATTGTAATTATCTTCTTGGATAATTTCAAATTACTAGTGAAAGAGATGGAAATGCTTAAATGACTCAGATTGATTTTCTGTATTTGTGGACTCTTCACATGAAAAAGCATAAAGAAACCAATGACAAAAATAGTTCAAGTAAACAACAAATGCTACTTCAAATGTCCATTAGAAGATGAAGACAAGAAATGCCACTTCATGTAGATCATGTGTTAATCACCTAAGTGAATGGAAAAATGGAAAACCAAACTCTGGTTTGCCATTTGTATGGTGTGACGAGAACCAAAAGACAATAACGATTGCAACATTCTGCCATATAAAACACCCAAGGAACAACTGGAGACCCAAACAACTCTTCAATACCCCAATATCTCGTCAGCAATCCGACCAGTACACCATGGGGACGAATTACCTGTTCCACCTACTGAACACGAGTTACTCTCTTATTCTGATTCTGTTAGCACCCCCCCACCCCTATTGATGATGATTATCAAGATGACCATGAGGCAAGTGAACTCATACCATTTAACCAGGAGCACTTTGTAATCTCATTAGAGATTGTCTAGAGAAAAGGCAGAGCTCCTGGGATCAAGACTGAAAAAACATTTTTTATTGTCATGCTGCATTCTCTCATGCAATAACTATGTAGAAATGCTTCATACAAACAAGATGATTGGAGGTTACTCATTGATTCAGGAAGAGATACTCTGAAAGCAGTCCTTATCTACAATGGAAATCAGTTTTCCTACATACCAATTTCATATGCAACAAAGATGGCTGATAACTATGAAGATTTTGTTTTCCTCGGTTCAGTACCAGAAACACCAGTGCAAAATTTATGTAGATTTCAATGTAAGTAGTCTACGATTTAGATCTTCAGACTGGATACACAAAGCAGATATGATTTCTATGTTTGTGGAATTGTAAATAGGAAAGCAGATGTGGAGCCCTACATGAAGGATTGAGCAACAAGAGCAAAGAATGCACCCGACAAATCCAACTGTCTGTACAAACCTTTAATCTATGCTGCTGTCCCTATTTATGCTGTATATGATCTCATCCATGAGATCATATACAGCATAAATATAATAATAAATAATTAAAGTAATCTCATGTATAAGCAATGGACGGAAGGGTAGATCATAAGATAGGAGGAGGACATCCGAGCTTGGTCTTTAGTAGAAGTGAAATAGAGCATAGTCAGCAATTAAGATAACTAAGGGATGTTTTTTAAGAACCAAGAAACCACTAACGTCTAATATGAACGCTACTTAAATGTTGAATGTAGATAGAGAGGTATAAGGCTATAAATTGAATACACTCTAATATAGATATATACATGCACTTGCCATATTAAGATTATTATTCTTGATATTTATACCCCATTGTGAAGATCACAAAATTATAAAGGAATTTTTACATAAAGGTTAGAAAATGTAACTTATTTTAAATAGGAACCATTATGGTATTTTAACCAACTTAAATGCTAGGGAATAAGAAAAAAAAACCTTTTAAATGAAATACATCATTTGTATTAACTCCGCACTTAGCTTTGTATTCAAATGGAGTAAATAGATACTAACAATATTAATGAAGTAAATTATGCAATGAGAATTATCTTTGAGTTAATTTAAGAATTTTATAGATAAACAATAAGCATTACTTGCTAAAATAATAGAATCAAACTAAATTAAAATTGCTGGAATGGGTTACGTGATTTATGTTGCTAACTCTAAATTCAAAGTTTTCTTCTTGAACGTATGTCTCATGTCACACTACGTTATGTATTTTTTTTCAAATTAAGAACTTTTATGGAATTTCTAACGAGCTTGAGGTGGACAGATCCAATATTGACATAATAGTGTTGGTTGGTTCATTTTAAGCGAAACGATTCGTAAAATAACTTGCACTGAAATGTATGTTTTGAAAAAATTTTGTAAGAAAAATACAAATATCTTGGCTTTGGAATATAAATGAACTTTGCTTACTTATATATGCTCTGTTGTTACTGGTTGACAATCATCGAGCTTAAATTGTAAGAGGTTGGTAAATAAAGTATTGAAAGTATATGCTAGAACATTTTCACAATCTATCTATATATATATATATATATATATATATATATATATATATTACAAATAAAGACAAGAAAAGATTGTCATCAATTCTAGTTGATAAAGATATGTTTCTCGAAATATAATATACTGATAATACCCCAGTTATTTTATTTAAATTCTGCATTGATAAGCACTCTCTAAAAAGAAAAAAAGAAACACATTATATATATATATATATATATATATATAGATATCATGTGTCTATACAACCATCATCTGAATAAATAAATGGGAAAGTTTTTTTTCGTTTATTCAGACTATATTTATATCAAAAGACGTTATGCTTATTTAATTCAGCTATTTATCTACTTCCCACAAAGTAGAATGTGACACAAGGTCGGAAAGTGGGAATTTTCACTCTAGAGAGGAAGAGTGAGCTGAATCTCAAAAAATTGCCTGGGCAGGGCGCCTCAAATTTTACATTTATATTTTCAAACACTAAATAGAAAAATGCCAAACACAATGACCAAGACGCTTCATTCGAATAATAATTTTATAAAGACTTTCAAATAAATTAATATTCTGCACAATTAATTTCTATTTTTGTACTCCATTTTCCTTACATAAATCTAATACGTTTCTTCATATTAATATTAATATTAGTGTAGTAGTAATATTAATTCCAACGATTTAATGAACAACGTTTAACATTCAAAATTATTACTTTGAAATTCGAATGGTAACTTCCGGTTTTTGTTTCTGCCGCCGACAACGATGATGCTGTTTCCATTCCCTCTCCTTCCCAACTCTCTCTCTCCCTACGCCACAGCCAAATTTTCTTTTTTATTGTTTTTAAAAAGTCTAGCCCCATCGCCCAAGTGAATTAAATTCTTTTTTTCTATCCATTTATTTCTTATTTAAAAGATAAATAAATTTGTATGGAAATTACCAAAATATTAATATTTATTTATTTTATGAATAAATGCGAAAGTTTTTGTCATGCGTTTACAAGGCACTTATGAATGAAATACATTAAACTTAGGCATGAAGCCCTAATCGTTTTTTTTTTGGGGGGGGGGGGCGACGGTCATACAATTTTGACAACAAATCTTTGTTGTGGGGTCGATAGTTATACCTTTTGTCCAAAATATCTTGGACTTATGCTAGGATATACACTCACCAAAATACCGCATTCACTCTATGACTTAATTCTTACTTACATTGCGAAGCTATAGCAAGCTGGAATCTTTTATTTGCTATTGTTGGAGATAAATTCTGTTAGTTATTCTTATTTGGGGTGGATTTTGACGAATTATTAAAATGAAATCAAAACACTTTAAAATACTTTAAAGCACAAACAAATAAGCAGGCAGGTAGAAAAGTAACTTTATTGCCTTTGGTAACAGTTATTTGTTGATTATTAGTTTGCTTCGCCCCTTTTTTGTTTGTTATTCTTGACAATCGCCCCGATTTATTTTTTATTCCTTTTATTATGAGGAATTCATTTTTATGCTTTTAAAAAATAAAATCTCAACATTGGAATATACCAAATATAACCATGACAATCAATTTTTTTGTTATTTTTCTTCAAATTACCAAAACGTGAACAGAAAATCGTTTCTTTGTTTTTCTATAAATAATGCTACAGCAAGATTTAAAGCTGCCTGAAGGGCAGTTAGTTTTTGCTAGTAAATCTATAAAACTGGTCTAGAATTGACAGCTTTTAAAAATTATGTAAATTGCAAGTAGATTTCAAACAGAAAGCTTAAGTTCTCCACAGGCAATCACAGTTTGAACAGTGAAGAAGCGATGTTTTTTATTTTGTTTGTTGGGGGGGGGGGGTGACGGAGGGATAAAGATGTTAGAATAAGTGTTGCAACAGACTGCATTCACTGGCACCATCAGGAGCTTTTAAAATGTCAACAAACAGGATGCTGGCTTTTAGCCTCGATGTACAATTGAATATATAATAATTCTTTAGAGTTCTGAAACCTTTATTCTCTTTTTTTTTCTCTCTCTCTCTCTATTTTCATTTAACCTATGCCATAGGGAAAATTTTCCAGTAAGAAACTCATTCTTTTAAAACAAATGTACAAGAAAGTGCAGGAAAGTTTTAATCATGGACGTTCTCAAAGGTTGAGATGGGAATACTCAACTTGGACATCATTTGACTCAACTCTAACAAAAAAAAAAAATTAAAACTCAAATTTAGTGTACCACATGCCTGTTAATACTAATCATACTTCTTAGCATTACAGATTAGTACACATTCTTTGACGACCCCTAAATAAATTTATCTAATCTGCGTTCTCAATTATCCTAAGTCTACAATTGTTAGGGTAAGATGGACGGTTCTGAAAATGGTGTCAACAAAAACAACAATTAGACAATTGATTTTTAAGATTTGAAAAAGAAAATTAAATCTTAGAAACAAGAACATATTTGTTTCCATGACAAAAACAAAATAAAACATTTCTAATACCATATTAGATGCGAAAGTTTTTATTACAAATTGAATTTCTTCCACATTAAAAACAGGAACCCAAATTTCAAAGACAAATGAATTTTATTTGTTTTGTCGAAGAAATTGCAAGCATCATTATTTTTACCATTAAAACAAATAATTATATATGAAAGAAAGAGAAAATCAAGTAAACAAGCACTTTAATAGGTAACAAATAATCTCTATTGTCTAAACTTTTACTTGAAGCTCAAAAATAATTGCTTAACAAAATTTAACTTTGCTGCCTGCACATGAAACGAAAAACTGTCGAACTATTCTGAACATAAAAACCAAGATAAATACTACATATATATAATGTGGACACACACACACACACACTCTGTATTGAAAAACGCAAGAATGAAAAAAATCATGTTTTTAAGATTATAAACTTTGAGATGTACAGGACAAGTTATTACACTTGGAAAAGTATAGGACAAATTATTGCCTTTAGTAAAGTATAAAATAAGAAACTTTTTAGTTAAAATATTGCAGCAAAAAATTAAATTTCAAATTAACATATTTACAAAAAATTTTTATATCCAAATTTTATCGAAATAACCCCCAAAATAAACGAGATATCGCAAGTTGAAATTGACGCATACAAAGGGTAATTTCTTACTTCTTACCTCATAACTTTTTTGTACTAACTTTTGTGTCATTTAAGTTGAAAATTATACTTTTTTAAATAAAAAAATATATTTTAATTACAATATGGATACCTCCTGTTACTCCCTCACCCAGATATTTTAATGTAACTTTTATTTCTAGGACATCAAATTTAGATTTTTTTTTAAATGTCAAAATGTAGCTGCATCGGTGTCCTTTTCAAAAATACAAGCAGTTTGAAATTTGGTTCAGAACTTAATTATATATAGATCTTAAAAAGTGCGGGCAGTAACGAAAATGTGGACTCAAGATTATATTTAACCCCGGTAGTGGTTAGAGAGACAGACAGACAGAATTAAACTAATGGAAATCACACCAATTTATTTACAATTGTTTTTCTTAGCTAAAAGAATATAATAAAGTTATCCATTATGCATAAGTTTCTTCCGAACCAATAGAATTTGTCATGCTACATTTGTACACCAATGTAGCATGACTAATTTCACAGTGTGTCTAGACCTTATGAATGAACTGTTTTGAAAATGTAATTGTATCATTTGTTCTGAAGAACCTTCTGATGGTATAAGTGTAATGGATAATTCTGTATGATATTCCTTTAGCTAGACAAAACAATTCTAAATAAATTGATGTGATTTCCATTGGTTTCGTATTCATCTAGATTTTGCTCTAGTGAATTCTTGTATTCCAATAAGTCAAAAACACATTCCAGGGTGGGATTCATTTAAAGAGCTACAACTAGCCTCAAAACAGTGTCTAATCGATTTCCCCCAAATAAACAAAGCTTAATTTCGCAAGAAAAAACAATCTAAATAACAAATGTTGTTTATAGTTCAAATACTTATGTATATAGGAAGGCCAAAAAAGAAGAAAATACTGTTTCATAGTTCTGATTATTTATCTATCTCTGATATTAAAAAAAATTTTCCATTAGCTCTAAACACGATTAAACACCTACATTTGGGACGATAATACTAATTTAGTCCTACATGCCTTCCTAAGAGTCATATATTATAAAATAAATGTGATAACTTTGGCTTGTTAGAAAATAAGACGACAACTTATAAATTTTCATAGATTCGACGGTACCATATATTTGATTAAGTTAAAAAAAAAGGAAAACTATAAGTTATCTCCCCTTCACAACCGAGATTCATAAATGAAACTAATCAGCAGAAAAACTTTGATTTGTTTATACTGATCCAAATGAAGGTAAGTAGTTATTTCCACTGAATTTAAGAGTCCAAAGTGTAGGTGTTTAATCATGTCTGGGGCTAATGGAAAACGGTTTTTGGAAAACATCAGAGATAGATAAATAATCGGAACTACGAAATGGTATCTTTTTCGATGTTCCTACATGCATAGTTATTTGAACCATAAACAGCATTTGTCATTTAGATTATTGGGGTTTCTTAGGAAATTAAGCTTTGTTTATTGGAAAACAAATCGATTACAAATTGTTTTGAAGCTAGGTGTAACTCTTTAAATAGATCCCAAATGTGTTTTTGACTATATACAGAACATAACTTTAGAAAATTTTTTATTTTTATTTTCTGCAAGACTGGTTTTTTCCAGCCCTACTCTCTGGCATCCATTCTGTTCTTGGCCTTTTGGCTAAGATCAAAGTGTAGTATCTGTTCCGATGGATACTGCACCCCATAGACTGGTATTGTCTTGGCCTTCGGGGCTTGATTTACGCCGGTCTATGGGTCTGTCCTGTGCAGTTCTAGGAGGTCCACCCTCCCAGGCTTCGTCTCCCCTCTTTGGGGAGGAGTAAGTTTATTGCTTACTGCCTGAGGCGCCCCTACCGGGTAATGCCGACACGGCTGCCCAGGCAATTTTTAAAACCCACTTTCCCGACCCGACCTTGGGTCACATCTTACTTGTGGGAGTAAGATAAAAAGTGGCTTTGTGCCTAACTCCTGGAGAGGAGTGAATCAATACTCTCTGGCATCCATTTTGGCAAATTCCACACATACAGACTTTTCTTTTGTGTCCATTTTTGACAAAGGGAAGATTTTCCCGAAATATCAAATGATTCTTAATCATCATTCGGACAGCACACACAGCTGACACCACACTTTCTGTTATGTAAGATTGAAAAGAAAAATAAATAGTAAGTCCTCTCCTTCAAATTATTATTTTTGTTCTTTCCAGCTTTTCATCAATCTGGCTCTCTGCATTGCCTCCAGCCTTTTTAATACATTTATTACAATTCCAAGCAATGCTTCAAGCAAACTACCATTCTTTACTAAATATATATATATATGTGTGGAATTCGCCAAAATGGATGCAGCATCTTTGGTCTATTTTTAACAAAGGGAAGATTTTCCCGAAATATCAAATCCGGCTCTCTGCATTGCCTCCAGCCTTCTTAATACATTTGCTTTAAGCAAACTACCATTGTTTCTCTCTCTATATATATATAGTTATGCTAATTGCTAATAGCTTTGTAATCTAGTTATTCTAGGACCCACGAATTTGATTCAAATGAGTCATCAGAAAATGTGTCACGATTCCCGTTTATGGAACAATATATAACAAGTGATTGAAGAGGAGAAAAAAACGAGAATTTAAAAATCTAAAAAAATAGTTCTCTCTTGTTCTTTGACAAATAAATTCCCTTTTGTGGACCCTGTATATCCACGAAGAATCCACTCTTTGTCTCTAGACTGGTTCAAGCATGACAGGTTTTTGTTACATCTAACACTGCCTTGTACCCCATCCAGTGTAATTCGTTTTTAAGAAAATATCGAAATGTATTTCATTGATTCTTGTCATAAAATTAAATTGTTCAGTTACAAAGAAAAGAGTGGAGGGGGGGGGGTGACTGTCTTTAAGTTTGCTTCAAACCCTAAATAAAGGTTTCATTTGAAACTGTTCAGATTAATGGATTGCACAAAAATGGTCTTTGTTAACAAAAGGGAAAACATGTCCATCTTTATTTAAAGCGATACTTTATTCTTGCAGACACAGAAGGAAAAAGTGTTTTACTTAAAGCAATACCGTTTTCTTGCAGAGATAGAAGTGAAAACGTGTTGGTCTTTATTTAAAGCAATACTTTATCGTTGCAGAAACAGATAAGGAAAAACGTGTTGGGTTTCATTTAAAGCAATAATTGATGTCAGTAGAGAAAATAAGTTCAAGATACTTGCCAACTTAAGTATCGTTTGATATGCTAATTTTTTTTTTATCCCCTCAGGCTATCATGATCAATGGAAAGTTACAAAATGAAAAGGTGGTGTATTTTTATTAAAAGTGAGTGTGATTTTCTTTTTATGGAGACAGAGAGAGCGCTAGTGGTTGGTTAGTTGTTTTATGGCATATCAACCCTTTTCGGGTTAATGCCAAATCAGGTTATTTTGGTAAAAGGTTTTATGCTTAAAGTTCTTTATATCTTCAAATATTTATTTATGGGGTTTGGTTTGGGTGTTTTGGAGAGGAAAATGTTTTTGTTTTTAACTTTGCAGAACATGATTGAGTTTTGCAAAGGGAAAGGAAAAAACAATAACATCAATGTTTGGTGCATTTTAAGTCAGGAAGCCGGTATCTTCAGACAGCTTGATCTAGTAGCACCAGTAGCATTAGTGGAAGGTTAGATTTGCAACCCCGATTGAAGATAATTCGCTTTTTGGACTTACAAAGTTTGAACTATTTGCTGCCGTCGTGCATTATTGTTGGTATATTTGTTTTCGCCGATTCCATTAGTCAATACGATCACAGAATAAAATGTTGGTCTTTACTTGTAGCAATAATTTATTCTCGCAAAGATGGAAGGTAAAAAAGGTTGATCTTTATTTCAAGTAATAATTTATTCTTGCAGAGATAACACATAACTCAATAAATCCTGGGCCTAACATATACATGACACCACTAATAAAGTACTAACCTTCAAATGACACATGTCAAAATTGGATTCCAATCGGATTATTAGTTTACAAATTAGTTATTTAAATGTTGCCAATTTTCAAATAATTGAAAAATCTGAATTTTCTGATGGGAAAAGCTACTGTTCAAGCAAAGCAATAGCTTGATAAGTTTTCTTCGGACTCTGCTCTGTCGGAAAAAATGGTTAAGAGGTGCTGAAGGCTCGGGTAATCCAAATTTGCCAGTTGTCCTAGAAAACAAAAAAAGTCGACAAACTCATTTTGGACGATCATAAATTGAGAGTTGCATGAGATAGCAGCAGAGTTGCGTGATACCAGAAGGCAATGTAGTCACCATTTTGCATGAACGTTTGTCAATAAGAATGCGGTGTTCAAAGTGGGTGCCGCGTTTACTCACAGCCGATCAAAAAACAACACGTCAACGATTCAGAGTATTCTTTGCAACTGTTTTAACACAATGAAAATGAGTTTTTGCATCAATATGTGACAATAGATGAAACATGGATCGACGACTTCACCCCGGAGTCAAATCGGCACTCAGTTGAATGGACAGCAGTAGGTGAAAGCCGTCCAAAGCAACAAAAAACACAAACATCAGCAGGCAAGGTTTTGAGCTCTGTATTTTGGGATGCACAAGGTATTTTTTCATCGATTACCTTGACAAAGCTAATATAATATTATTAGTGTGCTTCAAGGAAGAAATCGTCAAAAACGACCAAAAAATGAAGTGCTCTTTCATCAAGACGAGGCACCGTGTCACAAGTTGACATGCAATGATAGCAGAACTACATGAACTGCACTTCGAATTACTTCCGCAGATTCCAAATCTGGCCTTCAGCGACTACTCACTGTTTGCAGACCTCAAAAGAATGCTCTAGAGAAAGAGATTTGGCTCCAATCAAGAAGGGATATCAGAAACTGATGCATATTTTGAGGCGAAACATAAATCGTTCTACAAAAAGGCATTGAATTGTTAGAGAAGCATTGGAATCTCTAGAATGAGACTATATTTATGAATAAAGTTGAATTTTGCCTAAAAGTTGTTGTTTTATTAGGCAGGCCTGGAACTTATTGAGTGATGTCTTAGAAGCTTGGTTTTTATTTAAAGCAATATATTATTGTTGTGGAGAAAGATAAGGAAATAAGTGTAGGTCTTTACTTACAGCTATAATTTATTCTTGTAGAGAGAGAAGAAAAAAGGTGTTGGTCTTTATTTTTGCATATAGAGAATGATAAATATTTATCTTCAAATCAATAGAATAAAACAATCAGCGTCATTATAAAGTCAAATTTAGACAAAAAATAGAAGAGGCATAAAAGCAATATGTTGTTATCACAAGAGATGGAATGACAACACACAAGAAATACAAAAATTGACAGGAGGAAAAAAGAGTAAAAAAGTAAAAGAAATAAGGTGTTAATATTCAAAAACCTGATAAAAAGATCGTCATCCGTTTGTTTTTTTTTTGTTTTTTTAAATAAAAACACTGTCAGTCACAATGGTTATAAATATTAGAATGAACAAGGTGTGTATACTCAATTAAAAACATTAAAAACTGATTTACATATGGCTAGTCATATATAACATAATTTACTTACATTTGTACCATTTTAGAAATTGTTCTGTTCAAGTGAGTAAAAATTCAGAAGGACCTCCCTAAATCGCGGAACGTGAATGGCGTCGTTACATCTGTTAATATGCAATGGGTGAAACTTCAAAATTATACAGAAATTGGTTTATCTTTAGGATTTTTTACATTTTCAAAATCACTTGATTCAATAAAAAAACAAGCTTGTTAGCTTTTGTGTGATTATAAATCCGATAATAACAGCTGGCATGGATCTTGGATTAAAGACTCAAATCTATTCTTTGCAAATCTATATGAAAAATAAATAAGAATGAAAGCAACAGAGAGGAGAAGGGAAGAGATTTTTTTTCTAAATAAACGTGAAACTCATAAACTTATTCTACAACCCCCCCCCCCCCCCGAACTGCTGACTCAAGTGAATATTCAATTTCCACTGACATTTGTTCCTTACATTAATCAGAAATTAAATTGCTCTTCTAAATCTATTAAATAAGATTTTTAGATAGAGTGACTGTCCAATTATTGATTTCCTACAACCTGTCTGCTTCAGAGAATGGTGATATATGAGAGAGAAGAGAGAGGAAAGAAAGAGTGAGAGTAGAGAGAGGGAAGAAAGAGTGAGGGAAGAAGAAAGAGGAGAAAAAAAGAGAGAAATGAGAAAGTATATTTTCAAAAAGGGTGATATATGCACACGCACAAACACTTTATATATAAAGTAGAGCCAGTCGGTTTCTGAAAGTTTTGTGATTAATAGTTATTTTTAATACAATACTTTTTAAATACAATACTTAATTCTCTTTTGCTAACCCTCCTAAATTCGAAGTCCTCCACCTGTCACTCATAAATATATTTAGTAATAGACAATTTTTGCTAATTTATCATTATACTCAATAGGAGTGGATGTCAAATAACAGTGAATCAGCAAAAATTGTCTATTACTAATACAAATAATATCAAAATACACTTTGTATTTTACAATGGTAAAAAATATTTTATTTTAATAAATACTATATTAATTTCTATTCAATAAAAAGAAAATTAAATTTATACAAATAAATATTCACTGTGTCTGCATACACTATTTTCAGGCATGACCCATTAAACTTTCACTGAATACTTGAAACTAACTTTTTTTAAAAATCTGTTTTTAAATAAAACGGATTTTTAAAAATCATTAAAAAAAATCATTTATTTACAAATTTAAATCTGCCACAATTAATTTTGGTTGCATGGATTAAAGCATGATTACATGACCTACCAGGTCTGCTATAAAATTCTAATCAAAAATTACTTTCTAATGCACAGTTTAAAGGATTCAAAATCACTTGAAAATTTTCCATAGAAAGAAAAATCATTGTGGTGATTAATTGAAAGTATTGATGAGATTTAAATGTCAACACTTCTTAAGATGCCCAATCTGTTTCATTGAGAAATCGTTTTTTTGTAAATAACATTTCATTTAATTATCCAAAAATCTTAATATTTTCTTACAAAAAATTAATTAAGCAAAACAAAAATGGATGGTTTGGGTTGTTTTATGGCATGTCAACCATATGTGGATTATTTAATGTCGAATAAAGTTGTCAAATATAATTCTATAAGTAGGATAATTATTCCTAGAATAAATTGCTCTTCGAACATGTTGCTTCTTGAAAACATTACTCTTTAAAGACATTGCTCTTTGAGAATAACCATACCCAAGCTGGAAAAGACCCTGACAATCCTTCAAGCAAAAGACCCATACAACTAGTTTTGTGTTTAAAATAAAGTTGTAAAATATAATTCCATAGGTAGGGCAATTATTTATATTCCTAGAATACATTGCTTTTAGATAACCAGAGTACATTGCTCCAAGAATACATTGCTCCCAGAAGGAAATTTAAGTGAGAGCGGAAACATTACTCTTAGAAGGGAACTTTACTGAGAGAGATCAGCATTACTCCCAGAAAACACCATTAAAAAAAACATTACTCTTTGGCATTGATAATTTTCTTTGTTCTCAACGTGATTGACCCTCAGCCACCGCCTTCTAGTATCTATTTGGGGAGAAAAATCAAATATAAAGGTTTTGATTTTTTGAAGAATCAAATTGAATAATACGGTTGAGGATGAACTTATAGATACTAGGTCATGACCTGACCAGCCGATTGATCAAATCTGGCCTATTCGACCTCCCATCTCGCCAAAATAAGAACCCGAAGTGACCAAGCCACAGACCACTCAGCCACCAGGATCACATCCTAAGACATCACGGGTCGCCACCCACGGCCAACAGATGGGGGGGGGGGGGGGTCTTACCCTCTGAATGGGGTTGCAATTGGCGAATTATAGGCCCCTGTCGACAGGGCACAAAACAAAATGGAAAACCTCCATGCAATACCAGATAGGGACATCTAGTTTTACATATCTTTGTCTATATTTAAAGTTAAATATGTGCGTGTATATATTTGGAGGACCACTTTTAGGATTTCAGTTTTGGAGAGAAGATTTTGGTAAAAAACGATTTTAGAGAAGCATTTTTAAGGAAAACAGTTTTACGGTTAATACTCAAATGTGAGAGCAAGAGAAATATTGAATGATAAAAACAAATGAAATAATGAAATAATGAATTCAAAAACATAACTTCACAAAAGAGATATTTTATATGTTTTAAAATGGAAGTCTACATAGATAGGCAAACATAAAATGGTTGTTCATATTTTGAGAGTCCATGCATAACAATGGGGATTCATTAGTTGAAATATCGAGGAAGCCCGAGTCGATAATTTAAGAGCTGTGAATTATCCACGGATCTGAAAATAATAATCAAATCTTTCTCACTCAATTACATAAATTACATTTCATTGAAAGTTATTAATAAGAGTCAATATTCATGTTTTCATTGTAGAAAATTCATTGAGAAATGTTAGAAGTATTTAAGTGGTTTATACATTTGTTTTCAATCAGCGTAAATCAGCAGACAACATTGAAAGGGAATTCAAGCAGTGTGTGTGTGTGTGTGTGTGTGTGTGTGTGTGTTACCTTTAGTGTGTGTATGCGTGAAACAGTTAAAGAGTTAATGTATTGTGTATATGTGTGTCAGTTTAAAAAAGTCATTCTCAGCTTTCCCAAAGGAAGGGAACTGGAGAAATGTTGATGTTAGCTCTGATGTGGATTTGGGCTAAACATCTCTGTTGAAGGAAAAATTTGGCTTTTTATGCATTCGAGATGGATTAAAACAGAAAATTTAATAAATTCAGAGAAATGCATCTGATTGGCTTAAAATCTTTTAATTTGTTTTTATTAATTCAGGCGAATGCATGTGTCGAGCCATATGCATATAGACGAGTTAAAGCATTTTAATTTTGGGCACCGAAGGGTGAAATTCATCTCTACATATATAACACCATGTAAACCTTAGTTCTTCAGAGAAAACATTCCATTATTCCTTCAAAAACACTTATTAACAAACAATTTTTTCTGCCTATTTCAATAACATATTTTCATGATATACACAATATCACTGATATTCATATTCATAAGGAGGCTTCATCAGTGTGTGTGTGTGTATATATATATATATATATATATATAGTCTCGGAAGTTTTTCAACCATTAAGACTATATGGAAGGAAAAAAAAACACTTTTGTCCCAAGTCCTTCGGTGGAAAACTACATTTCTTGTAAGTGAATTTACTTTTTACAGTCACTATATTAGTTTGCTTCCAAGAATTTATGCTAGTCTTAACATTATTTAAGGGATCATCAGTTGTTTAACATGAAAAACTGTTTTGGGAATTTAAAAACAAAACCGTATTTTATATCATGGCTTCCCAGCAGAGTTGATCAGACCCCACTTATATATTTGGAGAGTTTACAAAAAAAAAAGGGGGAATCCCACACATCCGGTAGAATACATATCCTTAGGTCAACCTCAATATAGCCCCCCTCCCAGATTTCCCCTTTCTCCCCCCCCCCTTTTTGGATTGCACCGGACTTGATTCTTGTGGGGGCGCATCACAGCTACCACATATTACTGAGTTGTTTGAGCTGTCTTTTGAACTTGTTTTCCTTTTTTTCCTTCTTACGTGATTTCAACTAGGTCAATCCCCTGTGGGGTATTGTCAGTTGTTGAGGTCAATATATTAGGTTTGTACCTCTCCTGATGAACTGCCTAGCAAGGTGCTTGCTAGGTAGCGAAACACATGTAGGGAACTATAGCTTTACAAAATAAATAATAAAATAAAAGATTTTTTTATGAACCGATCATTATGAATTTTAGAATATATATTTTCGGCAACGCTGATGAGTAATAAGGACACATCATTTTTTCGTAAACTTTACAATTTAGGTGGTGTGCCCACCCAAACTCACACCCGCCCCCCCAAAAAAACTTAAAATAAGTTAGACAGAAAAAATTTAATAGAAAAAAGAATTGCTCTACATCAAATTTTGAGTTATATTAAGTAATACATTTTTAAAAGGATTGGTGCGTACGTGAGCGTCAATAATATGTATGTACTTGGTAAAATCCTAAATTATTGAACTTATTATGAATTATGGAATAGGCAACACGGTGAGTAACATGGGCATATTATTATTTTTTTGTAAACTTTACCATTTAGGGGAGGGCCACTGAAACTGTATCATACTCCTCAAAGAAAGAAAAAAGATTAAAATTTAAAACTAATGCTAGATGTATTGCTTATAGCCACGACCGTCGCAATATAGTAAACTAATATAGTTTACTATTACGATGGTCACGTTATAGCCGCCCTGTGGCGGCATGAAAATTTTAGTTTGGGTATCGGTTTCTTTTTTCTTTCTTTCATACCCTGGTTTATGGTTCGATTCTGTTGTTGTTATTATTTCATTTTTTTTTCTTTCTAAGAAAGCCATTCAGTATCGTGTGTGATTAGTTTTTACTTTTAAATATTGAATTATGCCATTATTTTAATAAGAAGATGGTCAACAATTATTCTCTTATTTTGATAGTTGTTAAAATATTACTTAGGATTCATTTCACGTTGGACACTTAACTTCTGAAAACAGTGACCAGAGATTGTATGAAGAATAAAATTTGAATCTTTATTCTGTTTTAATTCTTTAACACCCTTATTTTGATGTTCTTTTTTTTTGGGGGGGGGGGGGGGGGGCAGTCATAAGTAAACAACAGAAAACGGAAACAACTGATAAGAGATTCAGATTTTGAAGCAAATTAACCACGCTCTCCTTCCTTTGATACGCTTTTTGTGTGTGAAATCATTGTTAGTTTTTTCAATTATGGTACAATTTACTTTAAAATTACATAAAAAGGTGTAAGATGTTTTTTAAATACAAATATATTATAAAAAAATTATTGAATGAAGCAATGCTAAAAAACTTAATATTATTGATACAATTTACAGTTATATCGTAAATAAGTGTAAAATACTTTGTTTTAAATTTTGAGTTTTTTTTTTATTTTAAAGTTTATTTAAATATTTAAAAATTTGAAACGAAAATATATTACATAAAAGCACTAGTTTAACTTTATGTTGTCTTGCTTCTTGTTTGTGTTTGTATTTAATTATTTTTGCGATAAAAGTGTACCAGAAGAGCACATGCAAGTTTATTTTACACCCATCTTTTGGAAATTAACAAAAATAAAAAATATTTAAAAATTTCCACTGAAAATAGAAAAGTTGTACATTTGCAAGACGGCTTGTCCTATAAAATAAATTTATTAAATCAATAAATTTATTAAAATGTTTTAATCTATTGGTCGTGGATTATCTGCCACTATTTACTAAACTGCACAAGTAATTGGCCATGTCATATGCCCATAAGTAAATGAAAATTAGAATATCGTCTAATTTGACATGTGACCAAGAACAAAAAGCTACTGTTCCTCATGGACACTGAATTATTACAGGGTCTATGCGGACATCTCCAATAAGATCCATCGTTTCTGTCTAGTTTGGTAAACCTCATTTCCATTCCGCATGGACATATCTCGGAGGAATAAATCAGTTTGTAAAAAGTCAATCGTTTTGGGGGGGGGGGGGGGCTCACGGGTTAAATGAATAAGATCTTTAAACCTTAGTTAATAAAGATCCATTGTTAGATAAATTCAAAGTCAAACTTCCTTCCTGTGGATTGTCTGCCATTCTTGTATGTGGATTATCGCCGCTGTCTTGAATGTAACTCTTCAAAATTGAAAAATAAATTCTACTTTTTACTTAACTACTTGTTGGCCAGTTGTGCAAACTGCCCAACAATTTCCCAGTTTAAAGGTGTCCAGATATTTTATTGACGTGGAAAATCTTATTTTTTAATAAAATCATGCTCTCTGTATTTATTGTTATAATATGTATTGTTTTTATTCAATAATTATTAATTTATTTGTAATACTTAATATATAACCTATACATAGTTTTTATGCAATGTTTTTTTTAACATTAAAAAAAAAAAAAAATTGGATGTTTTCATTTTAAATTTGAAAAAAAAAAAATGTAATATATAAATCATAATTTTTCTATGTCATTCAGGTGGTTGAGTTAGCTAGTGTGAATTCTCGGATGATATTCGGATGCAGACGAACTAGTTGACCCATAAACAAAGGTGAGGACGACTAAGAATTATATATTGTGAGAACGGAAATAAATCATTTTTGTTTCAAGTTTTTTTTTTAGCGCACAGGCTGGTGCAGGTTACTGGTGACAGTGTCTATGAGAAGAATGAATAGTAGTGGGGAGAATCCCGAGCCTTGGTGCACTCCAACCATGATGGGGAAATCCTTAGACATACCAGCAACGGTTTGCACTAGACTCCTTGGGGACACCATGGAGTCGCAGCGCATACTAGATCACATCATATGGCACATGACCCAAGGCCTTTTCCAGGTTTTGACCTCTAGGCATGGATGGCATCTGCTGTGCTGCACTTCTTAACAAATCTGCACTGATTTCACATAATCGTGACGATCTCATATTCTGCGGTCAACGATTCACTAAACAATCTTAATTGTGTGCAAGAGAAGCCGAATTCGCTTGTAGTTGCTGCATTCAGCGGAACTGCCTTTCTCTGTTGTGATGTCGCCAGAATCAGTCACCTTGCATGGCTGCATTGCTTACAACGCTAAAGAGACTTCAGCAGCTGTAATCGGGTATACACCACACTGGACAGGGTGGTAGTAAGGTTTGGCTTCCAGGAAAACTACTGTCTCCAAATACTGATGCCATAGGTCGACAACCTTGTTGTTGTCAACGATCAGCCTGCCACACTCGTCATTTATGCCAAGGAATCGCTTGATGTCCTGTGTTCTGCTGTGGCATGCCTTTACGAGGCGATAAAGATCGTGTTCGTGTGTGCCCAAGTTTACTTGGTGCACTTGTTTTAATTATTATTAAAGATAATAAAGGAAACAAAATAGAATGAATCTGATCTTTTTTTTTCAAAGTATTTAATAATTGAAAATAAAATAAAAATGAAACTGCTTATGTCAGAAAAAAGTTGCTACACAAAATAAATGTAACAATTAAATTAAATGAAACTAATTTTTACAAGTTATTGGAAAGAAGATTTAATGTAACAAAATAACTAAAATTGAAAATGATCGCATATGTCTGAAGAAAAGTTGCTGCAAAAATGCAATATAAAGACTAAACAAAAAATAAATTAACTTCATATCGAAAAAAAAAAAATGATCTAAAAGAAAACAAAAAAATAAACTGGAAGAACACAAGAAATAAAAAACAAAGGCAAGAATACAGGGTTTTTTTTTTAAGGTTAATCATATGAAAGAGAGTGTTAGAATTTACATTTAGTTACATTTTTAAACATCAGGTAAACTGAAAAATAAAGGAACGTTGGTGGCTACGTTGAAAATGTGTGAAGACGGTGTAATATAGAAGAAAAGGTAAAAACTGACATGCATCAGTTACGAAATAGGGGTGACGTCGTCACATGATGATGCAGCAGAATTTCAGAGATTTCCTAGTTATTTCATCTTTTCTTCTAAATGAATAAAACACTAATATTATTTAACTGTTTTTTATTAGTAACAAATGTAAGAATGTATTAATATTAGTATTTACTATTATTAGATAAATTTACTGCTGATAACAAAGATGGCATCCATTTTAATTTACATTTGCTGCTGATAAAGATCACATCCATCTGAAAAATAGTCCTAGTCAGATAAAGTATTTTCTGAAAGGAATAAATCGAATTACATTTTATTGTTCTGAAGAACATGACACGATCCACATGAAACTGGCTATTTAGGAGAAAATATTGATTTTGTAGAAGAAAATGTATCGATGATAAAAGTCAAGAATCTGACTGACTTCACTTTATTATATAGATATATTTTAAATACACTAAAGCAAACACTAACATATGTAAAAAAAAGACAAAACAAAACTCAGCAAAAAACATAAGACAAACAAGAGACATATTATCAATATTTCCAATAATTGTTTCACTAGACTGTAATTGTTGTTAACAAGTCAACAAAGATTATTTTCCGGATTTAGGTGAGGATATTTCCTTACCTGAATCAATAAAGTAATTTTATTGATTTGTTATTGTTGTTGTTGTTGTTGTTCTCAGGTGTTACGGCATGTCAACCACTGTTGGATCATTTTATGCCAAAATTGTACATGTTTTTGTATCCTATTGATTTGTAGATTCATTTAAAGAGATGTTCATTACATACAGCATCTGGTCTTTCAAAATTATTGATTTGTTACCAACTTTCAAGCTGGATTCAAATGAAATTTAAAATTATTTAGTTAAGATTTGTTTATGTGATCGTTGACTAAGAAAATATTTTTACAATTTTATTTTGTCATAAAATAACACGCTAAATTATAGTTAGTGTCGAACCAGCTGTGTACGCACAACGAGAGTTTATAAGTATGTAAAAGTCACAGAGCTTGCATTTTTTAATTAACATATTTATACACGTTTTCAGAGAGATATTTCATAAGAGATATTCTGCTATAAGCATTACACAAGTTGTCAAAGAGTGAAATATATTACCTCGCTCCTTCCTTTAAAGTTGATAAATACCTTAGCATCAAATGATTTGTTTTTATGCAAGAGACAAAAGAAAGGTTTCAGTAGCTTGAAGAAGTAGGGAAGGACACAAAAGAGGTGACAAAAAAGCGGAAGAGGAAGCGATAACGTGACAAGAAAAATAGATACTCTCGATCCACCCGGTGCTTTCACAATACTAACTATTCGCTTGAAATGTACACAGATGAAATAATTCCTTATTCGCCTATGAAGTATAATGCAAGTACAAATGGCAAAGAAACATGTCTAATCATGGTACAGACAGATAGCTGGTATACGCTCATTATTATATATAATTATTTTTATTGATAGACATGTACAAAAAGCTGCTACACTGGCATATCCGTCTGATGATATCTTAGTTTCTAATAAATATTGACCGATAACATTGATATGCCAGTGTAGCGGCTTTTTGTACATGTCTGTATCAATAAAAATAATATATATATATATAGCTCTATTTACTATTAAACACGTTTTTATAAGCCCGGTTGAAATTCTATGGATTTTTATCCTGTGGATGTCTACTTATATATATATATATATATATATATATATATATACATACATACACACACAAGCACGTAAGCAGCTGATGCTGTGAAGGTAATAAGTGGAAAATAGTTAGAATGTATCTACATGTAATGAGACAAGCTATCTATCCATCTGTCTCTTTCTCTGAAGGGTAGCCCATACTTATTGTAAAAACTTAACATCGGCGCCTGAGTGATTGTATCTACAGATGAGCAAGAAACTGAGTTCCCGATGACAATGGGTGTATAATGATTTATATACACCACAGACAACCGAAAATGGTACACCTATTCTTGACAAATGTATTTATTATTTGTTGTTGTTTATAGTGTTCGGTAATATAATCTTTTGTTATTTTACTATTAAAGTGACACACTAAACAGGAAAGGGTTTGTTCAGTGTGGTGAGATATATTACCAACAATAGCAATAATGTGGAATGTATCTTTGGGCAGCAAACATTCACACACTAACAAATCTTTGTATGAAACCAGTTACGATGGAGCCTGCCCAAAACTACTGTGTTGCTACTGGCTAGGAACAAACACTAAGAAATCTATGCACACAATGCAATTACTGCTACAATGTTTTTTTCTAGCATACCGGACAACGGCTAATATTATCCATTTTCTCACTAGCTTGAACTATCAGGAATCATGTAAAAGTTTGACGAATGCACAGAAAAATGTATATATTTTGTATGGATGACTGTATATGCAATGGATACTGAATCAGGCGAATAATAAGAATAAGGGAATAAGCACAAATTCTGAAGGCCACTTACAACATTTAATTGAGACAATAGTGTAGATAGAGAAAGGTAGAATTTTTTCCTTTTTTATTAACTACGTAAGCAGCTGACGCTGTGAAGGTGATGAGTGGAAAATAGTTCCATGTTAAAAAATTTCTGAATCGGAATAATTTTTAATTGAAAGACACTGGATCAAAATACATTTTTGCAATATACTAAACATGGTCCAATGAAAGAAAAGAAAAACTGGCTAGTTAGAATCAAATAGTGGCTTATCATATTAATTGCTATTGATGATAAACTCCCAAAATCCAACAAGATAACTTATTAGATTAGTAGGTATTAGACTTTAATTTTTTTTTTTTTACTATTTGTTATGAACCTAAATTCTTTTAAGGGTCTTAATTGTTAAGGGAAGCCAAAGTTAGTGTCTGAATTATGAACAAACCCCTACAAATCTTGCTTTGCTGCAATTTATCATCAGAATTTAATTTAAAATAAATATTATATAAACTAGTTTATAGACTAATTGATTAAAGGAGTTTCATTTTTACACACTTACCCTGAAAAAGTAAATAAATATACTAAAAAAAATCGTAAGAAAAAGATCAGAGAAGAACATGTACCAAGCAGAAAAAAACATTCAAGTAATTTTATTTCTTTTACTAAGGTATTACCATTTATCAAGGCACAAAAGCCACTCGAGGTGGACGGTGAGACAACAACGTGATGATTAATAATGATGGTGGTGATTAGGAAGAATTTGATTATTTAAGAAGGCGGCTCAACAAGAATTTGTTTACATTGGATTTGAAAACGACCATGTTGTAGTCAGCTGGGAAGCAGGCCCGCTGTATTGTGTTCCACAGACGGACAGTTCTCGGAAAGAAACTTTGCTCATGGAAGTTTCGTTTAGTTTTAGGTAGAGAGAAAGAGAAACTATTGACAGTGGTTGTAGCTAGACGAGTTTTTGTTGTGAATGTTTTACAGGGCGGACCATAGATTGAAGCTTAGTCGAGCACTTGTCATGAAAATAACGATAGAGTAGAGAAAGACTAGCAACGTTTCTTCTGTGAGATAGAGGTAGTAAGGAGGAGGAGAGGACAACATTGTCCACTAGATTTCGAAGTCCGTTTTGTACTCTGTCAAGGCAGGAAATGGTGCTCTGAGCAGCACCTCCCCAGATGTGGCAACAGTACTCCATCTTAGGACGTATTTGACTCAGCTAGAGTATTGCGTCAGGAATGAGGTATCTGCTGGAGCGGTAGAATGATCCAATCATTTTTCCAGCGACCTTGGCAATGGATTTACTGTTATTTAACACCAAGTTCCATTGAAATAATATTCAGCACTTTTAGGTTTAGAAACAAACGAAATCTACAGCATCATAAAAAATGAATATTGTTTTTATGCTTTGAAGGATAAAGAAAAAAAGATACCATTTCTAAAGTTGGCCAAAAATTAATGTAAAAAGTGTATTCTTTTTGTTCACCCCAAACAAGGCACTGAAGCATAAGGGGCTACTGTGTTAGGGACCAGATTTATAGAAGGAACAACCTGGAGTGGAGAGTTGAGCAACATGATGTTTGTTAACATTACATTTAAAATTTTGCATGTTGGTACAGTCAGGGAAATAGGGAGGGAATTCCAAAGACAAGTGCGCCGAGGAACGAAGCTATTAGAGTAAAATAATCTCCCAAAATCTAGAGACCGCTACAGAGAACGAGTGTGATTTTGCTGCTAGTTGAGTGGGTCAGGGCTATTAACGTTGATGGGGCACAAGTGCAATAAGTTCATTGAAGCACATTCTGCGGAAGTACTTGTAAAACAAGCGCAGGGATGCAACATTGCAGTGATGCCCCAGGGGCTAGTGCTTGGCAGACAATGTAGGACCTATTAGGTTAGAAATTTGCTTTTGCACCTTGTCAAAGATAGAGAGGCTAGTGGTTGGTGCACCAGCCCAGATTTGAGAAGGAAACCGTGACTGACTTTCGTTAAAACAAAAATTGTGTTGGATTGCGATTTGCACAGAATTTTCACATGGCACACTACCTTCAGAAAAATGTGAGAAAAATTGATTCTAAAATAACCACTTTACCTTATTTAAGTCAATTCATAAGATTTAAATAGAAAAATAATATTTTTTTTAGTAAAAGAATAGCCAAATAACTTGCTTTATATTTTGCTTAGAAAAATAAGTCTTATTTGTTGGAATTCAAAAACATCTGTACATGTTATTTAACCACATCATTTTTCGCATCAAGCCTTATTCAGTTCTAACAAAATTATAGGACGACAAAAAGGGAATAAGAAATTTCTCATGTTTTCGTTGTGACAATATTTAAAAAACATTCACCAGGAAACATGGATTCTAATCAAATTTTAAAAAACAAACAGATTTATGATGCTAAAGCCTTTAGTTTTGATTTGTTTTCTTGTCAGCTGTCCTTAGGTTAGCAAAATGGACTGAGGAGCTGTGTGAGCAAATGGCTAAAAATTCAGCCCCAAAATTTCTATGATGAACACTTGTTTTTCGATGGGAAAAGATGTTTTAAAGAATAGAGCTTATATTGAATAATATAAGAAAACAAGTTTTCCTGAGTAAAATTAGGGTTTATTGCAAAGTTCAGCTTATATATTGAATGATCATATTAGCATAGCAGACAAAAAACACTTAAACGACCAATAGACATAAGAAAATTGGAAAATGCTTTTTTCACTTAATTATTGATAACAGTGAAGCCAGTCTATTTTTCGAAGTTTGGCACCGATAGCTCCGAATCTGATAAATCGATATTTGATTCTGACTAGTCAATTTTTATCCTTACATGTTCTTTACGAGAAAAAAATGTATTTCAATCAAGTTCTTTAAAAAAACATACTTAGGAAGATTGCTCTAATGGAGACTTTTTCACTAATGACCTAAACAGCAGAATTAACTTATGCCATTAATAAAAAAAAAAATCTACATTGCTATATCTATTTCAGCTTTAACATAAACAATGTTTACAAGAAATATTAACCTATTTATTTCTTTAAATTACTTGTATATCATAATAGTAGGTAACATAATTTTATTTAGAACGGCTACAAAGTGGCAGTACGATCACAACAATGTCGAACCCTACATCGATTGAAACAATCTATGTAATAATAACATAACTCACTCTCCATATCTACTTGTTCCCCTATGAAGGCAAAGTTAGACAATGTCATTTTCTATTTAAAAACAAAATGTGTTTAGACAACTTTAAAAAATAATACAACTAAGTAATATTTTTCTTTTACGAAACACAAACTTGGTATGTTTTATTACGATGATATATACAGCATTAGATTTTCAATTTTTTGCGTTTAGTGAAATTATTAATTATTATTCCTAAAATTTCTAATGTTAACACATGACTGTACTAAATATAACAAAGATTTTGTCTCGATTTACAAAAAACCACATGCAGATACAGGGTATTTTATATATATATATAAATAAAAGGAGATTGTAGTTTGCTTGAAGCATTGCTGGTAAATATAAGTGCAGATTAGTCGTCCGAGGCTATAGCAATGCGATGTAGTTGCCGTAAGATGGAAAAGTGAAAAGAAATAAACGCAGGGAGAAAGTGAAACTCAAAACGATTTATTAATGATTTCACGAAAAACTGATTAAATACCAAAATAGTAAATACTGTCTGGTAAGTAACAGTTCGGCAAAGGGTAATCTTAAATTTTCGAAAGAAAAAATTTCATTTTCAGAAGACAACAATAAAAGAAAATACATATATATATATATATATATATATATATATATATAAATGAGAGAGAGAGAGAGAGAGAGAGAGAGAGAGAGAGAGAGAGAGAGAAAAGGAATGGAACTTTTAAATAAAACAGAGGATTGTTTCTTATTTACATTATATTTTAAAACAGAATTAATAATAATGTTTCTATGATTCAAAAAATTAAATTGCTAAAAATTATCCAACTGGATTTTTATTTATTTCCATGCACAATATTAAGCAGATTGTTCAGTTCAACTTTTAATTTTTTTTTGTAAAGGAAATTGGGATCACAGGTGATGCTGTGTACCCTAGCTAGTTTAAATATAAAATAAATCAGAAGAGTGAATAATGTAAACATTACTTATTACTTACACACCTGTTCTATTATAATCAATACACAACAGATGGAAGGTACATATATATGAAAAATAAAATATAACGGCAAGAATCCAGAAAGCATGAAATAAAATAATGAAACAAAATAAAAAATACCTAGACTCTCTCTCTACATATATATATATACAGACATACACACATGAATACACTAGCGGAAATGATTCCGACGTTGCCCAGGAAAAAGTGAGAACTTTCACTTTCAAGATATATAGAAAATCAATAGACAAATAACAGATGGAAGGTAGAAATAGAAAAATAAAATACAAGGTAAGAATACAGAAAAGGTAAAAAAAAAACAAAAAAACTATAATGCATCACTTAATAAGTCCCGGGCCTAACTAATAAAACAACTTTTAGAAAAAATTCGACTTTATCAACCTAATCGTATTCTAGGGTGATACATTAATTCTAATGTTTATTTAACAATTCAATACCTTTTTTGTAGAACGATTTGTCTTAGACCTCAAAATAAGCCTCAGCTTCCAATATCACTTCTTCATTGGAGACAAATCTCTTATCCCTGGAGCATTTTTTTGAGGTCTGCAAACAGCCAGTAGTCACTAGGGGGCAGATCTGGCGAATAAGGTGGGTGCGGAAGCAATACGAAGTGCAATTCATGTAGTTTTGCCATCATTGTGATTGACTTGTGACATGGTGCATTGTCTTGGGGAAAGAGCATTTTATTCTTCATTTGTAACAGTTTTTTTTTTTAGAATTCTTGCTTCAAACGCACCAATAATCCTATATTCGCTATTGATGGTTCTTTCTTTCTTAAGGAAATCAATGGACTTGCGCATCTCAAAACCCGGAGGCTAAAACCTTGCCTGCTGATGTTTGTGTCTTTGGTCGTTTTGGATGGCTTTCACCTGCTGCTGTCCACTCAGCTGATTGCAGATCTGACTCCGGAGTGAAGTGGTGGATCTATGTTTCATCCATTCTTACATATTGACGTAAACATTCCTTTTTGTTGTGTTGAAACAGTTGCAAACAATGCTCTGAATCGTCGAAGCATTGTTGCTTTTGATGACTGTGAGCAAACGTGGCACCCATTTTGAACGCAGCTTTCTCATTGACAAATGTTCATACAAAATGGTGAATACACTTTCACCTTCTGATATCTTCAACTCCTGTTATCTCATACAACTTCAATTTACAATCGACCAAAATACATTTATCAATTTTTTTTGTTTGATGGGGCAATTGACGAATTTGGGTGACCTGAGCGTTCAGCATCATTTGTGTCTGTTTGACTACATTTTAAGTCAGCTCTTAACTGTTGTTTCCAATGGAGCAGAGTCCGAATCACACTTATCAAGCCATTACTTTGCTTGATCAGTATTCCCCCCCCCCCCATCAGAAAATAATGATTCATCAACATACGAAATTCAGATTTCTTTTCTATTAGTTTCAAAATTTGCAACAGTACCTTCACTTAAATAACTAATTTCTAAACTAAATGCTGATTGGGCTCAAATTTTGACACATGCCATTTGAAGATTAGTACTTTATAAAAATCATATGAATCTTATTAGTGGCTACATCTACACTTATTGAGTGGTGTTATATATAAACACACACACACACACATACATACATGCACATTAGCGAAATTGATCCCGATGTTGTCCAGGAAAAGTGAGAACTTTCAAAATATAAATGAAATAAAGTAAAACGTGTTATTTGCTGTTGACAGATATTGGCCGTGAACGCAGATGCAACGATCACCACCAGGGGTTCTAAACTATATGGTGTGTAGAGTATTCTAGTTAGACATTTATTATAGCAAGTTTGTGAAAACGAAAGCATATTGTTTAAACAAAAAAGAATAGTAATAACATCGTTACACTTTTGTTTGGAAGAAAATAAATTAAAACTTAATTGTTTATTGTTGTAAAGTATGCTGTGTTAATATTTGCAAAGCGTAATAATTGTTTTGTTTAAAAGATTGATAGTTAAATAGAATCATTTACGCATTGTTCAAACTAAATTGTTTAAATGGAATGGGAAATCACTATTACTTAGAAATCATTGAAACCGGTCAAAACAAAGCGAGATATAACCGCACAATTTGTTTAAAAATATGTAATAGACGTAGGTTAATTAGTAAGTAATTAGTGAGTGAACACCTTATGTTGTCGATCTCAGCAGAAAGTAAACATTTAGCATTAGTTGCAATAATAAGTAAAACTGAAATGATTTGTGGCTGTAAATGTAGTGGGAGGCTCCTCTATATAACATCAGATTTATTGAAACCGGGCTAAATAAAGTGAGATTTATCCATACGCAGAAATGTAAATAATTATGTAATACTAGTACTAATATAACCAATTACAGAATATATGCTAATGAGCTATGTAAAATATTCGGTTACATGTGTGTTTGTTTATGTGTAAAAGTAAGCAACCACACCTTGGCACACATGTTCGTAATCTTAGTTGCCGAAGTTAGGGTTATTTACTTTCTAGCGTTTGACAAGCGAAAGTTTCTGGAAAGTTTGTGTTCTAAAATGTACGAATGAAATGTTTTGTAGTTACGTATTGAAATTTCTATTATTTATCAGAGGAAAACCTTTGAAGAAAGCAGTATGATGAATAATGTCATTTAATCGGCTATTATCATTTGCATCTTCCAGTTGTAAAACGATGAATATTTCATAGTGTATGCCACTGAAAGAAATAACGCACCAGATAGAAATTTATTGGAATTCCTTATTCATTATGTGAATAACTTGAATTGTAAAATTACGTAATTCACTGGCCAATTTGACTTATGCAATGCTATTTAGGTCTGATGGTGAAAAATCCACAAGATAACTTTTTATGTTATATGCATATGATATAATAAAGTGAAGCCAGTCTGCTTCTCAACTTTTGTCATTGACGCATTGTCCTACAATATCAATATTTGATTCTGACGAGCCAGCCAATTATCGGTAATTTTCTTTAAAAAAAAATTGAAATTCCAATCAATTTCATCGATTACATTCTATATACAATCCAACCTTTCTTTTAGTAATCGCAATTTCCAGATATTCACCGATTATTTTCATTGGGTAATCATCTATTCATTACTCAATGAAACCCCTTGGTTTGTTACGAATACGAAAAATGCCAATGGCATCCTAAAACTGTTTGCTGCATAAATATGAAATCTTTAACATCTTCGTTTTAAAATGCTTTTTTTTATTCTACATTTTATTTCTACCTATCATTAAATTCTTAGACTGAGGACAGTAAATTCAAACATTTATTCTCAACTCGCAGGGTTTTATTTCTTTTAGATTACGACTTATACGACCTGCGTTTTCAAATAATGCATTAAATTATTCCCAATTTTCATAAACGACCTGATGCAATCGTGTCTGATGACACCACACTCGACATGCAGATAAATCGAATGTGCACATATCCAAGCCAATGGCTGAATGCTTAGAAAATTACCTCCAGTCTGCAGTAGAATGGGGCCAAAAATGGATGGTCACATTCAATGCTACCAAGATAAAGCTCCTTTACTTTAACAATTATAAGAAACCTTTCCAACCACCGATTGTCATGGCTGATAGCACCTTGTTCGAGAGTCTAACGTTCAAACTCTTCGGCCTAACATTCTCAAACAACATGAGATAGTGGCAAGTCTGCTGCAAAGGCCCCCTCTTCCGAGCTAGAAACCATCTCACACCTGCCAGTATCCTCTATCTCTATAAAGCCACTATTCTCCTATGCATGGAGTATTGTTGCCACATCTCGGCTGGTTTCCCCTTTTGGACAGGGTGTAAAAAAAGAGTCTAACGTAATAAGCCCCACACTGTCTACCAAGCTCCAATTCTTGTTGCATTGCTTCAGGGTTGCATTTGTATGCTTGCTTTACAAGTACGCCCACGGAATGTGTTCTCATGAACTTACTGCACTTGTACCCCCTCCGCTCAACGAAAATACGTCCGACCCACCTGACTACCAGCAAAATTGCACCTCCATCACTGTAGAAGTATCTAGATGCCGGAAAACCTACTTTAATAGCTTCTTTTCTCGGACTGCTTGCCTTTGGAAATCTCTCCCTGACACCAGCTGTACAACATTCAGAAATTTAAATGTAATGTGAACAAACATCTTGCTGACAAACTCCTCAGATTGCCCCTCCCCTCTAAATCTGACCCCTATCACAGTAGACTCATGTCTTAGTGGCACTGTTTTGGGGGCAAATAAAAGTTAAAAATATAAAATCTTTTGTTTAATTCAAACACTTATTTTAAGCTAACAAGGCTACTTAATGAATCTTTTTTATTTTACTTACAATACAACTTCGACGGCATGTGTTATATTCAAATCAGGCTGAGGACAATGAATTCAAACCTTTATTCTCAACTAGCAGGGTTTTATTTCATTTTGGTTACAACCTACGTTTCTTTGTCTTCTTTTTACAGTTATATTTAACCAAACAGCTTAGCTATTATGTTTTGAAATACTTTGACACCAGTCGCATTTTTCAATAACGACCGATAGAGCATCAAATAAGATATATATCTGTTTTGAAATTCTTTAGATGAGGATTGATAATTTGGACACATGGCGCAATGGATAACGGTGTTAAGTGAAATCAGTTCTAAGTGACACTCTTCTGGAGGTTAAAGACGATACTAAGAATAAAATAAAAATTACTGAAGACGTTTACCCATATGAATTAAATAAAGGATTCAGTTTGAAATTCTCTATAGATTCCGGAGTTTAACAAAATGCACCTGAAGAAGGTGGGAGATCACATCAGCTGAAATATTGTCAGGATAACATCCAAGTAGTCTTAATAATCCAAATAATACAGATATATATATATATATATCTGTTTTATATACAAAATATATGTCTATATCTCTTATATATGTATAGTAAAAATGAAAATGTAAAACCAGTGACATCTATAAGAAACACAGAAAAAAAAACCAACACAGAGACATGTGTAGAGAAATCAATATTTCACCTTATATTTATTAAGGTTTCCTCAGAAGAAAAGGCATGGTAAAAGTTTTAAAAAAATATTCATACAGGCATACAAGAATGGTAAGTGAGAAGGATCAAAATAATGGGGGCGAAGAGGGGGGGGTGGTAGTGTAAGAGGTAAGCATATTAGCAGATAAGCCAAAGTGGGAGGTGGAAATACCTTGAGTAGCAGAGGAGGAATTTTCACCTCCGACAACTTAATACATCTAGGGAAGTAGTTTCGATAGTACTATTGCATCAAGTTGTAAATCAAAGGAAAATATCATTTGTATAAATATTTTATTTGAATAAACTTATTTACAAAACAAAGAATACAATTGGCCTTATCTTGTATGGTTTTGATTGGATCCCGTGACTGGTGCAGGGCTACCAAGTTGTTAATGTTTGCAAACAAGTGAATTATAATTAAATGTGACAATTACAGAAAATCAACAATTACTAAGAATGAAATAAAAATTGAAAGACAAGTTGGTGAAAAATCTTCATTTAATGAATCACTTAACAGTTTTAAATTTTAAGAAATTCAAAACACCAAAACAGCCATTTTGCATAGATTCGATGTACCAAAATGGGTTATAAAATTAATTTAATATTTAACTTAATAAATTTAATATTTTAATTTTAAATGATTAGTAATTACAAAATACATCAAACATATATTTTGTAGATCCTAAATTTTCTGTGGTCTTTTGTGACCTTGTGACCCCAAAGGGAACCACATAACACCCATAAAAAATGTTGGTTTTAAAGCTTGTAAGAATGATCATAAAAAGAAGAAAAAAAAGGAAAAGAAAGAAGCCATCTTTGATGCAATGAAATAAAATCAAAGTGAATAATTTGTTGAAACTGGAATCACTTGAACAAAATATATTGATCTTACTGTTTGATGATGGCATAGATCATTTTTAGATCAGACCAAGTGAAGTCAGCCTCACTTGTAACATATATGAAACCATAGTCAGGAGTCCAAGGTCCACAAGAATAGCTGTATCAAATATCACTGCCTTGTGCTCAAATTCAAAACAATTGTCAAATTACAAAATGGCATTATACCAAATGGAAAAAATATGTCTGGCAAAGTAGTCTCAATTTCTATGTCTCACCCCCTTCCTTCCCTTCTGTTACAAGTATTTAACCCAGATGTGGGAGTTCATGTGTCACATGCAAGCAAAAGTGAAATCTCTTCAAAAGTAGAGTCGAACTGGCTAAGCTTGAATGGTGAATGTTAGAAAGAAAAAAAAAATTTTAAGTTGTTCTTTTCTCACTTTACCAAATAAAAAGAGAAAAAGTTGACAACACAAATAGGTTCTCATCAGATTTAATAGTGAGTCTATGATATATGCTTATTTTTTTTACTCATATAAAAAAATACAATATATTTAAACAGAGTTTTGTTTGTGGAAAAATGTTGTACTGTACAAAAGTAATAGCAGGCATTCTCACGAGAATTGTTATTATCTTTCATTTCTATATTAAAAAAGAACCAGTTGAAATCTCAAAAAGGGTTATCGATAGCTTCCCTTCTACAAAATCAATGTTTGATTCTGGTTCGTTTCTTTTGTGAAACCTTTGTAAATGTTTTTATAGCAAAATGTATTTTGATTCCATTTCTTCAGTAAAATATTTCGTCAGTCATCTTAACTAGATGGCAGTAGCAGGAGAACCCCGTTAAAGTCCAACCCTAACCCCTCCCCGTGACAATGTGATAGTGTTGTAGCTACAACAGGGCTCGGGTGAAAATGCAGGAGGAGTTGGCATCAGGATCCACTGTCTGCTGGTTGTCTTTGCCTCTGTGTGTGGCAAGCAAAGACGTGCCATGTGCAGAATTGCAAATCAATCGAGTAAAAGTGGCAACTTTGCTTCTGTGCCATTCCTTTGTACAACGACGAGGAGTTCATGCAGACCAGACAATCCTGAAGCATGATCTTTGCAAGCTCTATACAAAAGTTTGAGTCGTTTAACAAATAAAAAGCAGCAGCGATTTTAAAATGCTTAGAATTAGAAAAGATATGACCAGCCCAAATAGCTTAGTTGTTGGTGAATAAGATTGGAGATCTAACGTCCCGGTTTAAATCTTAGCACCCACTATATTATTTTTGTTTTTTATATAATTCTAAACAATCTGGTTCAATTAATAAATTAATAACCAAAAGATACTGCAATAATTACATTCAACTTAATAGACATACTTAAAAAAAATTTGAAAACAAAATATATCAGAGAGAGAGAGAGAGAGAGAGAGAGAGAGAGAGAGAGAGAGAGAGAGAGAGAGAGAAAGAGAGAGAGAGAGAGAAAGAGAGAGAGAGAGAAAGAGAGAGAGAGAGAAAGAGAGAGAGAGAGAGAGAGAGAGAATCTCTAGGACCTACCCCACCCCCCTTTCCGGCACTATGCCTCAACCTGGGTAACACTGGATATGGACAGTAATAAAAAATAAAAGTTTGGTTGTCTTAAAATCAGATAAGAGTTAGTGTTAGGAGTTAGCAATTTTTGGCAGAGTCATGTGCTTTTTTTTGAAGCCGACTCTCACCTTGCCTTGAAACACTATTTCTCATCAGATGTTGATCAAATTTGTGTTGAAGTTTAAATACAGAATAATAAACAAAAAAAAACTCTAGCTATTCCAACCCAACCTAAATTATAATCCATGCCTCCAGGATTCAATTAAAATTCCTGTTTAAATAGGTCCTTTGGAAATCTATATTTAAGTTCAAATTCACATTTTTATGTTTAAAATCCATTATTTTTGTTATAAGTTGAAAGCAAGGTGTGGGAAATTTTAGCTTAAATTTAATTTAATAGTTTTTTGTTTTTTTTTGTTGTTTTTTTTTAAGTTGTCAGTTTTAATTTAAATTTTAAAAGTAAAATCTGTTTTACATACAACTTCAAAGAAGATTTTTGTGAATATTTAAAACTTTTATAAATTTGCCATCTGGTCAATGCCAGATTTAATTTTTGCCGTTATTTGCTTTTAAATTTCATTTTCAGGTATTTAAAGCAAAACGAGATGGATATCCTCCTCTATTGAATTAGGGCCAAATGTACACGAGCATGTCTGGTGCAGTTTCTTGATTCTATCAAATTCCTTTGACAGTGCAGATCATCATCGGCAGTTAAAAAGAGTTGGTGATGGATTGCAATTGTCCCTAGCTGTAGCTGCCTGTCACTACTTTAGATTTTCCAGATATATGGTTTGCCATAGTCCTGCTTCCTCAGAAGTGGTGGCGCTTCTTTTTATTTTTTTTTTTAACTTAGTTCACACCAAACAAGGCAAGCTGCCACTGTAGACGTAAGGGGCTACTGAGAATTAGGGTGAAAGTTTAGGGGGTCATCCTAAATTGGGAGCAGTGCAGCGAGATGTTTGTTCACATTTGTTTTAAATTTCTGCATGTTGGTACAGTCAGGGAAACGGGGAGCAAGGAGGGAGTTCCAAAGGCTGGCATCTCGAAGAAAGAAGCTATTGAAATAGAAGGCTCTCCGGCATCTGAGGACCTCCAAAGTGAATAGATGGGATCTAACTGATTGTCGGATTGGTTGAGGGGGCACCAGAGCAGCAAGTTCATCGGAGCACATTCCATTAAAGTACTTGTAAAACAAGCACAAGGATGCAACATTGCGGCAGTGGGCCAGGGGCTGGAGCTTAGTGGATAGTGAGGGACCTATTAGATTAGAGACTCTTTTTTGGACCTTGTCTAAGAAGAAGAGACAAGTGGATGGTGCACCAGCCCAGATGTGACAACAATATTCCATGCATGGGAGGATGGTGGTTTTGTAAAGATATAGGATACTGTCAGGTGTGAGAAGTTTTCTAGCACGGTAGAGAGAGCCCACTTTCTTTACAACAACCTTGGCAATGTTTTTTATGTATTTATGTCATGTTGTTTGGATGAATGGGGATCGAGGACAACCTGGATCTTTCTTTTGGTTAGGAAGTATCTAATTATATTAAATATTCGTCCAGTAATATCATATAAAATTATTTTTATGAGAACACCTTTATGCCAGACCCTGTCAAAGGCTTTAGATATATCAAGTGCTAATGCCCTAGTTCCACCTGCCTTGTCCAGTGTATGGTATATGCGTTCAGAGATGACCGTTAGGATATCCACAGTAGACCGTGCTTGCCTAAATCCATACTGATGGTCAGAAAGAAGTTTAGCATTAACGAGGTGCCGGACTTGTAGTGTCTAAAATAAGTTTTACAGAGTATGGCACAACAAATCCCACTTCACCCTTTTGGTCTGAACTTGCATAGGTAATTCCATACTTGTCTTTTACCATGGCTCTTTGTGATTCTACCTTACAATCTCACCTGCAAGTTTCCATTAGGAAATTTGATAAGTACTTTATACACGTTCCTTTTCTCGTCACTCATGCCTCACCATAAATAAAAAGAAAAGACTGTTCATATAATTTCTAAGTAGATTTACAGATATTCATGTAACTTTTATGGAGCAAACGCTTATTGACCTCGGTAAATAAAAATACCTTGTCTCAGAAATATCTTTGATGTTTGGGGTAAGAAGATGTGCGTTGTAATTTAGGTCAGGGGTGGGGGGTGTAGACAGAGTTTTGTTCGTTCATTATTCTGAGACGTATTTGAACTCCAGCAAGAATTTAGTCAAGATCTGATGAGAAATGGTGATGTTTTAAGGCAAACATTTATATTTCCTCATTCATTTAATCTCTTATCTTTCGTAATTAAAAGATAGAAATCCTGTTGAGAATACCTGCTATGATATTTGCACAGTCTCTTTTACATTTACCAAAATTAACGTGCACATGAAATCTGATAACATTTTCTTCTGTTTTAAATGTGAAGTGTTTAACTTTAGCAGAAAGATTAATGCTGTCTGTTCATAACGGACATAGTCAAATCGAAAGACACAGCCGGCCACTTTGTAGATAAACATCAAAATGTCCAAGAAGTGTTCGCATTCGGTCAATCTTGATAAGTCGATAATCAACAGCTGGGCTGTACAAATGACTCATAGGTTACAATAGATTTATCTTTAGAATCAATGAACAAACACAATAGATCGACAGAGAGAACGATTTCATTGGTTAGACGATCAGATCTTCAATTTGTTGGGGGGGGGGGGGTCGAAAGAAAAACTTACATTATTTACAAGTTCCAGCAGACTAGACTGTCGTTCGAGGACATATAACCAAGTGGATAAAGGCATTCGTCAAAAGATATCTACAGGTTGAGAGTTCAATCCCTGGTAAAGTAACTTATGACAAAATTAACTAAAAGTTACGGAATAAGAGCGTTCCACCTTGGTGGATTAAACGACAAAATGGCCGAAATTAAGAAGGCTGAAGTATACAATGGACAAAACGTTGTGAACATAGCAACAACCAAGATGAGGACCACAGTTTGAAGCATGTAAATAACAACACCTTATCTCATAAATATCGTCAAATAAAATTATGTAAACTTGCATTCTTTTTATTTATTCAATTAGAAAACAAATTAAATGTGTCGGTAGTTTAAAAGCCCTAAAAAAAAATTATTTTAATTAAAAATAAAACACAGTTAAAACAAAAATTCATTCCAAGCAAAGGAAATCAATAGATAAAAACAATTCCTTGCAAACTTTTCATAGTTGAAAATTCAAGGTGGATCATTGTATAATATATATATATATATATATATATATATATATATATATTATGGAGAGTAGAAAGTGGACCTTGGGTTTACTTTCGGCAGCCTCATAACTCTCTCTTCATCCCTATTTTATCCTCACATTCCATGAGTGATGTTTCTGACACAGGGGAAAGAATTGTTGTTTTCTGGATCAACTATTCTCAGTCTACTTAAAGCATACTACTGGTAAACACAATCATGCATACACATGTACAAATACGGTCTGGCATTCGGGAAGGAGGTGTTCTTTTGCCAACACTTTTCAATGGCGCCATTTACTGGGTCACTTCGAATGCCTTAAAAGAGTTTCCCCGGTGTCACTGTTGGATGAAACTTTGCCGTCAAAGATGACGTAGATGATATCGCGCTTCTCAGTGAAACATTTGCTGATGTCTAGTCTGTTATTAATGAGCTTCAGTATGTTGCATCGCAGATTGGGATGAAAATAAATGTCTCAAAGATAAAAATACTCGCTGCCGGCTTCGTTCCCAACAGACAAAACATCCATCATCTTCAATGGTGATGTTCTGGAAGAGGTTGAGAGTTTCAAATATCTTGGTGCCATCAAAGCGCAAATTGACCTTGTACGTCATACATTCTGTCGACTCAATTCCCGGCTCTGGTCAAGATGTGAGATAGGTGCAGCACTAAAGTAAAGATCTACCAAGCGCTGGTGCAAACGATCCTCCTTTATGGCAGTGAGTACTGGTCAATGAGAGTGGAAGACGTTAGGCAGTTGGAAACTTTTGATCACCACTTCCCATGTCGCATCTTCCGTGTTCAATAATAGCACTTCCTCTCAAACAACACAGCATGTTTCTCCTGCAAAATAAACTCCCTCCAACAAGTCATCATTACGAGACATCTACGCTGGCTAGGTCATGTCCTTCGCCATCAACTAGGAGAATTCATGTATGAAAAAATTGCCCCAGCTCCCCTACAGAGTTGGAAAAAGCGATGCAGTGAACAAAGAAAAACCTGGCTGATGAAGGTTAAAGCTGACGTGGAACAGTGAGTGGCTAGAGATCATCCAACCGTTTACTTCAAATCGTCAAGCCTGGTCAGCCTTCAGGAGGGATGCAATGACAAGGATGGATGGAGCCACCTCAACCCACTCCAGGGTGGGGGGTGGATGTTGTTTCAAGTAGAAGTACAAGTAGGGGGAGAGAGAGGAAGTCTCATGTGGCTGTAACGTTACAGGTGAGGTGAAAGGCGAGAACGGTCTTTTTACCCAACTAAACTCAAGACAGAGTGGACGTCTCGAGTGCTCGTAAGGCACACCACTAGCTGGTCTAAGGGGTGGGGGGTACATCTTAAAAGAAATTAGTACCAGGGTTCACAAAATATTTTCTCTAACCAGAGATAAACAAAAGAACTGAACTGTAAAGTCTTGTGTTGTATTTTTCAACAGCACTGGTCTGCAATCATGTGAGACATTTAAATATGGCAGACATACACATGGTGCAGTGCAGTTTCAGATGGCAATGATAAAAGATAGGAAATACAAGAATTTCAAACTACTTATAGCGTAAGAAAATTTCATAAACACTATCATAATGCTTGCAGAATCGCATTCTACAATAAACATACATAGCAAAATGAACCCACCCAACTCTCATATTTTTAAACAATTTTATTTTGATAATCTTAACATTTGGTGCTTAATTGTTAGCAAATCATTGGATTTTTAAAACAAAAATTCACAAAGAAAACTGATAGAGGGGAATCAACCATCCAAAGTTCACTATTTTATTTATTTTTTTAAACTTTTATAAAGTTTTTTATTTAAAAAATCCAGCATCCAGTCTGATGGAGCATATTGCCAAATATCTAAGTCCAACATTAATAGTGTTTTGCACAAGATTTATCAAAATGTCCAGTTTTCAGTATTGTGATGTAACACTAATGAACTAAATGTACTATGACTACAATTTTTTCTTTTAATTTATTGTTGTGAATTAGTTTTTTTAGCTTATAAATTTGTTTAATTTTTAGTTTTAATGTAACAAAAAATAAATATATTAGTAATTGTGTGTAGGGATATAAAATTTCAATCAATGGCAAAGTCAGTAATTAGAGAATCTTTGAAAAGAATGAAATGGTGAATCCAATATAAAAAAATATGACGAAGGCTTTTAAAAAGCCTGTTGGAGCAATCTTGGGAAGAAATTAAGGGGGGGGGGGGGGTTCATATTGTCAAATTACTGGTAAAAAAAAACAAAAAATCATTGCTGTTTTCAATTAGTCAATGCTACATGCTAATGTTTATGAATGTTTATAGAAATTCATCTCACTTACTTCACAGAATTTAAATACAATTGTTTCGGCCCAAAAACAACTTAGAATAATTGGAAGAATAAATAGCAATGTGAGGTGGTGAAAGTTTCAAGAGAATCTCTTGTTGGCAATCTTCAATGTGAAGAAAGAGAGAGAGAGCTGACGGGTGAGCACAAGAGCAAGAGCAAAAGAGATGAATTTGGATTACAACGAAAATTACATCCTCTACAAAAATGATTCTGAGAGGAATGAAAACTTCTTTGAATTTCAAAGATAATATAAAACCTTCAGGTTTAATTATTTTCATAAGTTTCCTTGCATTTCATTTTTCCTTAAACCATGGAGCTTTTTTGCATTTCCATTTTCAAACTATTCTATTCTTTTACAAAATAAAGTCTGTATCCATGCTGGGTGAAAGGTTATCTCATATCTATATCACGTGTCTGAAAAGTATATCAGCTTTAGAAATCCACAATTCTGCACACATTAGTTTGACATTTGTTAAATAAGAATCAGCCCATGGACTTATATATATATATATATATATATATATATATATATATTAGTTTCCAAATTTAATTTTAAAATCATTTCTATTTGTGTGTACAGAAGCACTGTTTAGCAATTTTAAAATATGAAAATCTTACATATCTTTAATGCATCATAACCAGCAAAAGGAAGATTTAATAAAAATTCATATAACTATCGTTTATTATATGCTTATTCAAGAAAAAATGTACATTTAAATAATGGAAGCATGGAAGAGGACGAACGAAACATTTATTAGACTTATTTAGATTCGGGAAAATATTTGTCACTAAAATGGTTTCCAGTGGGCCACAGCAAGACAATGTGGGCCATATACCCTGCATGTTTGAGACCCATTTTAAAACTATGTTCCACAATCATTCCGACTCCATGAGGCTAATAATGTAATTGGTAATAGAAATGTAAAAAAATTTTTTATTTCATTTCCATACATACTCGTACATAAAGTCCATTTTTATTTTTTTAAATGAGATACACACACTTTCTCCTTTATCAATAAAGTATTGCCTATTTTTCATGTACTATAGCAGATAGATCAAAAAACAAATAACTCTAACCAAACCAGATATAACCTGGGTAATACATTAAATGGAAGAAGAGTAGAATGTTTTCATTGGATGATGTCAAACAGTCACTTTTTTATATAGACTGCCGAATTTCTGTGAAAGTTTAAAATTTAAAAAAAATTCAGCCTTCTCCTCGATTGTGACACACTATATATCCTTATGACACACATTAAGGTGCATAGCATGTCACAATCCTGAAGACATTGATCACTTGTTTGGGTTGTTGCAATGAGTATGATGTTTGAAGCCTGAAACTTGTGAAGAAGCACCGATATGAGAGATGACCGTCCTTGATGCATCTAAAGGATGCATTTCGATTGTGATGATAGCATGCATACCAAGAAAAGTTTAAGAATTTTTATTTAAACTTGCAGAGTGTATATATATATATATATATATATATATATATATATATATATATATATATATATGTGTGTGTGTGTGTGTGTGTGTGTGTATATATATATATATATATATATAAGTATTATACTAAAGTAGAGTTAATCGACATTTGTTTCCCCTAAGGTTTTCTCCAATATATTTTAATCACACAAAATACATGCTTAAATATTCCTCAGTTTGAGGATCGAGTTATGTTTGGAAAAAAAATTAGGACATTGATCAATTTTCAATCTAAATACTGGACAATTTAAGAGACATTCTTTTTCAAACTGAACACATTGTTTTTTTTTACTTAAATAGTTGTTTTTTCACATAAAAAATTTTAATAATAATTTTACTTTACATTTCAAATTGATAGTGAAATAAGTCTAAAAAGACTATGCCAGCTCTGGTGCCAATATATAAAAGTCATTCAACTTCAAAACGGGTCACGAATGATTGGAGGACTTTCATAAGCTGGCTTAAAAGTTTAGGAAAATTTGAGAAACCCAGCATAGAAGGGTATTTCAGCTAGTAACTTAAACATCTCCTAAACACTAGCTCAATCTAATAATACAAAACCAGCAGTGACAATTGAATATATGCGTAGCAATGCTCTCTTATTGTCTTTTTCACACCGTTTTTATCTTTGTTCCTTCTGCTGCTGTCTTCTTCGATACTTGCCGATTTTTTCCCATTTTTATGTCTAACACATTCATGGTCATCTGTCTCAGCGTCACTTATTTAAATCTATATTTTATATTTTATGCCCATTATAACTGTTTATTTAGTATTACTACAGTGGGATAGTATTCGGGAGAAATGGAGAAAATTTATAAGTTACTTGGACCATCCACAATTATGATAAAACTTTTATTTTCATGAATAATTTAATGTAGAGTAAGTATGCCATGGTAATAAAATAATTTAATATGAATCTTTACTTACATAACCAGTGAAACTTGTCTGTGACAAGAAAGTCCGATATGCAGTCTTTATCTACAAAATAAAAGAAATGAATGGAATAGAAAATGAAAATGTTTGAAAAAAATTTTTTTTTAAATTGAAATTTCAAAATAGTATGGTTTAATGATTAGACATAATATTTAGTTTAACATCCATTTCACATTCTGGCATTTGTTGAACGGTTTGTAGAAATTGACTTCCAAACTAACCCATCTCTGACCAAGTCTTTATCTATCCTTCTTTCTCTCAGGTTCATCCTTATGTTTTCATGGCCTTCCTATGTAAACTAACCCCACTACCTCAACTGTTTTACATTTACTAAGTCAAGAACTCTCATCCATTCTTTCAACATGGCCATTCCAAAATCTTCTGTTCAGCACACATCCCTCTATACTGTCCAGATTTAATCTTCCTCTAAGGTCATCAGAACTAAGCCTATCTTTAAGACTCACATTACACATCCACCGTATCATAAAGACTCACATTACACATCCACCGTATCATAAAGACTCACATTACACATCCACTGTATCATAAAGACTCACATTACACATCCACTGTATCATAAAGACTCACATTACACATCCACTGTATCATAAAGACTCACATTACACATCCACTGTATCATAAAGACTCACATTACACATCCACTGTATCATAAAGACTCACATTACACATCCACCGTATCATAAAGACTCACATTACACATCCACCGTATCATAAAGACTCACATTACACATCCACCGTATCATAAAGACTCACATTACACATCCACCGTATCATAAAGACTCACATTACACATCCACCGTATCATAAAGACTCACATTACACATCCACCGTATCATAAAGACTCACATTACACATCCACCGTATCATAAAGACTCACATTACACATCCACCGTATCATAAAGACTCACATTACACATCCACCGTATCATAAAGACTCACATTACACATCCACCGTATCATAAAGACTCACATTACACATCCACCGTATCATAAAGACTCACATTACACATCCACCGTATCATAAAGACTCACATTACACATCCACCGTATCATAAAGACTCACATTACACATCCACTGTATCATAAAGACTCACATTACACATCCACTGTATCATAAAGACTCACATTACACATCCACTGTATCATAAAGACTCACATTACACATCCACTGTATCATAAAGACTCACATTACACATCCACTGTATCATAAAGACTCACATTACACATCCACTGTATCATAAAGACTCACATTACACATCCACTGTATCATAAAGACTCACATTACACATCCACTGTATCATAAAGACTCACATTACACATCCACTGTATCATAAAGACTCACATTACACATCCACTGTATCATAAAGACTCACATTACACATCCACCGTATCATAAAGACTCACATTACACATCCACCGTATCATAAAGACTCACATTACACATCCACCGTATCATAAAGACTCACATTACACATCCACCGTATCATAAAGACTCACATTACACATCCACCGTATCATAAAGACTCACATTACACATCCACCGTATCATAAAGACTCACATTACACATCCACCGTATCATAAAGACTCACATTACACATCCACTGTATCATAAAGACTCACATTACACATCCACTGTATCATAAAGACTCACATTACACATCCACTGTATCATAAAGACTCACATTACACATCCACTGTATCATAAAGACTCACATTACACATCCACTGTATCATAAAGACTCACATTACACATCCACTGTATCATAAAGACTCACATTACACATCCACTGTATCATAAAGACTCACATTACACATCCACTGTATCATAAAGACTCACATTACACATCCACTGTATCATAAAGACTCACATTACACATCCACTGTATCATAAAGACTCACATTACACATCCACTGTATCATAAAGACTCACATTACACATCCACTGTATCATAAAGACTCACATTACACATCCACTGTATCATAAAGACTCACATTACACATCCACTGTATCATAAAGACTCACATTACACATCTACTGTATCATTCTCATATCATTTCTTTCCATGTAACTCATATCCTCAACCCTCATTGGTCAGGTTTCACTTCCATACATTACACTGCGTACATGCTTGATAGATGCTTCCCTTGGTCGATAGTGGTAACGCTCTGCTGGATAGTAATGGCAGCTTCCTGAACTTTATCCACTCTTAATTCTTGCAATCACACTAGCATCAGCTCCTCCCTGTGCTCCAATGGTATCACTCAGGTAACAAAACTTCTGAAGAATCTCAATAGCTTCGCCATCCAAATATATTTTCTCCACATCTGAATTCGCATCTATCTTTATTACCTTACATTTCTTGCACACAAACTGGTTATCTCTCAACCTACCAGTAATTCCACTGCACTCTCTCTCTCTCTCTCTCTTGGCACTGTCAAAAACTTTCTTCAAATTCACAAAAGCAAAATACAGATTCTTTATGTATTTGCTTCGAGATAAATATAGCACCAGTGATACTTTGCTCAGGCATAAAATCAAATTGCATTTCATCAATGTTTATCTGATTTCTTATTTGCTGCTCTATTATTCTCTCAATCACTTTCAGGATCTGATCCATCAACTTTAAGCCTCTGTAATTACCTCCATCTAGAAACAACCATTTTAAAAATAAAAAATTGTTTTATTCTCAACACAAAAACTTCTATGAACTAAATATTATTCTGTTGAGTTTCATATTTGTATTTATATCATAATAAATGAATAATAATGATAATAAATGAATAATAAATGAATAATAATAATAATAATGAATGAATAATAATAAATGAATAATAATGATAATAAATGAATAATAATAATAATAATAATAATAATAATAATAATAATAATAATAATAAATGAAGAAATTCTTAAATATTTGCTAGTGTAGTTTTATTATACTTTTTCCTGATAGAAAAACATGGAAATATATCCCACTTGGACGATTTTAGTGGTTTCACTCATAGTTGTAGACCGGAAAGTGCACACCAATTTACTTTCCAAAACTGAAACCGTTCAATGTAGTACTATTACTACCAAATGGACAAATTCAAGGAATCATGGTGAAAAGGTCATTCAAATTTTAATAAAATTGAATTTTAATTAACATTTGTACTATCATTTAAAGAGTTAAATGTTTCCTCTTTCTAAGAGAATGATTGAATTACAAAGTTGACCACCTCCTTATTGAACTATTTGCATAGTTCGAGAGACGTAGAATAATAAACCACCATTGCACAAGAGAATGGGTTTCTAAGAAAAAATACTAAATTAAAAAACGAAACCAAACTGAAAACCGAGGTATGTAGGAATGATAAAATGAATATTAAAATTAAAATTGCCATACCATCCAACTCTATCAATAAATATCCAGTGTTAAAGCCTTTTAACTCTCTTTTGGCAAAATATCACTATTGTGCTCCTGAAAATTTGATAACTTATAATTTGCTTGCAGGGATACATGGCATTACCCACTTTGGGGGATAACTTCACGTGTAACAGTATAATAAGAATTGAGGGAAAAAAAAGATGTATAGTTAAAAAATATAAGCTTAAAGAAATAAAGTATGGGTAAATTTGTATATTAACAGCCTCGTCTAAATCCCCCCCCCCCCAAAAAAAATGAAATTCTGCTTTTTTAGGCAATTACGTGAAGAGTGTGGAAAACGAAAAGACAAAAAAAAATTAATTTAGAATTTATAACGGGCGATGAGTTTCATATATATTTAACATAAAATGATCCTCCATCTCCGGGCGATTCTGTCTTGTTAGGGGGATCAGTCAAATCTTTTGAACCAGTAAGCCTAAGTCCGAGTGGCAAGATCACAAAACCACATGTAAAGTAGACACCTACCAAAAAAAAAAAAAAACGCTACGGATTTAGCTCACATATAAAAAAAAGAATTTAGTTAACTGCCCTAAAACGCTATAATGGTCTGGAAATGAGGGGATCATTTTAAATTAGATGTATGTATGAAACTGATCCCTACTCTAAATTTTTAAATAAGCGTTTTTTCTTCTTTCCGCCAAGTTTTTAAGGATTTTCATACGTAATCGCCTAAAAAGAAGAATCTATTTTTTGTTTTCTGTAAATTATACTACGGATCTATTTTTTCGTAATTTGAACAGAATAGTGAAAAGGCGGTTTGTAAACAAAACCTTAAACAATAAGTTTATTTATTTTTCACAGAAAATGTAAAAACTACGAAAATTAAATGCAGAAATAAATTTTTTTTAAAACTTTTTTTAAAACGTTTAGTTATAAAATTATGTTTAAAATTCTATATCAAGAATAATGGATGTTACTTTTTTAGGTAAAAACTATGCTTTAAAAATGAGTTATATAAAAATAATTAGTAAGTAAAAAAAAAAAAACTTGTTTTGCTTGTCGATTGTTGTGGGGTGGCAGGGGAGAATTAGAAATAAATAATTTGTTAAAAGATTATTCCCTTCCTTTGAAAATTAATGAACATTGTTTCGATTTTTTGTCATTTTTCGTTATCACTTTAATTAATTACTGGTAATATCAACAAAACTATTCCATATATATAAGCAAATGGGACAATCAAATTATAATCGGATAACAGCAAACAATTATTTATTTTAAACTGTTTAAAAATATAATTATGCAAATGAGGTAAACAAAAGATTTTGTTTCCAACTTTACTTGACTATAAATAGAGTATTTCAAAAAATTATAGTGTATTAATTATTTAAATTAGAGTATAATGTTTTGATTGTAATATATGAATGATAAAGAAAATATTTCACATTTATTCATTTAGACTTAAACTTACATATTTTTTATGTGGTTTTGTTTTGTTTTTAAGTATGTTATTAGATATGAAGCAATAATTTTAGTAAAATACATACAAGTTCTAAGGTACATCCAGAGTAAAAAGAAATAAAAAATAAACACATTCACTAACACATGACAACTGTCTTTGATTTAGATGAAAAGATTACTACTCTCTTCGTGCAGGTGGGGAGTTGACTGCGACTGAATCGATTTACAAAAGCAAACAAAGCCCAACCCTTGAAAAACTTGCTCACTTTAACTTCCTACCTAGGTGGGAAGTCGGCTAAAAAATAAAAAAAACGACTGATTCCTTCAAAAAATTTCCGAGTCCTTACCTCAGAGATGGGAGGTTGGCAAAAAAGTACAACTCCGGAGTTAGTTTTCAAAATGTGATCGAGACTTCTCCCAACCCCTGTCTTCACTCACTAGGAACTTTTTAAGTGCATCATTTACTGGAAGCTTGCTTCTAGTAACCATAATTACAAGGCAAGACAAGTACTTTTACATAAAAATATATTTTAGTAGGTTGAACCGATAATAGTAAGTTTAAGAAAAACACAGGATCAAGTACTTAGCCTGGAGTCAATAGAGATGAAGTTTTGAAGATTGATAAATCAGTAAACAGACAAAAGCCTTACAGATATGCATATCTGTAAGGCTTTTGTTTTTGGTAGCAGGAATAATAATAGAACTTCTACCTCACTTGTTCCACACAAAAGTGGTGGCGACAATTCGCAAGAACTAATACAGAGAAAAGAAAATATATATATTTACCACTTCACAAAAATGATTACACGTGGAACTATGAAATACTCGCAGAACTAAAGAAACATGGCAGGACAAAATCTGTCATGATTCAAATGTTGGATCTACAAAAGCAACAATAAATTTCTTTTCACTTACCAAAGCCAAAAGCCACTCGAGGATATTCTCAGTTGGATGATGAACAATACTATGAAAGGATTGAAAACTATGAATGAAATGGACAAAATTTGATTACTTAAGACAAGTATTTGTTGACATTCGACTTAAAGATGACGTTGAAGTCTTCAGAAAAGTAATCCCATGGTAATGTGTTCCACAGATGAGAAGTTCTTGAACAAAAACTCTGTTCATGAAAATGCAGTTTGGTTTTAGGTATATAGAGGAAGAAAGAAAGTACTTTGCAGTAGTGGTAGCAAGACGAGTTCTTGCTGTGAATATTTTACAGGGAGCAACCAGAGATTGAAGCTCAGTCGAGCATCTTCTATGGAAATAGCGATAGAGTAGAAAGAATTTTTTTACCATATTCCTTTGACTGTTTAAAATCAAGTTTTTCCTTGTGTCTTTTATTCAGTTCATGTTTAAAATATTTTAATTATCCATCTCTCCCTTAAATTGCGACTTACCATGAAGCTTTGGAAAAAAAGTAGTTAAAGAAACAAAAACAAAGGTTCTATCTTTTAGAGATAAAACACCCCCCCACCCCCACCTTATCTAAATACAAATCCGTCAGTCTTTTTTCTCCCCTTCATTAAATAAGATGGTACCAAGAACGCACTGTCAACTGGCCGAGCGTCAGAACGGGTGAATGAAGACGAAGCCTGGCCAAGTGTTTATTTTTCTTTATTTGCCTAATTTTTTACTGTATTCTATTGATTCTGTTTAAAATTAAGTTTTTCCTCGTGTCTTGTATTAATTAGTCGTTATTCCCCTACCACACGCCTCCCTTACCTGCCCTATGTGAATATTTTGAAAAAAGAAAATTGGTATAAATTTACCATCATTCTACCAAAAATGTCTTCAATTGTTGTTCTCTCTAAAAGAGACAGGAAAACTTGTTCTAAGTAGAGACTTTTTATTTATATATATATATATATATATATATATATATATACACACATTTTTTTCCTGCAGACGCTCACAAATAACTAGCATAGTACTCAGGTGCAGGATTACCCCTCTCGGAGAGATAGACCCAGAGATCTGGTCAGATCATCCATCTAGGAGAAGTAAAACTTTGATATAAAACCTGTGTGCTCTTTAAACGTCATGGCACCAATCCACTGGAGGAGGGAGGCCTTCTTAGTCCTAGTAAACAACCTTCCTAGAGCTGGAGACTAGAACAAAAATATCCGGTTTGCAAACCTAAAATTGCTTAATGAGTAGATAGGCTTTGCCTATCGACCGGCTTTGCAATCCTTCTATATCTATTAGCCAAGTGCATAGGTACCTGCACAGGGATGCTTCAAAGAAATTTGGTGCGTGACCGTGTTTCCTTACTAGGATAACAAACATCGTCCTATCCATCTCTATCTTGGCGACTTGAGGACAATTTCTTGTCATTCATTTTTAAATGAATAGACTGGGCCGCTTTTGTTCTGACAGCTTGAGGGTACAGGTTTGACAGCTTGTCTGGCTGCTGTTTCTGACTGGTAGTACAGGAGCCCTTACTCTTAGTGGCTGCTCTATCAACAGTTGTATAATATCTGGGTAACTGTAGTGTCATGTCACGCATGGAAAGGGACCCTGCACTTATCTCTGGTGCGCTTTCCCAAGACCACAACCCCATAGATAAAGACTTGGCTCAGTCTACTCATGTGAGCTTACTGGTATCAAACAAAAACCCACTTTTCCCAACCAATTATATCTACAAACTAAAAAGAATACATTCAACCAAACGCCCACCTAAAAACAATTAATTTGCCTCCTCCCTTGAAGCTAACGTTCACAAATATCCAAGGGCTTAGAACAAACATCAATGACAGAATCTTTTCTCCTAGTAAACTACCCAGATATCTTAGCACTAACAAACCATTCATTCCTCAATCACTTCCAATCACTTTGAAATTTATAGCATCGAGAAATCATTGTAAGACTGTAATAGATGAAGCAAAGAGATAACCAGAAAACGCTTTGAGTCAAAGAAATTAGGAACTCACAATTTCTGGAAAACCTAAAATAATGTGGTGAATAATGGGAAATCAACAATTCCCCTGCTATCCAACCACAATGATGTCATTTGCATGGCAGCTGATAAGGCTGAACTACTTGTGCAGCAGTTTGCTTTGAACTCCGCAAACCACCCTCTCCCTAATTTCCCATTGCGGACAGAAGCCACACTTGATGATCTGATCATCGCAGATTTCCATGTTCGGGATATCATAAAAAAAACTCAATACTACCAAAGCATGTGGGCCTGATCTTATCTCTGCTATAATACTAAGGAAATGCTCTGCTGAGCTGGCTCCAATCCTTTCCCAATTTTATAACAAAGCCTTGCTGAATCTTGCTTCGCTGATCGCTGGAAAATTGCCTCTGGTGAAAGAACTGACCTGCAGATGTGACAAAGTATCCGGGGCCCCATGAGAATCAGGTGCCTGGTGATGCGCTAGTATGCATCTTGGTGGTGATGCTACGCCAACTGAAGGCTCTGCGACGAGACAAAGTGGAGATATAAAATTAGTATATATTTGACCTAGAAATGAACTTATTTGAACGACAGAACGAGACGCCAGCTAGTCTCGCGGAATCGTGTAAGATATTCAAAATCAATTACCACCAGAGGCGAGGAGACAGTTGCCAGATGGAAGGTAGAGATTAGAGAATTCCATATCGCAAATTTAATTCTGAAATATCAATAAAGCGATATTATTGTTTGGGTGAATGGCGCGTTTTAGAACCACGATTCTTTGACGGTTATTCTGAAGACATCACAACCTGGGAAAAACGAATCCACTTAAGAGATTTATTTAGGCCTGTCATCATTAATTACAAGCCGGGCACAGAGCAACTTCAGCTGTGTGACAGAATGAGAAAGCCACGGTTGTTGCGTTTGTTTTTGCGATAACAATTGGTTAAAAGAAAATTCCATTTATTTTAAGAAAAAAAGAGTGAGGCGCCTGTCCCCACCCTCCTTGAGAGAGGAAGACACGCAGGAAGTAAGCTGGCGGAGAAGGGGTGTGTACGACCATAGACATCTTCACTAAAAGAATGTGTTGTTTTTACGCACGGGAGAGTTGAACGGACACCCGGGCATGCGTCGAAGAACCAAACAAGACGAAATTCTAGCCACTGCCTTCGCCCGTTAAGTTTGTGACTTAGACAACCATTTGTGTAAAGAATTTGCACACACAGAGAACTAGCGAAATAACTTAGCGAAAAAGAAACAACCCTTGCTAAAGACATTTACGAGCACAACTGACATTAATCCTACCATTGACCAATGTAAAATCAATTCTTTTATTTTAATAATTACTCTTCTATACAAAAAAAAAAACTCAGACCGAGTTGTTGAACATTGTTCTTTCTCTTTTGTTCTGCTTTGAATGATCCTTCCCCCCCCCCCCCCAGAGCCAACCGGTTGCTGTTCGCCCAAGTGATCGCTCGCTGATATAAACAGTTTCAACGTGAGAGTGTGTTTGTAGCTGGACGAGACAACCAGATCGGTGACGTCATCATCATCGTCGCCAACCCGGTCTAGAGGAACTTGGATCTTTTTTTTTTTATTGCCATGACGATCTGCACAGCTGTGTGGGGTTCACAGACTGGCACCACGACCAGGATATCACACCTTTGTGGTTGACCACCATCTGCACCACTGTGGGGTTCACACAAAATTATCGCCCCATCAGTCTATTCCCACTCTTCGCTAAAATCTTTGAGTCATTAATCAATCTAGCGATAGTCTACCACTTAGTTGATATTAAAAAATTTTCTGACCATCAGTATGGATTTAGGATATCCTAACGGTCATCTCTGAATGCATATACCATACACTGGACAAGTCAGGTGAAGCTAAGGTAGTAGCATTTGATATATCCAAAGCGTTGGATAAGGTTTGGCATAAAGGGATTTTCATAAAAATTTATATGGTATTACTGGACGAATATTTAATATAATCAGATCCTTCCTAACCCAAAAAAAAAGATCCAGGTTGTCCTCGTTGGCCATACATCCAAACAACATAACATTAATGCGGGTGTATCCCAGAGTTCGATGATACCACACTTTATTCTCGAGATGTTGGTAAGACGAATGCGCACATATCTAAATTAATAGTTGAATCCTTAAAAAATGACCTCCAGTCTGTAGTTGAATGGGGGCATAAATGGTGGAACATTTAATGTTACTAAAACAAAGCTCCTTTCATTCAACATTTATAAAGAAACCATTTCACCCAGCAATTGCCATGGCCGATAGCACCCTACCCAAGCGTACAACATTCAAGCTCACACGAATTGGAACAAATACATAGAAGATTCTGCTGCAAGAAAAGTGGGATCCCTCTACTGTGCAAGAAATCTTCTCACACATGCCAGTATCCTATATCTCTACAAAGCCACCATTCACCCATGCACCAAGTACTGTTGTCACATCTAGCTGGTGCACCAGCCAGTAGTCTTGCCCTCTTAGACAGGGTTCAAAAAACAATCTCTAATCTAATAGGTCCTGCATTATCTATTCAGCTCCAGCCTCTGTCCCATCGGCGTAATGTTGCATACTTACGCTTGTTTTACAAGTACTTCAAGTTCAATGGAATGTGCTCTGATGAACTTGCTGCTCTTGTGCACCCTCGACGTAAATACCCCTGACAATCAGCTAAATCCCACCCCTTCACTCTTGAAGTCCCCAGATGTAAAAGGGCTTTCTACTTCAATAGCTTCTTTCCTCATACTGTTAGCCTTTAGAATTCCCTCTCTTCTCCCTGACTGTACCAACATGCAGAAATTTAAATGTAATGTGAACAAACATCTCGCTGCACAACCATCCACTTAGGATGGCCCTATGGATAATGCTCTGAATTCACAGTAGCTCCTTACGCTTCAGTTTCAATGTGCCTTCGGGTGAAAGTAACAAAAAATAATACATTTTTTTTCGCTTCGTTATGTTTCCACATGAAAAAAAAAAGTGTAACCTCTCAAGCTCTTTCAGCCATCATCTCATTTGAAGAAAATTTGATGGAATTAAAAGGAATCGTAGTGAAAAAAAAAAAAAACACCAATGGGGTTGAAGGATGGAATCGGTGAACATTCACTGAAATGATTAAAATAGAATTTTAACATTTCTTTTATTGATAAATTGAATCGTGATACTGATAAAAAGCAAACAATTTGAATACAAAAATTAATATGGGTTTCGGAGTGGAAGCAGGAGTTTCTTAGTTTACTCAAATTTGCCAAGCAACATCAAAACACGGGTCCTGCTAGTTTCATCATAAAAATTGAAGCAAGTAAGATTACAATGTTTAAGTTAACTCAATAAATTAACTTTTATATTCTTTCAGGAGTGGGGAGACAGACGAGAAAAGATTGGAAAAAAATATATTCAAGCTAAGCATTGGTTTGATTTGATAAACATTTTGCATAATGGAGTTTGCAAACTTGCATTGATGGAAGAATTTTCAAAAACGAACTTACAAAGCTTGAGTTGGCAGATTTACCCTAACATGTATAAAGTGTTGAAAGGGCAATGAAGTTAATCACAAAAGCTTCTCAATCATTGCATGGATTTGAAGCAAGACAAGAATATAATTACAAAAATGTTATGTCATGTTTCTAAAGAATCTTACATAGAACAATTTAACAGGATGTTAATACTCAAAATCAGTTGCTATAATTCATTATTGTAAACAATGTAAATTTAAAAAAACTGACAATTAATAGAGAAAGCTTTTTGTTTAATTTTCATATCTCCAATAGTTATTTTTTTTAGAAGTTCAACTTAAAATTGTGGCTTAGAAATCAAATGATCCTCTAATTTGAAGCTCAACAACATCCATTATTAAAGTCCAACAACATCCATAGCAGAAAAAAAATCAACTGCTTTTCAATATTTTAAAATGTTATCAACATAATGAGTTAAAAAGCAGCATTTGCAGAGATATCGGTGGTGATGTGTAGGGGCACATGTTCAATTCTGGTTATTGCTAAAATCTCTAACTAAATTCGAGGCCAAATATTGCAAAACTGAGTATTTTTCAGTGTATTTTTTGTTAACAATCGTTTATGCTATTTCCTCAAACAATGTGAAAGTTATCTAATTTTTGGTATCAGTATTTATTATACCAAGGCGAAACTTTATTTGCTGAAAATAATTTCATATAAAAAATGTTTGGTGCTTCTATAATAAAAAGCCGAAAAAAAAGTTTTTCTTGTCTTTTAGTGTTGGAGAGGTAAATAAGGGGCAGATAACTCTTACAACGAATTTTAAACACGATTTTCCAGTAATCAGAACTGATGGCTTTAATTGGTGTTGCACATGTGGCTACTGTACAAGAAGAACGTCGATTAGACATAAAAGGGTTAGGGTTAGAAAAATATTGTTCGAAAGCTAGAGCTGTTGTGAAGAGTTACCTGCCCCTTATTTACCTCTCTAACACTAAAAGACAAGAACAACTTTTTTTCGGCTTTTTATTATAGAAGCACCAAAATGTTAAATCGACCTCCCCAAACACACATGCACCTGTTGATAAAACATAACCATTTTCTTCGTGGTAGCAGATAGTTACACTAAATGGTCAAAAATATTCGTGTAGACAACCAACTTCCGCGGTCACTAAAGAATTTTGTAAGCTTTAAGCGTACCTGACACTATAATTTCAGATAATGGCATATAATTCATGACTAGTGAACTTAGGGGTTTCTGTAAATCATTATCAATAGAACATATTACCCCCCCCCCCGTATCATGCAAGTTCTAACAGACGAGCTGAGATTTATCGACACGTTAAAAGAGGACGTTTTCTAGTAACTCCGATAGTGATACCCAAACCATTAGCAGGCTTGTACCAGATGTTCCGTATTCTTTGATCACCCCACATTTTAAAAAACTTTGTTATTACACACATCAATCATTAAAGAAAGAATGCTTTTTGAATAATGGTAGAAACTGAAGGATTCAATTTCTAATTTCACTAAAATCATTTAAACTTTTTCAGCAAAATTTCCATTTTGGGAATTCCAGAAGAAATTAAATACAAACTTGTTTACATTCAATGTGTAATCGCACTGCTAGACATTTGAGAAATCTTAGGAAGTTAGTTATATTCATGAATTTTACAACTATGAATTTGAGAGGATTCTGATAAAAATTGCAAAAGTTTGGTGTTCTGTTACATATTAGAATAGGTCTCTTATTGGTTATCTCCCTTAGCTACTCTTTGTTTTCAGGTGACATTTTTAAATTTGTCTCTGTGGTGTTGTTCCTTCATCAACACAAGCAACCAGTAGCAGTATATTTAGCTATCACATGAACCGTTTCTTTTATTCTTCTACAATATTATGATATTTGAGCATCGTTGGTAAGAGGTATTTCCTTTTAAGTCCCCAAACATAAGTACATTTTACAAGTATTAATAGTGTTCCCATTTTCATACTTTGTTTACCCTTTTTACCATATGTGAACCTTAATCTTTCCTCACTAGTAAATCGGCTCTTACCGATATAATCTCTACTTGAATATCTTTTTTTTGTTATTTTGCTATTAAATCCACAGCTCTGTTATAATAGACTCCTCATCTCTATTAATGTTCTTTATAATAGTGTATTATGTATTAATGAAAAGGTTTTGTTCCCTTTCATTATTACTCTTTTCTGATGATCAATAAACCTGTCCATGAAACCAGGGCTATGGAGTATGACGTTTTGAAACGAGTCAAAATCAAAGTTAGCGTCATCAGACTCGAAGTCGACGGACTCGCCAGAAGGCAAAGAGTCGGAGTCGACGGACTCGCCAGAAGGCAAAGAGTCGGAGTCGACGGACTCGCCAGAAGGCAAAGAGTCGGAGTCGACGGACTCGCCAGAAGGCAAAGAGTCGGAGTCGACGGACTCGCCAGAAGGCAAAGAGTCGGAGTCGACGGACTCGCCAGAAGGCAAAGAGTCGGAGTCGACGGACTCGCCAGAACGCAAAGAGTCGGAGTCGACGGACTAGCCAGAAGGCAAAGAGTCGGAGGACTCGCCAGAAGGCAAAGAGTCGGAGTCGACGGACTCGCCAGAAGGCAAAGAGTCGGAGTCGACGGACTCGCCAGAAGGCAAAGAGTCGGAGTCGACGGACTCGCCAGAACGCAAAGAGTCGGAGTCGACGGACTCGCCAGAAGGCAAAGAGTCGGAGTCGACGGACTCGCCAGAACGCAAAGAGTCGGAGTCGACGGACTCGCCAGAAGGCAAAGAGTCGGAGTCGACGGACTAGCCAGAAGGCAAAGAGTCGGAGTCGACGGACTAGCCAGAAGGCAAAGAGTCGGAGTCGACGGACTCGCCAGAAGGCAAAGAGTCGGAGTCGACGGACTCGCCAGAAGGCAAAGAGTCGGAGTCGACGGACTCGCCAGAAGGCAAAGAGTCAGAGTCGACGGACTCGCCAGAAGGCAAAGAGTCGGAGTCGACGGACTCGCCAGAAGGCAAAGAGTCAGAGTCGACGGACTCGCCAGAAGGCAAAGAGTCAGAGTCGACGGACTCGCCAGAAGGCAAAGAGTCAGAGTCGACGGACTCGCCAGAAGGCAAAGAGTCGGAGTCGACGGACTCGCCAGAATGCAAAGAGTCGGAGTCGACGGACTCGCCAGAGTGCAAAGAGTCGGAGTCGACGGACTCGCCAGAGTGCAAAGAGTCGGAGTCGACAGATTCGCCAGAATGCAAAGAGTCGGAGTCGACAGATTCGCCAGAATGCAAAGAGTCGGAGTTGGATTTTTTTATCTTTGGAGAATTAATAGACATCCTAAATATTGGAAGATTTGATAAGGAGCTGACGTTGGATATTTTTCAAGTCTAGGAGTTGAAGTCAGACCTTATATCTTTCAACTATGCAACCTTGTATGATGTCAACATTGCTTCAGAGTTTTGATTGCTGAAAGGCGTTTAGCTGCTGAATGTCAGTAATATGCGCATTTTCCCCAAAATGTATGCACACCCGGCTTGAATTTTGCAAAACAAGCCAATTGCTAACAAAACAGAACCAAGAACATTAAATAACTAAACGGTCACCTGAAAAGACCAAAAAAGGAAAACCAAAAAACACGGATGCAAGCGTGACAAAAGCAAATAATTCACCAAATTTTGTTTTCACACGAGAAAATTTATCTTTCAGTTTCTTAGAAGACCAACTTTCAGATTCACTTATTTTATTCTCCAGAATTTTATTGCCATTAATAATAAACATACAAATTACACGATAAAGAAAATGTACGAAAGTAATTTAACTTTAGAGTAGATTGTAAAATCATACGATCGACTCCTTAGTTCAATCAAAAATAAAGTTAAGTAGAAATAAGAAGTTCTCTTTTGAAGCGGCAATCGATTCAATCAATACTGGAAAAAAATTCTCGTCTAATTCCAGATATCTGAAGAAGGACAAATAAGATCTATATTAATACTGCCATATCTCATTGCATGGGTCAGTCTACAAAATAGGGAGTGGGTCCATCAATATTCCAAATAATATAGATAATAAAAGTAGTGCTTTTACAGATCAGTCCCCATGGCGGATGGTATTGGCTCGGTAAAATCCGGTAACGAGTTATGACAACAGCAAAAAGGCAACACAAAATGAAAACCCGTTTCCGAATGGAAAAAACACTCAATTTATTTATATTGTTGCATTGTATCTCTTTGTTTTTTTGTAAATTTTTGAATTTTATTTATTTTGCAATTATATGGTATTAAATTTTGAACTTTTCTTTTAATTGTTAATTTTTGGTTTCCCTGGCAAGACATTCACTTATTATAGAAGAAAAAAAATAATAAAATGCAAAAATTACAAAAAATAAACAAAACAATTGCTATTAATTACAAAGAACAATTTACAAATAAAAAAAATAAGTATGGTTTCAAAAGTAATGACAGCATTCGAGAAAGAGAAAAACTTCCTTGTCAAAACAAAACTCAAGAACAAAATTAAAACTTTCAGACGCTTATGCAAATAGTTAGAATCACAAAAGTACAGATCCCAAAATAACGGTAGAGCTTAATGACCAGCTTTAAATCCAGTTTACACAAAAACTGTTCACTGCAATAAAAGAAACAAAAAAACACGACTTTCAAAAATTAAACTTTTAGAGTGGAGTAAAACCAGACAGTATTGGGCCTAGGAACAGTGGAATAATGTTATTTTCTTTATTTCCAACCACCGGCTGATTATGCGTTTAGAGACAACCAAAAGAAGCATTTGATCCAGACTGCCTTCTTCCAACTGTTAAACTGTAGCCTGAATAACAGACTAGGCAAAATGTAAATTTTTAATATAATATAATCGGTTTCAAGAAAATAATCTGATTTAAATTTCTGAATCAGCAAAAAAACAAAAAACAAATTATGTCTGTAGTACATCTAGAATCTATTTTATGTTATATTAAAGTTCCAGAAATTAAGGATAAGTCCTATATCATAGTGGTTTAGTGCCCTTTTATGCTTCTTATTAGAAACCACAAACAAAATAAAAGGTTACATAGGTCTCATATTAGTAAATTGCTAAACTTATAGTTTTGGGGGATTTTTTTACTAACATGAAGTCACACAGTACATGCTTGATTGAATAAACTTATTTTTTCAAAAAATCATCCAAAATCTTTGGGTCTTTTCCGAAAGTTGCTCAAATTACTCTAAAAAAATAAATAAACATTTAAAAAAAAAAACGCTCGAAAATTTCGAAATAAGTCCTTAAATATCTTGAGAGTTGCTAAGATTCACAAATCAAAGTATACCACTTTTTAAAAATAAAGGTTGAATCTTGAAAACTCATGAAGTGACCCATAGCCGATTTTTTATAAGCTCATAACAAAAACTTATCCCACCAATCGTTCAATCTCCATAAGAAATGATAAATCAGTGATGTTGCGAACATCTTCATTGATTAAATTCTCATATGTAAAGGGGGGGGGGGGGGTATAGAGTTATAGTGATATGATTATGTGAAAATGAAATATCTAACACCGATTCGGATCAATATCTTTCTTTGCTTAAAATCTCCATGGATACTTCTGTCACCCAGCAGGAATAAAACGTATTTGACACAGACATGCACCTGACCGAAAGTAACTAAATTTGGTTAATGCCAGAAGAAACAAAAACATGGTGGATTGTTGGGAATAAAATAATTGTTGATTGATTCAAAACTACCTGCAAAGTTATGCTATCCTAAAAAGGTGCAGAAAGGAAATAGCCTGTTGCTAAATAAACGTCCTCGAGGCGTGGCTACATTGACAGCAAAGGCGAAATTTCAGAATGGGAGTTTACAGGTGGATGCATGGGTGTCAAATTATTATATAAACTAACCCGAAATGTAGATCAGGAGTCGACTGGCGATCATGTTTGAGAAAATCACCCTGTAAATTCCTGTGCATCCTCTTTCCTCACCGCCACAGACAATGAAGATATATCATTCGATTTTAATACATCATTGCTTTTCGTCAGCAGAAATACAACCGTTGATAAATTCTAATCATTAAATGTTTGTCTACCCATCAATTACATACGATGTGTTGTCTGTTAACATTGTAAACCGTTTTACTGAATTCTAAAAGGTGGAAATGAGCATCTGATATTATATGCTAAAATATATGTATTTCCCAATTATGGTTAAGCTGTCTATCTTTAGAAAGCTTTTGTAATGCTAATATTCAAAAGAATCATGGTTATTTGACTGCAAACAGAAGTTGTGTCATTTGTGGTCAAATGTTGATGAATCCTGTAGAAAATAAACCTTATTTGGATGTGTTGTTTATATTTTCTATTATACAGCAACATATATGTGTTGTTTATTACAAAATGTAACCCCCCCCCCTCTCAAATAAGATTGTTTATTTTCCACAAATAAGAGATTCTGTTAATTTTAGGACCATAGTTTCTTATACAAATATTAATCAGAATAAAAAAATTGCTTTCTAAAGAACTTTAAAAACAGTACATTGTTACCATACCTGCTTCAAACTCAAATTCAATAATAAACATGTTTTGAGATCTACATACAAATTAGGCCGGATCTAGGTTGACTGGGAAATACAAGAAAGTATACTGTCAGATGTTTTTTTCAACATGTTTTTGTAAAATTTAGTCCTAGTTGCCTTGCAACCAAGGACTGGTACAGATCTGCAAATACATATGGTTGTTCATTGTGATCTGCACAGATTAAATACTGACCGGTGATGACAGAATCGAAATGAATAAATGCAAAAGTTATTTCCATCTATCTTAACTATATTATCAAAACGGCTTATGCTTATTTGATTCTATGATACATGATATTTTAAAATACTGTATATATAGTAATCTATAAACACCCACAGAGATAGGTATTCCTAATTTACATATTTATTTTATGAACAGTTTGTAATAAATTAATATTCTGTAATATACATTTCTAATTTTTATTGCCAAATTTTTTATATATACACAATAGTTTTGTCGCTAGTAGTATTATTAAGTAAAATGTCTACTGTCGCTGGGACGCTTAGAACAGATACTACACTTTGATCTTAGCCATGTTACTTACTTCAGGAGATTAGACACAAAATCAAAGTATTTTTATTTACCTCCTCTCCACAAGGTCAGGGGTGAAAAGCCAATGCACTAGGATTAGCGCGCTCTGGTCTACAAAAAATGCCTGGACAGCTTCGCGAGCATTCCCCGTTAGGGGTGCCTCAGGCGATTAGCAATAAACTAACCCCCTTTCTCAAAGGGTAAGAAAGCAAAGCCTGGGAGGGTGCACCTCCTAGAACTGCACAGGACAATAACTCAGACCGTCGGAATCAAGGCCCGAAGGGCAAGACGGTACTGGTCTACAGATACTACACTTTGAAATATTTATTTGCACAAAATATAAAACATTACATTCGGAACAAATTAGGCACAAGACCATCAAAAGTGTGGGAAAACAGATACACTTTGATCTTAGCCAAAGGGCCAATTTATTTAGACAAATAAAATTACAATAAAAATAAACAATATCACAATTTTCTTTGGCTTAGGTTTTGACGCCCTATTTGTTTTAGGGGATAGTGGGTGGTCGAATGTCGTTATTTTTGTCAACAAAAAACTTTTCCCTACTCTAAACTAGACACTATCACCAAAATATCACATTCACTCTATGGTTTTAATCCTACTTAAAAGATCCCCAAAGGTTTCAATGAAATTTTATTTACAAAAATAAATATACATGAGTAATGATGGGGGGAGGGGGGATTTACAAAGACCCAATAAAGTAAGAAAAATAAAGAACCAAACAAAATGCTAATGTGGCAGGTTAGTAAGGCCTTCCCAACCTTTTGCTAAGTGTCAGACTGTCCACTGTTTTTTGGGTCAACCGAAAACAAGCAAGTCAGTTCCCACTCCCATTTAGAAACTACGGGGGACAAAAAATTAAAAGATTTGGATGGAATATGAGAATGGATGGTGTCCTCCAAGATAGAAACAACAATTAGTGGTTGCCAAGGGCAAAATAAATATGGGGAGTGACCATCTTTAGAGACTCTCTAGTACCAAAAAATAAAACATGACCAAGACTCATTTGTTCCACTAGCCCGGATTCAAACAGCGTTCAAGTGACCTATTTTTTGTCGGATCTTATATGCTACAGTTATGAGAAGGACCAAGACCGAGGGGTCAACAGTTCAATCCCCACCGACTCCCAAGAATGTTTTTTTTAAAGTAAACAAAGAGGGAGGGGGAGTGGAACGACCAGCCAAGACAGAGATAGTACTTTTAATGATAGAAATATGTTATGCTTTGACCCCGGGTGACGGGGAGAGGGTGGTGTGAGGGGCCACTGGGGAAAAGAGAGATTGTTACACTTTTACCTGCCGAGGGGGAGGGGAAGAGAAGCGTCCCTGCCAGTGACATCTAAAGAAAAAGTCAAAAGACCCTTTTTGGAGAGCTGAATTTTTCCAACATTAAAAACCAACCATGCGTTTAACTTTGCCCTAGAGGGGTGGAGGGGGGGGGGGGTTAAATAGAGATATCTCCAACAAAAAAAAAATCATTGATTTTTATTAAAATGTTTCACAAAATCGCAGACAGTAATCCGATTTTTTTTGAGAAATAAAAGAAATACAATTTTTTTTAAAATACAGTATGAATTTTGGAAATTTCTAAACCTATAAAACAAGAGTTTATTATTTTTTTAATATTTCCATTTCTTTTTTAATCTAATGTATTTCGTTGTGTGGACATAATCAAAACGCCTGCTATAATGCTCACATCTTATGACTTTCAAGGTATTCAAGGAGCACTGAGCTGCAGCTAAAAATTTTGCATTTTAGAATGCGGCACAAATCATCATGATGTAGATCACTTTTCCAATATTACAGTGCTTTCCAGTTCACAGAAACAACTATCCGTTGTAAATACTTGAAATAGTTCTGAAATTAAAGGATATCAAAATATGATCAAATTTATCTTGAACACCCTGTAGAATATTTCTTAGGTTTAGGATGAACTCTTAAAATTTCAGGAATCAGAGTGAAGCATTTGGGTTACAGACTCGACATCCCTTGTTTTACAGAGATGCGATGGAGGAATAAATAAAAAAATATTTCATGTCTGAAAACAATTTTTTTTACAAAATTTATTCATCTCCAGAAACTATTCATACAACTACTTAAGAGAGCTACTTAAAGTACTTATGAGATACGACAATATATTTATAGTATTAGATTTTATTTGTAATCACAAAGGAAATGTAGAAAGGCATTTTGTGCATCTTGTTTATTAACCGCAGAGGTTCACCGATGTAGCTTTTGTTGCATTTTTTGGATGGCATTGAATTCTCACAATATCTAAAACACTTTATACTAGCTGCACCGACCCGGCGTTGCCTGAGAGTCTCTTCTGACTAGCATTTGTTTCACCTTTTTTTTTTCTTTCTTTTTAAATGCATTATTACTTTTGCTTTCTTTTGTTTTTTTACTCTTAAATTTATAAATAAGAAGCAAGCAGGTCGATAAAGAGAGAGGAAGTGCTACTTATATGACAAATGTTAAGTAATGTCAGCTTTGTGTGTAAGAGTGAATATTAATGAAACTCAAAATAGGATTTTTTAAAATTTTGTTTTACTTTATGTTATCGAATTTTTGATTTCAAGAAATACCTGATGATAAAAAATAATTTAATACTAATTATCAAAGCTACACTGAAGCGAGAAAAGCACACATACATTATGGCTCATGTTATTAATAAACGCTAGAAAATAAAGTCCAACAGACACAATTATCAAACAGAAGAAAAACACATCCAGTATTTCTGATACACACCAATCATTCTATCCACAAACATAAACAATAAACCCTTCAACAATAAATTAACTAAACTATGAATTCCAATAATACAAACTACATCACAAACTATCAAAAGTATCACCACTAACTAAAAATGCACAAATACCACATCAACAACTAATGCTGGCATTTATTCGATTCCATGCAAAGAATGCAACAAAATCCTACTATTTCACTCATAATTAGAAGGAAGATTAATTTATCGTAACTATAATTTAGGACAAGTGTCCCAACAAAATTTTAATTAAGCTGTGAAGGACAATCCTTGTTGATAACCATTTTGCCAATTCTATCACAGAGAGTAGTTAATATTCTGGATATCACCAATAGCAAAATTAATATTCACAAAAGATTTTAGCAGCTGTAATGGTTTAAAACAGTAATATCTACAACAGAACATTAGCATATACAAACAAACTTAATCTTAACTACTAATTTATTTAGGAAGAAACCTCTGTAGAACTGCATATTTTCATTTACATAATGCATCGGTAATGTATATGGATAAAAAACTCTTGAAGAAATGATTAGTCATATTTATGTTAATAACTCTACACAATTTGGTTATAAAGTCTGCTATTAACTGGCCAAATAAGAAAGTAGATGTATTTATGCAAAAAGAATTAGAATTGCAATGGAATCAAATGATGGCAAGGCTACGTATTGTAAGATATATTAGCAGAATAAGCAAAGGAAAGAAGCCAAAGATCCACAATCGAATCAATTTGAAAAATGATTTTTATAAAATATTTTAAAAGACAGTAATCTTATTGAAAAGGACAGATGTGTGCAAAATTAAAATAAAATTGCTTAAAATGTTCAAATGTTAAAAATAAAACAAAAAACAATCACCAGGCATGAAGAAGACAAAGAAAAGCATGACAAAATTAAAAGTATAGTAAATCTGAATAGTGCCACATACTGAGAATTTTATAGAAATAGGATTTCTTTGGTTAAATTGGAATTCTTTGTCTATTAGCCAGGCACAGAGGTACTAGCGCAGGAACACCTCAAAGACACCCAGTGCTTGGCCTTGTTTCCTGACTAGGACAATGAATGCCATCTCACTTTTTATCTGGGCAACTTCGGGAAAAATTTTTGTCGCTAAGTCTAACATGACTAGTCTGGGTTGCTCTCATTCCGACAGGTTGAGGGTACAGATTAGATAGCTTGTCTGGATGCTGTTTCCGACTGGTAATACAGGAGCCCTAACTCTTAGGTAGCGCTAAGAGCGGCTGCTCCATCAACAATTGTATAATATCGTGGGTAACTGTACATGCTATGTCAAGCATGGAAAGGGACCCTACAGTTATCCTCGGTGGGATTTCCCCGAGGCCACAACCGCATGGATTAAGTCTCGACTAATGGTCTGGTTGTGTAAGCTTATTGACACCAAACAAGCACTCACTTTGCCCTCCCCAGTCTATCTAAAACCAAAATGACAGTATAAAGAAATAGAAACCAACTTAAACCAGACACCTACTAAAAAATATCTTCGCCTCTGCCCTTGAGGCTAGCATTCACAAATATCCGGGGGGCTTAGAACAAACATCAATGATGTAGAAACCTTTCTCCTGACAAACTCCCAGATTATCGTAGCACTAAGTGAAACAAACCAACAATCCTCAATCTCCTCACACCATCTTGACATGACTGAATTACCTCCCACTCTACCGTAAAGACTCTGACAAACATATGCACAGCTAGGAATTTGTGTTCGAAACATCCTCTCCTTGACTAGAGAACATAGGCTAAAATCAGATGACCAAGCCTACATGTGCTTTAGATTAACCTTAAAGCACAGCGTTAGTTACTTATATTTCTTATACCGTTCTCCTTCGACCCAGGGCTGTACCCTGCTTAACTTAGTCTCTGAAAGCATAGATACAGCACTCTCACTTGACTCGAGTGCCCAAATAAATGTATTTGGGGATTTTAATGTACATCACCGTGACTAGCTTGGATTCTCCAGCAATGATTGCTCAAAACGACAAGATACTACAAGCAGGCTGATTGGGAATCCATCAGAGATCACATCAGAAATTTTCTCTCCCTGCTGATCAGTGTGCTAATGAATTAACCGAATGGGTCAAAGCAGGTATTGAAGCACATATACCCATGTGAAGATTCTACAGCAAGCTCTACTCTCCACAATGGTTCACCTCAAACTGTGCAAGTGCTATTGCTCAGAGGCAGCAAGCATTCCAACAATTCAACCGCCACAAGTCAACTACGAATAGACTGTAATAGATGAAGCAAAGAGAAGGTATAAAGAGATGACCCGAAAACGCATTGAGTCACAGAAATTAGGTATCCGTGATTTCTGGAAAATCTATAAAAAATATAGTGAATAATGGGCAATCAACAATTTCCCCCGCTATCCAACAACAATGATATCGTTTGCACAGCAACTGATAAGGCTGAACTACTTGTTCAGCATTTGGCCTTAAACTCTACTTTGGGCTCCGCAAACCACTTTCTCATAAATTTCCTATTGCGGACTGAAACCACACTTTATGACCTGACCATCATCCCATCTCATGTCCGCGACATCATAAAAAACCTTGACACCTCCAAAGCATGTGAGCCTGATCTTATACCAGTAATAAACTGAACTGGCCCCTGTCCTCTCCAAACTCTACAACAAATGCCCTGTCGAATCTTGTTTCTCTGATAGCTGGAAAATTGCCTCTGTGGTACCAGTCTTCAAGAGTTTTGGAGATAGAACTGACCCTCAGAACTATCGCCCCATCAGTCTACTCCCGATCTTCGCTAAAATCTTTGAATCCTTAATCAATATAGCGATATTCTGGCACCTCGTTAATGCTAAATTTTTTTCTGACCATCAGTATGGATTTAGGCAAGCACAGTCTACTGCTGAAATCCTAACGGTCATCTCTGAACGCATATACCATACACTGGACAAGGCAGGTAAAGCTAGGGCAGTAGCGTTTGATATATCCAAAGCCTTTGACAAGGACTAGCATAAAGGTCTTCTACTAAAAATTAATTCATATGGAGAAAGTGGTTTGCGGGGTCCAAAGTAGAGTTTACGGCCAAATGCTGGACAAATAATATAATTAGATCCTTCTTATCCAAAAGAAAGATCCAGGTTGTCCTCCATGACCGTTCATCCAAACATGACATAAATGCAGGTGTATCCCAGGAATCGATCCTTGGACCTTTATTGTTCCTGATTTTCATACACGACCTCCCTGATGAAATTGTGTCTGAGATGGGTATATTTGCTGTCGACAACACGCTCTACTCTCATCATGTGGAAAAAACAGAAGCGTATATATATATATATATATAGCTGAATCCTAACAAAGTGACCTCCAGTCTGTAGTGGAATGGAGGTCATAAATAGATGGTAACATTTAATGCTGCTAAGACAAAGCTCCTTTCCTTTAACAACTACAAGAAACCTCTTCAACCACCGATTGCCATGACAAATAACACCCTACCTGAGAGTCCAACATTCAAATTCCTTGGTCTAAAATTCACAGGTATCATGAATACATAGAAGACATTGCCATGGCTGCTGCAAAGAAGTGGACTCCCTGTACTTGCTTCTCTGGTGCCCCCTCGACGTACATACACTCGACAAACTGGATAATCAGCTAAATCCAGTCCATTCACTGTAAAGGTTCCTAGATGCCAGAGAGCCTTCTACTCCAATAGCTTCTTTCCTTGAGCTGCCGGCTTTTGGAACTCCCTCCCTGCTCTCCCGACTGCACCGACATTCAAAAATGTAAAACTAATGTGAACAAGCATCTCACTGCACAGCTCCCAATTTAGGGTGATCCCTAAACTTTCACTCTAATTTTCAGTGGCAACTTGCCTTGTTTGGAGTGAAATAAAAAAATCCAAAAAATCTCACAATTAAACTTTTCCTTTAAGAAATAGATACATACACCCCCCTCCTTAACAAGATCTCAAATTACCAAAATATCAACCCTTCTGTTTGAAAGAAAGAGGATTAACATTGTTTGCCCATCCCTAAACAGTTATGGAAAGGGAAATTTTAACACTTTCAAATGAAAAGAAAGTGACCAAGCATAGGCTACAACTTCAAAGAAATATACTTTGCTTTATATGGTATGCCGAGTGTCACATGACACCACTTGACAAGAAATCAATAGCCTGTGCCCTCCACCCCCTCGTTGCCAATATATTAAGATGCTGGAAAATTAATTGACAGAGTTTTTCTGCAAAGAATTATCTTTTCAAAATCAAAAATATCTCCTTGTATCATCACCTCAGACAAGCTGCATATCTTTCAACCAAAGACTGGAGCCGAGCTTGAAGAAATATATATTTGTGAAGAGATCTTTGTTCTTCCAACTGACGCTCCTGAAAGAAGACATTGATTTTCGATTAGAATTCTGCTGGTGATCATCTTGGCGACCTTACCAAAACTATTTCATCTTCTCCACGATCGAAGGAACGTCAGTGGCTGAATCAACTGCCATCATACCTTCCCTACAGCTAAGTAATCAGAGTTGTTTCCATTCCTAAAAACATTTATTCTACCCACTTAATAACATTTTTATTTCCCATACACATGCTATGTTTATGAACTTATTCTGCTCCCAAAAACCACATTTTCCCCCAAACCAGAGCATTCTCTCCTTCAGACCCATATTTTGATATTTTTGCATCTTTTTAATCTCCAAGAAACTATATTTATCCCTTACCAATTTTATCTCTTTTCCCCAAAATTATTTTGTTTGTTCCCTATTGTTTTTATTGTGCTCATTTCGTTCACATCTCCAGCTATTTTTATACATCACCTTGTGTCATTGTTGTTCCTTCAGTGTGTTGTGGTTATTGTCATATTTTCTGAAAACTACAAACGGTGTTTGGGATGGATAACTATTTTTTACCTTTTTTTATTCCCATTTAAATCCGGGAATATATTTTGTTTACGCCCGGCGATAGCGCATTTCCTTATGCAACACATCATAGCCGAACCATAACAATAGCAAACTAATAATAAAACTGTGTGACCATTTCTCGTGTATCTTTCTTGCCTCTACATGACTTACACATTTAAAAATTTATAACTTTTATTAATCGCTTATTTATTGAAATCAAAAATGCAATAGAGTAAAACAAAACGAATTTTTTTTAATTCTATTTTAAAAATTCATTTAATACCAAATTAAATCCACAAGAATGAATTTCTATTTCTTCATAAACAAGTCAGTCATTTTAATCTTTTGTTAATACTTGAAAAAAGAATGAAATTACCTCGGGACCTTTTAAAATTTGAATGGAATTTGGAAGCGTTTAAAGTGTCGAATTGAAAGTAATTTAAACTGGTTTTAAAATTTTTAGCCAATCCACATGTATTAAATTTTTGGAAGCTATTTACATCCAATCATTTTATAGATTAATTTAAAACAACATTATCTTGACAAAATTACAGTCTTATAACAATTTGGTTCAATTAATAATTTAATGACTAAATGATACCATAATAATTAAATTTAACTTTCAAAAGCCTATTAAAAAAAAAATAATAATAAAAAGCAAAAAAAAATAAAAAGAAAGAATGTCATAGTTAAAAAAAAAAAATGTAAGTAAAAAGACTCCCGGGCAACACCAGATAGGTACAGCTAATAATAATAATAATAATAATAATAATAATAATAATACACAAATGATTACAGACGGTAAATTAAAAATGTTTATAACAAGCATAAATAGCTGCTGAAAATAAATTAATTCCTGATTTACAGGCAATAAATGAAATAATATAACATTAAAAAAGACCTGTTAAGCTCATGCATAATTTAGAGGAATTTATAGATTACTAACTGTACATATCCAACGTTGGCTGAAAGTCATTACTTTCATTTTTGTTTGCCTTTTTTTATTCTTTTTAAAATAATTTTAATTCTTAAATTTAAAAATAACTAGCAAATATGTGACTGGAGGGAGCATATTTTTTTAAGTCTGAGAGGATGGTTTCATTGTGAACGAACATATACTACAAAAGAGGAGGTAACTTGACTGGCAACATACTTCTTGTTCTGTACAAGAGAAAGAAAGTGAATGCCTCTAAAAAAAAAAATTTTTTTAAATTTTTTTTTTAAATTGCCTAATTTTTCAATAATTTTGTTAATACTGTGTTTTCAAGTAATTTGATTAATATCTGATCTTATTCTTCCAGGGGTTAGTGTTTGAGCTGCTAAATTTATCTTTACACTAAATATAAAATGTCACCTAAGAAAAATAAAGCATTTGGATGAAATTACGAGAACCGAAATTGAAGAGATGAGAAAGAAAGGCTTGAAGTATAAGCAAATTTTTACCATCTTGAACAAAGAAAAAGTTGCTACTTCCTTTTCACAGTGAAAATAATTTGTAGACAATATGAAAGGTAATGTGGAAAGGAAGACAGGCCAGGAATTGAGTCTGCAGAAGGTATGACATGCAAGGTCAATTCACGCTTTGATGTCAGCTCCACCTTGAACCATGTCTTTCATGATAGCGCCAAGATATTTGAAACTCTCAATCTCTTCAAAAACATCATAGATGAGGACGATGAGTATTTTGTCTGTTGGGGAAAAGCTGGCAGCGAGTATTTTTGTCTTTAAGGCATTTATTTTCATCCCAATCTGCGTTCATTTAATCGCAGACTGGACATCAGCAAATGTTTCACCGAGTAGCACGATATCACCTGTGTAGTTTAAGTCCTTGACAGCTAAGTTGCGACCAATAATGACACTGAGAAAATCTTTTAAGGCATTTGAGGTGACGCAGTCAATGACATAATTGAAAAGTGTTGGTGTAAGAACACATTCTTGCCAAATGCCAGACCATATTTCAAAAGGTTCCAAAACCCCACCATACATGCATATGCGGGACTGTGTTGAACAGCAGTATGCTTTAAGAAGACTGAGAAGTTTAGGCAGAATACCATCTGTTTGCATAACCTTTCAGAGGGTGGCATGCTCGACAAAGTCGAATGCAGCAGTAAAATCAATAGAAACAGATGACTATCTTTTGCTGGAAGAACCAACGATGTTGGAGGATTCGTCTTAGGGTAAAGATTTGATCGGTACACCCACAGCCCGGATGAAAACCACATTGGTTTGGCCTCGTTATGGAGTCTCGTTCTGATTGGAATCGTCTCAGGAGAATCGAAGCAAATATTTTAGCAGACATGTCGATCAAGCTGATACCATGGCAGTTGCTGCAGCAGCGCTTATCACCTTTCTTAAAGACTAGTACCAGCGTTGCATCGCTCCAGTCTTGGGGGAGAATTATAGTCTATTAGACCCGGTTGATAATGTGATGGATGGCGGGCCCTAGTATGTTTTCATTGTGTTTGAGGATATCGGCCGAGATGTTATCTTCACCTGCAGCTTTGTTAATTTTTGAGACTTGATCACAGCAACAACCTCTTCAAGCATGGAGGAAATTGTTTGGCAGTCATAATGAGTTAGATCAGCATTATTCATAGGAGCAGTTGATGGGGGATGTTGGTCTTATTTAACAGATTGGCAAAGTGATCTCTCCAGGAGATAAGGCTTTCATTGAGATTGGTGATTGGCTCACAATTTGGTTCAAGATGGTTCGGTTACAACCCCAACCTATCTTTGTGATCGAATGGAGGAGGCTTTAAAGTTTACGGGAGTCCTCAAAAGTTGAGGTGAAGATGTAGTTTTGCCTCTCCCAACATATGATCAAAACCAAATTCACTACCGGTTTCTACGCCCCTGAACACAGGACAATCAAGGACGCTCAACGACCAGCGGCGTTTAACAAGAAAGTGGTCGATTTGGTTAGCTATCATTGGAGCACCAAGTAAGTAGTATCGCTGTGGATATTGAAAACGCGTGCTGGATGCAGTCATTTGGTTTGCTGCAGCAAAATTGGCAAGTCTTTCACCATTAGCACATTGGTCTCCAATCGTAAATTGTCCGAGAATATGACTGTTGCAGCTGTCACCTTCGCAGGCATTCCAATCACCTACAATTATTAGATCACTCGAAAGTTAGACATGTCAGTTTATAGTGGAGAATCCAGCTCTCCCCCCCCCCTCCCCGATTTGCTGTGATCGAACCTGCCAGCATTTACCGGTAGAAGCGAATGACGACAAACCAATCTCCCCTACTGCTTGGAAGGATGGTCTCCTCAGACTAAACTGAAACTCTATTCTACTCTAACATAAGCCAAGGCCCCTATTTAAAATGAAACGTATGTGATGTGTGTATATACATATGATGTTTATTTAATTTTCAGTAAAGAAATGTTGCAAGATTGAAATTATATTTGTTGAAATTGTTTTCATCTTTTCTTTGAAAATATGTGCTGAAGCCTAGATGACTCTCAAACTGAAAATGACATTCAATATCATTTCCTTTTTTCATTTTTCAAATATGTTAAAATGTAAACAAATATGTTTCCAGGATTTATTACTTCCTATTCTAATAAAACAAGTCATCAAGTGTTTGTAATATTTGTGTTTTAGCTCTGACTAATAGTACAAATGTTAATAAAAGTTCATTTTATTAAAATCTAAACGACTTTTTCCACAGTTTCCTTGGATATGGCCGTTTGGTAGTAATAGCACTAAACTTTTGTTCATTTTTCAACCTTTGTGGTGGGTTTTTATCATAAAATAAATTTTGTAATTCAATTAGGTTAACAAAATTTCTTTTTTTTTTTTAAATCAATATCAATATTATTTACAAGTTTTTCAATTCTTTCAAATTTTCGAAAATTCAAAATTATGTTTTGTTATTTAAAAAGGATTTTTTTAAATCACGTTTATAAACCCCTTACTGAAATTTCAATCGGGTTAATCATTTGACAGACTTGCACAGCAAACTGATCAGGGCAACTTTTCTGTTGAATAGACATATATTCAAGATGTCTGCCATACACAATTTTACAAAAGAAATAATTTGTAAGATTTAATTAAACTTTATTTAACATAAATAAACATAATTAATTTTTCTTTCAGCAGTGTTACTGTTAAGGCTTAGCTTTGTTTAATTTGTAGACTAATGCAAAAATATTATAAAATGTATCTTTTGCATAATGTAGATGTGGCTTTATGTAATATATTCGCAAAAATAACTATCATACAATCTTTGTTGTGCCCCGCTCACAGTAACAATCTTCTTTACCATATTTTATGTAGCCTGTATCTTTTGTGTGTATTTTTTAGCGTTTGATATCCATATTAGATTTAGAATTAAAGTAAAAAAATGAACAAAAATAATCCTGATATTGAACATTAAATTTAAAAATAAATCTTTTCAGGTTTACTTTTTTAATTTGTGTACACACCTCTTTTTTTTAAACTACTTTCTCTTTTTAAATTTATGGACAGTATTGAGTGGGAGATCACTTATATTTATGAATTTAACATAAAATGAGCTCCCACTTCCTGGTCAGTGTAAGTTAAACAAGACATACTTTGTAAATACTGCATTCTTTTAAAGATGACATCATAAAAAACACGCACCCTTTCTACTACTAACCATTTCACTCTAAATAATTTATGTGACTGAGATAGGAATTAACCTATAAAAATTGCCCCATGTCAAGAAGGACTTCTCCTCTTTTGACCAAGGACAGGACTGATACTTTGATCCCAGTCTGAAGGTCAGGTATTCCAATAATTGTTAGGTATCATTGGAGCCCTGCACCTTATGTAAACGCCCCAGCCCAACAATAAAATGAGATTCTATTTTATTTTTTTAACTCGATTACATGTAAGCAGCCTGAAAAAGTTAGCGGTGAAAAGAAAGAAATCAAACAAAAAAAAACATTTTTAACTTTTAGGGTTGGGATCACTTTCGTATATAAACTTAACATAAAATGATCACAAACTTATGGACCAGATAGCATTTTAAAGGACAAGTAAAAATAAATTTTTAATCTTGGCCATTTTATTAACTTCTTAGAGATGAATGTGTTTATTTTGGGGGTAACTAATTCTTTTTTCTGATGAAAAATACATTAAAACATAAAATAATAATTTTTTTTTTTAGTGTTTTTGTCATGGATCCAAATCATGAATGAATAGACGCAATGCCTCTATCCCACTCTCAACGTTCTGCTTAAAAAACGGCCCTCCCCCAAATCCCAGTGTTGGCTCATCTATTCAATTTGCCGGCTCCCACAATAATATATAATAATATTGTGGAGTCTCTGTTCACGCCGGACCTTCATAGAATGGAAATATATCACAAACTCTTACAAAAATTTTGGAGATAGACCCTTTCATAACCAGATATATTCTGAAAGTACATTAACCTGAGTAATTAGATAAGTATGGTTGAGTTTGAACAAATGTTGTATAATAATATTGTGGGGTCTGCATTCGCATCGGACCTTCATATATCACAAGCTATTACAAGGGTTTTGGGGCTAACGAGATAACCTCGCTAAAATATGCAACTGTAGGGAGGATATTTTGCTAGGCTAATATTACATTTTAGATTAAAGTGCTCAGTGAAAATAAAAATGTGTATGAATTCATTTTTTAACGGATTCAAATTTGTATTGATCGCATATAATTTTGGGTCAATGCGATTTACAAAACGGAAAATGTTTTTTTAGGAGCATAAATTACCCATAATACTTGGCTTCTGCATTTAAAACTTTAATTCAAACCATTAAATAAAAAATAAATTCAGTCTGACGTTCTACTAACTGAGCTATTTGCACTTTCTTATAAATAGATCGTAAAATATTCCCTTGACAAAATAATTATACCTTTGCCGTGATGTCATAGATTTATGTCATGTTCTAAAACATGAATTCAAACATAAGTGATGATAAAAAATAAACAAACATTTTCAATAGCATTGGAAATTATTTTAATAGTCCCAAACAATTTATTTAGCTTTAATTATGTACTGTATGTAGGTTTTTTTGTTTTGCAATTATATGATTCTAGGCATGTAAATAGGAACACCTCACAGACAACAAAAAATATACGACCGTAGGGAGGATATTTTGCTAAGTAATAGAAGTACTCTTTTTTTCTCCCTTATGTCTGTCTCTCCTCGTCTTTCTATTCCTCTCTCTTTATGTCCATGTTGCATCCTTAGAAAAGTCAAAAACATGGTAAAAATCTGTCATATGAGTAATGAGGGCATTTTTATCATTAAGTTTGATAACTAATATAGTATTATAAAATGGATACTTTCTTAAAGAAGGGTAACTTTTTATTCTTCCACTCAGGGTTTCACACAAAAAATAAAAATGATATTGTATTTTTTTTGTCGATTACATGTAAACAATCTGGAAAAATATCTACAAACGAGTAATAAAAAAAAACAGCATAATTCAGACTTTAAAGTGGAGGATCACTTTTCTATATAAACAATGTAGAATGATCACACACTTCCTGACCAGATGGCATAAGATAGGTAAATATATTGTCCAGCTTAGACATATGTGGGGGGTGGGGGTGAAGTGAGAAACCATAATCATTTAAAAAATAATTTCTGGAATTTACTTGAGGATGAAAACATACTCTTCATTAATCCCAACACACTAACCCAATGTTTGGTGGTGGTCGAGGATGCCGTGATCGAGGTCAACAACCCTAAATTCGGATCATGCATCAGTTTTCAGCTGCTGACCTTTTAGAGAAATCAATTGTGATATTTTAGTCTGGGTCTTCTTATATTTTGATGGTTGTAGGGGGTCATAGAAGTTAAGCAAAAAAAAAAAAAAAAAAAAAAAAAAAAAAAATCAAATATTTCATTACATTGACTATTGTGAATTTTTCTTCCATCCAAAGAAGTTTGTCATTATCATGATTCAATTAAGTAAATAAACCAAATTCTTATTTTAGATTATCATTTTATTTTTCATTATTTAAATACTTCAACAACTCATCAGTTTCCATTTCCTTTCAACCGATAATATTTATAACTACATATAAACATTTTACATGACACAAGTCTTATCTATTTTGTATTTGTTTGTTCTTTTAAGGCAAAAAAAAGTGCTTGCAACATGGGTGTAACGAGACCGTTAAAAGTCAATTTATAACATGTTATAATGTATGCTTTTAGCAGAAAATGAAATATTGGTAAATGATCGACAAATTTTATAAGCCTATTTACATAAAAAATTAAATAAATGAAAGTAAATACTCTCAGGTAATGCTAGGCGGGTACAGCTACTATATACACACACACACACATATATATATATATATATATATATATATATATATATATATATATAAGCTGTAGTTCCTGTCAATGTGTTCAAATTCCTCCTAGGGTTTTGGAGATAGATCCACATAACCATTTACATTCTGAAACTACATGAGCCAGGGTAGTTGGCTAAGTATATTTCACTTTGATTTAAGGGGGTACATTATCGTGGAGGATCTGCATCAGTGCTTGACATCCATAAAAAGGAAACGTTTTACTTCATTTTATTTATGAGTTGAAAATAAAATAGAAATGTTAAAGGGTTCTGGGTTTGGAACAGGAATGCACAGGGATCCTCATTGATTTCCAAGAAATGTTGGGTCTTCTTGCTAGCAGATCTATAAATATTTCTTAAAACTTCAAAACCAGATGAAAAAATTAAGCTTCCCTTGAACACAGGAAAAGAAAGGAAAGCACAATTGACTGATGACTTGTTAAATGAAAAAAGAAAATGGCGCCAAATTCAAACATGTAAAACTATTACTGTTGAAGGCCGTTGGCAGTGGGGGTCATTAAATGACTTTAAAACATTTACTGAATTTGTTGCATTTCCATTTTGCATATGAAAGATGCTTGTGTAGCTGTCAATTTTGAGAAGGTGAACCAAGGTATGATCAACCCTGATGGGGTCACTCAGATAAGACGGTCTAATGTTGAAAGGCACAAAACCATCAATGAGCCTGGGATATACATTTTTTCTCCTTTATAAAGTTCGTCCAGGATTGTCTAAAATCTGTATTAGTTTTAGATTGAAGCTGAACCCGGAATAGCACAAAAAAAGTTGCAATATTCATCTAATATATAAAGTCAGTCTCTTTATTGCTTCTTTGTCATCAATAGCTTTCTTCTTATTTGATTCTGGTTATTCAGTTTTTCTTGTGGATCATTGAAGTATGTTAATAAAATGTAATTCAATTTAATACCTTCCAGAAAATACTTTGTCCGAGTAGGAATTACTTTCAAATGGTTGCCATCTATATAAAAAAAAGAGGAAGGCATAAAACTTTATTCTTCCATACAAAGTTACTTCCCTTTGATTGGAAAAAAGATTAGAAGAAAAATGATGTTTAATTCTCCAAAATATTTATTTCAATGTTATATTTTACAATGGGACGAAGGTAGATAATGAAAACAGTATTAATAGAGATTATTTATCTAACTTCTTTGATAGCTCCACAAATATGAATTTTGTGCCATCCTAGAAACATAAAATCACGGAATGTAAAAACAAACAAAATAAAACACTAGGTCAACAGATGATTGGGCAGTGATTGCATCAACTTATAACATTGGTATTTTTAAAAATGAAGTTTGTTGAGTGAGATAGGAGTCATCAGCTCACAATGGCTTTTCAGATCAGGACTAAAACATTTGTATCAACTGAAAACCAAATGAAAAGAAGGAGGTGGTAGATTATATATTTTGATTGGACAACAGAAGACGAATGCAGATATTTTATGGAATAAAAGGAAGTACCAAACTGGTAACTATGACAACTTTAATTCTTGATGAACAAACTTTGAATTTTTATACTTTTTGATGGAATTGACTGTATGTTTATGATGCGTGTCAGAAAAGGTGAGGAGAAAGATTTACATAGCGAGGGGGAAATTGCCACAGAAGAGAAGAGAGTAATTTCCTATTTATTTTTTCCATAATTAAATTGACATCTAATCTATATAATACTATGCTAAGGCAATTTTATCTTCATACATACGTTATCATCCTCCCCCCCCCCCCCGTTTTTAAAAAATGGGATCGTCCGCTCGCCAAAGATGTAATGCAAAAAAGTAATTTTTTAAATTTCATCAGATGTCGCTGTTGTGTCGAACGTGAAACTAACTAAAATACACTTTTTGGGTTTTCGGGCCAGGATCAAAGTGTAGTATCTGTTCTGTCCAAAGATAGCACACTAATATGGTTGGGGGGGGGGGGCGTCTGTGTTTGCGCGGGACGTCCATAGAATGGAAATATGTCAAAACAAGGGTTTTGGAGATAGACTCCCGTGAGCAGATACATTCTGAAACTACATTAGCCAGAGTACTTAGATAAGTATGTTTCAATTTAAACAAAGGTGGTACAATAATATTATGGGGTTTGCATTCGCACCGGACGTCCATAGAATGGAAATATTTTTAAGCATAGCAACAATATACAACAGATGAAGGATACAACTGGAATTTCCACGGGTCCTGCTAGTATAAATTAAATTTCGTAACATTTTTTTTTACTTACTTCACAACAAATGCTACTTTGATTTTTTGTTAAACTTATCATTACCTTCAAAATATTTCACAAGTTAGGTTTTAAACTTACCCTTTTATGACTAAAAAACTTTATTTTTGCACACATCTACTCCAGCCAGATAATTTATGCTAAAGATTACATACATTTAAAGCTGAGTAAATAGTAATTTAAACTTATTTTTAACCACAGAGAAGAGTTGTATACGAACCGTGGAAAACAATCTTTAAATTCTCTTCGATTAATATTGAATATTTTGTTTTTTGTTTACTGTATTTATTAAATAAAATGAAATACTTGTCTGAATGGATTGATGATAAACAATAAATTAAAAATTTGTCTTCATTCTACAATTTTTGTACATATATAAATTGTCAGATCATACAATAAAAAAAGTTCAATTTTTAGAAGGGAGTATGTGTGTGGGTCTAGTTTACAATGTATAACATGAAATGATACCCTTGTTGTTGATATTTCTCAAAGTTTTCTTCACCACCCTCTAAATTGTTTATTCTAGATTTTTTAAATCTCCAAAAAAACTCCCTTAACCCTAACACTAAGTCCGAATGGCAACCTCCATCCAAAACAAACCCCCTTCCTTAACCTTATCACTAACCCTAAGTCCGAGTAGGAAGCCCTAATCCTACAAAAAAGCCCATTAAAACCACACATAATCGTCTAAAAAAAAAAATAAATAAATAAAAGCAGACGCCCATAAAAAAAAAACGCACAGGATTTATTTCCCATAGAAAAAAATTGATTAATGCCCTAAAACGCTAGAATGGCCCGGAAATGGTGAATTATTCTACATTAAATATATGTGAAACCAATCCCCCACTCGAAATTCTAAATTAATTGTTTTTTCTTTCTTTCTGCTAAGTTTTCAGGGTGTTCACACTTAATTGCCCCTAGCCCTACCACTAACCTGAAGTTCAAGTGGTAAGCCCCCTCCTCCCACAAAGACCCTCATAATTGTCTAAAAAGAACAAAAAAGAAAAAAAACAACAAAAAAAACAAGGAAAACGCACAGGATTTATCTCCCATAGAAAAAATAACTGTCCTAAAACGCTAGAATGGCCTTGAAATGGGGGATTATTTTATATTTAATTCATGTGAAACTGATCCCCACTCTAAATTCTAAAATAATTGTTTTTATTTCTTTCTTTCTGACAACTTTTTCAGGGTGTTAACATGTAATTGCCTAAATAAAAAAAGTAGAATCTCATATTTTGGAGAGGTAAGGGGGTGAGTTAGCAGAAGGTGTTAATCTACAATAATGCCAAAGAAATCTTGCAATATATTCATTTTTAAACAGTCCTAGTATTAGATTTTAGTTTCTTGTACATAAAATGTATTACAATTCAACTTTGAGTGTTCTAACTTCTTTCTTTTAATGGATACATGGTATTCTTAAGGTATTGCAGCATATTTATGTGCACTTAGTGCAGATTACTTGGAAACCATTAATTTCTGGAGATTTTCAATGGCACATTCTGATTCCTTGTACAAAAATACACGTATATGGTAAATTTCATTGCTTAATCTTGTGTTTTAACAAAGATATAACATTTTTACTGAAAAATTAGTGTAAAAAATGTGACGAAACGCATATGGTCTTAAAGAGGGGAAAATATCCAATTGTGTGAGGCACAAAAATAGTCACAACTTCCTTATTTTTAGTCAGATTTTAAAAATTTAAAAAGATTCTTTCTTAGATCATCAAGCTCTTTCTATATATGCCATTATTGAGATATTTTAAGCAATTTAAATTTTTTCATGTGTATTGCTAGGTAATATCTTTAAATACTTCGAAATGTACTTACTATAACTAAATAAGTATGTTTTTTCCTCCGATTCATCCACAAAATTATTTCGAATAAAAATGATATCCAAGAATTCGAAATACTCAGAAATTAATTATCAAAATCAATTTTAACTAATCAATATGTTAATTAATCCGACAATGTATTCTGTGAACCACAATTTTGGAGCATATATAAATTGAATATGTTATTAAAGTAGATAGGTGAATGGTGTATATAATTGAAGACATCGTTTCTTTATGATTAAAATATGATATAAATTAGATAAATTCAAGAATTATTTTCCTACTTTTGTAGTCATTTAGTTAATAATTGGTCACTCTGGGCAGTTAGTGAATTGCTATTTTACCAATCTTAAAACATGCACTCAATAACCCATGCTTCTACGTCTAGAACTTCATTTGTAAAAATAGTATTATGAAAAAATATATATTTCATCCATTGTGTATTTCTGCCTTAATACATCCAGACATTCGGTCTGGATACTTTTTGAACACCTTGTATTGCTCAATTTTGTATTGGTAAATATAGCATGGTCTTAAAATCTTTTGAAAAGAACTAATACTGTCTGATCAGACATGAATAATTCTCACATTGTGTAGTAGGACTACAAGAATGGACTAAACCAACGCCATCAGATCTTGTCGACAGCAGCAGAAGGCAGTCGACCGAGATGCAAAGCTTACCAGTCAACAATATGTCCTCGGCAATCAGTCTGGCCGACAGTGGGCCATTGTGACTGCAGTGGCCTTGCTTCTGTTGGGCTGGGGTATGGTTCTGGGTAATCCTAGGAGGTTCAACCTTTTAGAAGGGGTTAGTTCAATGCTTAACTGCCTGAGGCACTCCTATCTGGGAAAAACTGACAGGGCTGCTCAAGCATTTTTTCGCAGGGCCAGAGAGCACCACCTTCCAACCTTGTGTCACATCTTCGCACAGTGGGAGGAAGGTAAATAGCAGACTATCAAGTTAGATAAGCACTTTTAACCTTTCCCTTGTACATTCTGAAGAATAAATATGGTTGATGTCTTATTACGTTGGTGAAAATTTGTATGCATATTAAATATTTGAATTTACATTATTTTGGCAAACGATTACTTAAGAAATAACGATTTTTTTATGTTGAAAACTGTACATTGGAGAATGCTATGCGAGACAATTGTATGTTGCGTGAGCCAGTCAGTCACTAAAATGAAAACAGCAGTTAGCTTGACAAAAAGCCCATCTCTTTATGTAGATGGGAGAGGAGGATAAATACAATGAAATTACACTGGGATAATAAAATACATCTCAAGGCCAAATAAGGGAGGGGAAGAAACAAAAAGTATATAAGATTACTTAAGAATTATAAAACTTTTTGGGATCTACTATATTTTTAAATATAAATTCAACCTAGTTAAAATCAAAAGCTAACACAAAAATAAAATAAAAATAAAAACGAGTAACATTACTTAAGTAGTTAATTTTGTCAACTCTTAATATAGAAGACAAGAGCACTTAAATAGCACATACCAAAACCAAACAGTAGCCCCTCCATAAATGAGGAGCCAACTTTCAAATGGTAAATGTTCGTTTCTATAATTATTATAATTATTTACTAAACTACTGGACATGACCTTGAAAAGTTAATTGTCGTCCTTTGAATCAAAATACATTATTTTATACAGCTTCTACCACGATTTATTTATACCTCTGAATACGCTCTATTTTTATAAAGTTAGGTATGTTTATTTATTATGGGTGTATGCATGTACAGAGAAATCTAAACTAATGAATGGATCATTATGAATTTTGGAATATATATTCTAAAAAATACAGTGAGTAACATGGACACATTATTTTTTTTCAATGTTAACATTTAGGGAGTATATATATTAAGTTGTTTTTTGTTTTTGTTTTTTTTTTAAATTTATTTATTTTTTATGAACCAATCATTATGAATTTTGGAATATATATTCTCGACAACCCGGTGAGTAACATGGCCACATTTTCTTTTCTTTACAATTTAGAGGGTATGCCACCCAAACTCGCACCTGCCCTCAAAAAACTTTTTAAATAAGTTAGATACAAAAAATTTTATAGAGAAAAGAATTGCTCTACATCAAATGTTGAGTAATATATATTTAAAAGATCGGTGCACGGGTGTGAGCGTCAATAATATGTATGTGCTTGGTATAATCCGCAACTGGGCACATTATTTTTTTTTTTAAACTATACCATTTAGGGAGGGGGTGCACTGAAACCGTACCATACTCCTCAAAGAAAGAAAAAAAACATTAAAATTTAAAACTAATGCTATGTTTATTGCTTATACCCGTCTTGGGACGGGTATTCTACTAGTCATATATATAAGTAAACAATATTATGTTACATTCCAATGACCAAGATTTTATTCAACTTACTAATCATTTTTTTCAAAACAAAAACTTTGGTACAATTACGGAACCGTTTCGTTCACAGAAGACCAACATTTGTATGTTAATCCCGGATCTTTCTTCCATGGACTCATCAGAAACCAAAAAGTTTGCCTTCGGAAAAAATATATGGCAATTAATAATGGTCAAAAATAAAAAAATAAAACATTCGACTAAAATTTAGTAAGGATGCTTACAACAGGATCCGCCCCATGGGTTCACAACGACCCAAAATGTATGAGCTACTTAAGATTCATAAGGAGGGAGTCCCCTTGAGACCTATACTCTCTATGATTGGTTCTCCTGAACATGAGCTGGTCAAATGACTGGCTGATATCCTAGAAAAGTTCTCAGCTAATTGTATTACCGATGCTTTCCGTTTCACGTCATTTATGCACTAACTGGATTGCAAGTCGAAAACAAACTTTCTGTGTTCTTTTAATGTCACCAGCTTGTTCACAAATCTACCCTTCAATGAAACAATTCAAATATGTGCCAATATGCTTTATCGTAGCACATTAACCCCTCCCGACTTTCCGGAGAGCATTTTTCTGGAACTTATGGGCTTGGCCACTAAATCTGTCAGTTTCAATAACGAAATGTATCAGCAGGTTGATCGAGTGGCGATGAGCAGACCTTTGGGTGCTATCTTAGCAAGTATTTCCTTAGATTTTCAGGAATCCTTGCTGTTCAATCAGGTTCTTAGACCCTTTTGTTATTGGCGCTCTGTGGACGATAATTTTGTCATCTTTAAGTCCTGGCACGAGGCAAGTGATTTTTTGCTGAAGTTGAATACATTCCACCCAGCACTAAAGTTTACTATGGAGGAAGAGCAAAATGGCTCTTTACACTTTTTGGAAGTTTTAGTTGAAAGGACAGGGAATAACTTCACCACTACTATATACAGGAAACCGACGTCTAAGTGCATTCACCAAAAACTTGCGAAATTTAATACTACCACATTCTTTGATCACCAAAGTGTCTGGTTTATCTGAAACTCCCCTTTATGAATGCTTTCAGTAAAGGTTTTTCTGACAAAATTTCGTCGGTAGTATCTCGCTGCTTTTATGCAGTACAGCCCTGTGCGGTGTTTGGCACCAGAACAGGCTTTTCTTCCTTTCACAAAGATGTACCGCTAACTCACTTTGATCGGCTAATACAAATCAGTAATATTTTATTGGCAACTACAAGGGGATCAAATTTTAATAAGAAAAATAAAAATTAATGGCTTACCTAAGTAAAATAATGATTTACATCCTAGGGGAACAAAATTTATGTTGTTTAACGACTTCTTAAAAACCAGGGTTGCAGAGTCGGAGGGCATCGAATGTTTTTAATCTGACTGATTATTACTGAATAATAGGAATGTCAGAATTTTTTGGAATCCTAGGTGTCGGGGTCTTACCGTGTAGCTTCTAACTCTGCAACCCTGCTTAAAACGAAACATCAGTATGTACAACTTGGGGATGGGAAAAGGAAAATATTAACTTCCAAAAGTTAAAAAACAATAAAGCAGGTGCTCACATCTATTCCTCGATTGGTTAATTTAGTCATGTGGTCACCCATATAAAAGGCATGACTCAGATGTTCACTTTCTCTTCTCAAAAAAATGGGCAAGAGGTCAAGGCCCACACTTTAAGAGGCTTTAAAAGAAGACAGAAATATGACCTCCCCATACACACACACTTGGCAATTTGCATGCATAGGAGTATCGCTGCTAGGCATAAAGGTGAATAATGTGGGCTATATTTAGTTTAATATTATTTTATGTAAAGGGGGTGGAAGCCCTTCATGAAAATTCAAATACCTCCATTTTTTGTGAAATTTTAACAATAGGTATTAGATTAATAAATATTCCCTAAATTTCAGTTTATTTGGAATATTTTAAAGAGATTTTAGGGGGCACAACTTCCCATTTGAAAATTCTTTTTTGAATTTGATCCATAGTCATTAGATAGCAAGATTCCCTGAATTTCAATTTCTTAAGATCCCTTAAGACCTCTTAAATGCTAAACATTTTCCAGAATAAAAAATATCTAATGGATTTTGATCAAAATTTGAATAAGGATTCTAGACATAAGGTTTTGTGGCAGTTTTAATCTTCGTAATGGGGACAAAACTTCTCTTCAATTAATTTTACCCATCTTCGGACAGGTATTCTTCTAGGTGTTCATATAAAGGAACTAAACTTTACCATAGTATTCTTAGACTGCCTTTCTTGTTTGGCAGGAGAGGACGATAGCAGTCGTTCCAAATACTTCTAATGCTGATGGTATAAACGTGATACTTTGACACCAATGTTACAAATATGTAAATCAGCCACGAATGTTGATTATGTGTAAGGTTGAAAACCCCCGCTCCTTTCACACCACGCGTCTCGTATCCTTTGTTTTAATTGGGCCCGCGGGTCACATGTTAGACTCGCTGTTAGTGAAAACGACTTTTATTTATTTATTTTTTTTCATTAAAACGATGAAAGGGAGACAAGCAAGTAATCATGGGAAAGAAAAGAACGAGACACATTAGTACCACAATTTATAAACATAAAATAAGACAAAATATGTAAAAAAAAAAATTTTCATAGGGCACATACCTTTTATAGAGTTTTTTTTGTGTGATAGCTGACACGCTGAGTGGAAGATATCACAGAATTTTTTTTTATTCTGATGTTCGTCTTTCTCGGATATTTTTTTAGAGTGAAGTTGTCGGCTACATGTAGGATGGATATTATCATCGGCTTTAGATCCTGAAGTCCGCCCTTCGCTGAGCTTTTTTTTAATGTGTGGTGATTTATAGGTACTGTTGTAAACTTTGTCGGACTGGATTTTCCTTGTGATGTCCGATAGACAGCGGTAAGATCTTGTATTTTTCTCAGACGATAAATTTTGAATTCTACTTTTCCTTGTATGCAGGGATATATTGTCTCGCTTCGAAGTGCTAGGTGGGCACCAAATCTTGACACGACTTCACTCGTCCGCTCCTGAAATCTCACTGTCTTCTTTTCTCTTGCCCGGGGTTTTTCCGCTACTCCTCTAAAGCCTATCCTGCCTAGCAACAGGTTTCCTCCAATCTAATTACTTGCACTACTCCCCCCCCCCTCGCAAACTGTGTGGGCTGATCTCTCGGCTCTTGCATTAGCTGTTGAAACTACATCCAGTAATGTGTGTTTGCTCTTGGCAAATTATACCATAGTTTTTTTTTATTGTAGGGGAACATGTGCCAACAGGTCCCTACTCTTCTTTTCATGCTTTATGGAGCAAAATATGTGGATATAACGCCGACTTTTGCCAATTAAGAATTTTTACTTATTTTTACTTATCTGAAGACAACAGTGAAAATAACCTTTAAAATCTAGTATAATCTTCAGTTGCTTTTTTGTCTTAACAATTTATTGCACATGAACGATTATTAAAGTGTAGGCGTTAAAATAGTCATCAACAAATTCGGTAGAGTTCGCTTTTTCACTATTGAGAATTGTATGAATCCATCTCTACGGCGAGTAAAATAATAAAGTAAACTCGACACTAGCCTTGGTAGGCAACTAATCTAGGAGAAGGTCAATAGGCACACAAATAAATGGAAAATAAAGAAAAAACAGTTGAATGTGACCACCACACCAGCACTCTTGGATTACATATTTTGCTAATCTCATGAAGTTGCATGCTTATTCAGATTTGAAAAGCTATACTACACATGATAATGTCAGTACAAGAACATAGCCAATCCCTCAGGCCTTCTCTTTATATGGCCACGCCATCTCCACCTTTTGTAAAAAAAAAAAATTTTGTTTGAATAAAATAAATTTTAAAAAGTATCGAGTTTCTATTGAAATAGCCATGATGTGATTGACCTCATCATTCCTCGAAGGAACGTATGGGGATGAATGCACCTTTTCATTTAAGAGATCTCCTCCCACTAGGCTTAATATGATTTTCTCTGTACAGGCAGGCATTATCAAGTAATATTATAAGTGTGTGTGTGTTATGTGTGTGATTGCACGATATACAGTGAGAGTGAGGGGGTGGAATATATGATTGTGTAGCACATTGCTGCCATGCTGAAAAGAAAGACGATCAATGTCCATGAAAATATGATAGTACAACATCCTTAAGTTGCAATGAATGGGTAGAATCGATGATAGTTGAAGGGGTTTGGGGTGCGCAACCAGGAATTGACAGGAAACAAAAGTTGGTTAATCTCTAGGTGGCTGCTTTCTCTCAGATTAAGAATTGGACTGATTAAGTAACATTTTTAGACATTCACACTTGCTTAAACTACTTCGCTTCTTCTGGCATGTCACCTACACTACCTAATCTGGTCACACCTTTTCCAGCATATCACCTATGCAACTTTCTGTAGTCACACCTCCCTGTTTATTTAGTAAGCAGGTGTATTTTTTTTTTTTTTCAGTTTTATGCAGATTACATCTGTTTTTGTTGTAGTCACCAAATGCAATTCTTTCACTTATACAGGTGGCATCCCTGTCTCGTTGTAGCCACTCGATGTAATATTTTGTTTATTTCACTCCTAGTGCGATCAGCAAAGTTATTTTGCTGATGACTAATGTCTTGTTCTGAGTATTCTTTACAGCATGTTCTCTTCTCCTGCCGAGATTCTCAACTCCACTTTTAGATGATTACAACTTCTCCACATGGAGTCAGCATTAAGCATAAAAACTTGTATTAAGAGGTGATCATTTCTCAAAATAAAATGGCCATTCCGATACACATAATGACTGATCATAGTTTCAATACGTTGAGAATGTGCCGGCTGCTGGTATTGGTTTGCTTGTCTTGCCAAGAAATAGTAATCAGTCGAGGCATTGCAGATAGAATTTCTCCAGAGTTTTTACATGGCAAACATATGACCAAGACTGAAGAAAGTAGCCGAAACACTCAACTTAAACTCTTAAAATTTTAGGTCTGACACTAATCCAAAAAATCATCCACTTGGAATAATTTATATATCTAATATATGAAGTAAAGTCAGTCTCTTCATCGTTTTTTGTCATCGATAGTTTCCTTCCTCCAAAATCAATATTTGATTCTGGTTCATCAGTTTTTGGGGTGGATCATTACAGCATGTTAAGAACAATAAAATTTAATTCGATTTAATTTCTTCCAGAAAATACTTTGACTTATTTTCATAATTATTATCATACAGACGCTATTCTTAAAAAACGAATGCAACTCTATTCGTCAATACAGAGTTACTTGACTTTGTTTGGAACAAAAACGGCATTGTTATAAAAACTAAATAAATACTAATTCCACGTAAAAAACACCAGGTAAATACAACTAATACTATTTATAGCATTTTGATTTTCTAAAGAGTATCAGAGCATGCTTTTCAAAACCCTGATAACGCGGGGGGGGGGGGGGGGGGGGGGTCAGTCAGAGTTTGAAAACATCCTAAATCAATCAATTTGCTCTGACTTAAAAGTTCTGCGTATGATATCCATGCATCTGTACTCTACTACATACATAATGTGACAGGTTCATCTTCTTAGTCAATATCAGGTCCACTGCAATCATTGTTTCATAAATACGAACCTTACTTCAATTTTACTCAGATGAACTGAAAATGACAAATAAACAGAAGCTTCTTAAATCATTGGTCAAAGATTAATATTTTTCACCATTACCAGGGCCTTAATTACAACGGTCTGTTCATTCTCCAGTCAGAGGCTGACGGACCCAACTCCATATGTCTGCATTCCACAGCTGATAGTAACCACGTTAACGGTCTCCGTTTGCCATGTTCGCCATACCTACTCGCTCACTATGGTGCAAGAGCATCCAGGATCAACAAAATTATGCACGCGCACACCAAGTTCACATCTTGCCCGGGGAAGAAGCTGGCGCATAGCTGTTTCTTGACTGTTTTCCCCGAACAATCCAGCCCTCCACATTGGAAGCACTGCATACCACTTCTCTGCAGTCGTCGGTCCCGAGCTCTCTGGCTGTTGCACTGAGCAAGACAATCCCTAGTTTAGCGGATAGTTGCATAACATTAAAAGCAGCTTCTACGGGTCATTTTGGTCTAACCTTCCTTGGCATGCACTGGCCCCATGATTGCAGTAATAAAGGCAGGTTCGGAAGGGGATATCTTTCAAAATGGTTCTCACTAGAGCCAGAAGCTTAGAAATTCTTATCTCCTTCATTCGGGAAGAAATGCGTAAGAGCTGTAGAACATGGTTGGGCAGCCCATCGAAGAACGGTCCACCAGAAAGGTCCACCAGAAAAACATCAAGTTTTACCGGCATGTCACAAACTTTGCACACACAAATCTCAAAAATGGTCATCTATACTGAGTGATCAATTATAGGTCATGAAGAATTAGTTTTCGAAACAAATTTGCGGAAAAATAAAATTACCAATTCTGGAAAAGTAAAAAGCTTGTAGAATAAGGATCTCACTCTTTCGAAAATTGTTAATTTTATATTTTCCGCACATTTATTTGTTCGGAAAAAAATCCTTCATGAACAATAATACATCACTCAGCATAAAACGGTTAACTTGAACCGTTTGGTAAAACGTGCAAAAACAAGTGGAAACAATAACTAGCCATGTTGAACTGTAAACAACTAGCGTGGACGTTGTCCACGCTAGTTTATTATTATTATTACTATTATTAAATAAAACATTTTCGTTTAAAAAAAAAGTGAATTTAATAGTTTTATGCGATAATAAAGTGTTTTGAAATAGTGCCGAAAATTTAGTTTTAGTTTTTATCAGCTTCTAAGTTAATAACCGTGTATGAAGTGTGAGTGAAAGAATTTCGAAAATATATTGTTCTTTATTATTGAAAATCGATGCATTTGTTTATCATGCTTAGATAACGTATAGCATTCTTAAATCATCACAATTTGTCAATAGACGCAATAAAGTGAGGGGAAAGGACAAACAACCAACAATACGGGCACTCTTCACAAACTATAAAAACGAAACTATGGATAATTGTAAAGTTTCTACGAATTTCTAGATTGTCACAATCAGTTACTCTAAAGAGATAATTCATACAAGAATTATTTTAATGTAAACATTCATTTAAATAACGAGAGACCATTTCAGTGCATTGACTGACGTCATCGCATAGTAGAGACGACGCCCCGAAAGGCAACAGCTGATTATTACCCTAATTTATGATGAATGACCGATTGGAAATCTATACATGTGCACATAGCACTGGCTGCCACACTCCTAATTTTTTCATCGATTTAAATCAAATATATTATCATTATTTTTATTATTATTATTATTTAAAAAGTATACATTACAGTGTGTTTTTATATTATCTTTTACGATCGAGCACTTTATGGGTTTGTTTGTTTTTCAACAAACTTGTGATACACATACACGTGTGTGTGCGTGTACATATATATATATATTACTACATTATTGGAAATTCAATGTTAAAAATAAACAAAAGATCTGATAAAATTTTAAAACTTAAACTAGTAAACCTAAAGTCATTAAATTGTTTATTATTGGGTCATTTATTTAATTTTTGTAATAAAAAGATTTAAACTATTTCCAACTAATTTGAAAATTGTCTATCAATTATAAAACATTAAAAAAACTAATTCTTTTAAGGTTTTTCTTTTTGATGTGATTTTTTTTTTAAATAATTCTTATTTCATAATCAGTAAAATATTTGAAATTGAAATTTTAAAAAAGTTTTACTACTTTTCCTTGAGCAAAGTTTAAAAAATAGCTATAATTTATATTTTTTAAATCGGTTCACTGATTTCTTCTTTTTTTTGTTTTCATAACAAAAAGGGAGTGACACTCAAGAAAACTTGGTTTGATTTAAAGCAAAAAAACAACAACAAACAAAAACAATCCAGCAAAAGCTACTAACGTTTCTTTCTGGTTCTAAAATTTAAATAGCGTTTTGATGTGCAAACATCAAAATTCAGGCATAATTATTGATGGCAAGACGCAAGGCAACATCTTCACAAAATACAATCGACAAGGAAACATTTTTCTCTCCTAATTCTAAGATAAAACTTTGGCAGAAGAGAAAGAACGAAAAGAAAATGTCGGTTTCAGTTAAACTTTCGCTAACTCCTTAGAATTCGGAATAATTAATAAACTTGTGTGACCAGTTTCTCGCCTCTACGTGACTTACACATTTATTATTAGTCGATTATTTATTGAAATTTAAAAAAAACGCAAATAAAACGAAATTTTTTAAATCCCATTTCAAAAACTGATCTTTATTACGAAATAACATCCACCAGAATGCATTTCATTTTTTCCTAAACAAGCCAGCCATTTTTATCTTTTTTTAATAATTGAAAAAAGAAGGACCCTTCGAAATTTGAAAGCCTTTAAACTGACTTTAAAATGCTTATCAAATCCTCATGTATTGAAAGTTTGGGAAACTATATTGGATAATATTATAAATATAAAAAAATAAAACAACATTACCTTAACAAAAGGAGTTATAGTTTTATAACAATTTGGTTCAATTAATAATTTAAATGGCCAATCCGATGACTTTCGGCTATTTTGAAGTTTCTCGCTCCCACGCCCCTATTCCTAATTTGTGGTCGTACGCCGATATCAAAAGACTCTCTCTCTCTCTCTCTCTCTCTCTTGCACTAATCCACGGCCGGCGTAACTAAGCGGTCACAATCAACACAAAAAGTCATATAAAATCTTTTTAGGGAAAATAAATTAAATATCAAGGAAAAAAATGGAATGTTTACTTCATTACTGAAAACCATCAAATAATTAAATTTAAAAAAATTTTTTTAAATTTAATTATTTTCTGACTTTCTATTCGCCAGTTCCAATAATTCCAAATTTCGAAGTAATTCAATTTTTTCTTCGAATTTAAAAAGATTAAAATGGTTGACTGATAAAAGTCCATAATAGTTAACAGTCGCTGAGAACTCGTAAACAAAATATAAAAACATAATTTATAGCGAATTAAATTCTCTACCGATTCGTATACTTTTAACGTGGGGAAACTTGTTTTTTTTGGGGGGGGGGGCAGAATTTAGGCATTTATTACAAAAGCTAACAAAACAAAAAAGTTAACATTGATGGATGTCCCCCACATTACTAAGTCTGCTCTCGATTTAAATAATTGAAATTAAAGAAAGTTTGTTTTTTTAAATAAGCAACAAAGAAATGTTACCAAAGGCAAGATAAATTACTCTTCTACCTAAGTTTATTTGCTTTTTTTTTTCATAAATGATCTGTTTATTTATTTATTACACTAAAAATGAAGAATCTGTTATTTCTTTTTTTATATCGTTTTAAGGTGTTTAAATTGAAGGATCCCTTAAAAAAAATGTTGTAGCTTTTAGGTAAAATAATTCCCTTTATGAAAAATATTTTTTATTACCGATGTTTACAAATTCTTTTTTCATTATTTATTTTGATTTTGTATAGTTAAGCATTTTGTAAACAAAACGGATGGGATAATAATTCGTTTTGTAAAATATTTTTTCGTGATAACAAAACAAAATAAACTAGTATACTGTCTGGCGATAAGTAGTTTTAAGTGGCGGCGATAAAAAGTGTTGCCGCAAATAACTGGTCACTTGTTGCTTAACTGGAGAGGGGCTTAATTCCTAAAAAGTTGTAAAAAACATAACTTATCCTACCACTAGGGGGGCTTGCAACTCGAACTTAGGGTTAGTGATAGGATAAGTACTTTCTTTTTACAACTTTTCAGGAATTAAGCGACAAGTGACCATGTAGCGCACTTACTATCTTCGCCTGGAGATAACTGCTTAGACTTTAGGCGGCCCTAAGAACTTCTTACTTTCCTCTTCCTCACTCGGACACTGTCCAACTTTCTTCCACCTATACCAAGCGGTATAGGTAACTTTATTGAATAAACACTTTTCGTTGTTGTTATAAAAAGGTTTTATTATTTCATTTCGTGACTTAAACATAAGATAGGGACCACGTCCGTTCTTTACAACCAGTTATTTGCGGCAGCACTTTTTATCGCCGCCACTTTCAACTACTTACCGCCAGACGGTATTTTATATTGTTTTTTGGTGCAATTTTACTTATAGGCCAATCAAGTTAATTGTTTTCATGTAAAAGCATTATTTTGTACTTACTCAGTCATATTTTATCTCTCACGCCCCGAAAAAGAATTTTAAAATATCAAGCAGAACTTTAATTAGAACGATTTTTACATTTCCATAAGGGTTATATGAACTGTTTTTTTGTTATCACCAAAAAATATTTTACAAAACGAATTATTATTCCACCCGTTTACAAAATCAAAATAATGAAAAAAGAATTTGTAAACATCGGCAATTAAAAAATATAATTTTTTTAAGGAGAATTATTTTACATAAAAGAAAAGGCTACGAAAAAAAAAGAAAAAAAAGGGATCCTTGAATTTAAACACCTTAAAACGATAAAAAAAAAGAAAGAACAGATTCATTTTAAGTGTAATAAATAAAATTTATTAAAAAAATAAATAAATAAACTTATCCAGGTCGGTAGAAGAGTAATTTATCTTGCCTTTGGTAACATTTGTTGCCTTTTTAAAAATATTACTTTCCGTAATTTCAATTATTTAAATCAAGAGCAGACTTAGTAATGTGGGGGAAATCCATCAACGTTAATTCTTTTTTTGAAAAGTAACAAAATAAAAATAAACCGAAAAGAAAAATATTGTATGGGGGGGGGGTGACAATTCGGTGTTAATTTTTAATAATGAAGACGATTCTCTATGTTTAAATGATTGTGATTGATTGGTTCATTTGAATCACGTGAGACAAATACTGGAGGATAGTTGAGTTGCGGATACTAAAAGAGAAACAATTTAAGATTTTAAGAAATATTAAAATAAGTGAAATGAAAAGAAAATGACCAGAAAGGGAAATAAATATTATGTTTTATTTTGCTTGTTTTTAGTGCCATTTTTGTTTGGTTTTTAGTTCTTAATTTTTAAAACAGTGAACAATAGATTGAACAACACACGTGTTTTTTAGTGTTTACACACAAAAGTAGGAACTACTAAAGATATGAGTAGTTGAAGACTTTACTTAGATAACCTAAAACTTTGATAATCATTTAGAATTTTAGAGGGTCTTTTTTTCATTCTTAAATATTAGTTTCCATCTGTTTGACTTGATTAGTGACAGGACTCAACTATGGAGATGAGTTTCTGTGTATTACCATTCCAATAGAACCGACATGAAACTCACTTTGCAGAGGAAATTAATATGTACGTGTCGGTTCACAGGGGGGGGGGGTGTCATACAGAATACGATGAATTAAAAAAATAATAAAGATTTAAAACAAAATTACACAATAAAAATAAAAGCTGCCAAATATATAGAGTTCACTTTAAAAAGTTAAAAGCAAGTAAGGTAACATTATTGGTCTGAAATTAATGCGACAGAAATCTGTTGAAATAAAGTAAAAACTTAACATCTTTAAACAATCGACATAAACACGATATTTCAAAAATATAAACAAGTTTTCAATGATCGATTTCGATCGGGAAACTATCACTAATAGAGCCTGCCGTAAACACACAGTTCAACAGAAGTGTCATGAAGTGGGGGATCAATTTATAACAGCACATCAATTACGAAATCGGCATTCACTTTATGTCCACTTTTACTACGACTACTATTACTAATTTTTTTCTTCTTTTTAGTGTGTTACTCTGTCTAGATAAAGAAAAATATATAAACAGAAATGGGAGGATAACTTCAGCGTCCTTACTCAACTTCTTCATGGAATAATATGGTACTATATGAATAAACATGGAAGAAAAAGGGTCATTCGACCTCGTGATGTTCTTACCTTTTTTTAAATTGCAGCTGAGAATCGCCGTTAATATCGAACGGAGATATAATAATAATAATAATATAATAATGTCTCGTATTAAACAAGAGTCCAGGAGGAGAAAAAAATTCAGCCCACTCTTTTCCGGCATAAATAATACGAAATTCGCACGGCACCGTCCGGTGGCGTTTCGTTGTCGTACACTGTTCAACTTATTTCGAAATACGAAATAACAGATACACGTTCTTTCCTTTTTCTCTCTCTCTCTCTCTCTCTCTCTCTCTCTCTCTCTCGATGCCTCCTCCTCTTCCTGTAAGCTTTTTAAAAAGCATAGACACTTTTTTTGTGTGTGCAATTATATTTACCTACCTCCCACTGCGGCAATGTTAGTATGAGGTCAGTTTAAAGTGGACGAACGGCTCCAGGTCCCTCCAAAAAGGGGGTGCTCTGGATGGGTGCAAAATTTGCCGTGATCGGCCCCGTTGGCACTCAACGATTTGCCTCAGGCGATGGTACTTCTGCAGTTTACGGACCGTGCTGATATAACGTTATTATTTAGGGTGCTTTCACAGATTAGGATTCACGCTAACTTTGACCCCGTCGTTAGAGTCAGGTGAGGGTTAGGGTCAACGTTAGCGTGGGTCTTAATCTGTGAAAGTACCTTACTTAGAAACTCATTCTTAACAAGGGGAGAGAGAGAGTTGTTAACTATTCTGTACTTTCACCTAACAATTTAATCAACAAAAGATACCGTGAAAATTGAATTTAACGGTCCGTAAGCTGCAGAAGTATCCAGGCGATAAACCCCCCCCCCCCCCGAAGGAATGCTTGAGAGTATGACCTACTGAGACCAAACCGTCTTTTTACGAAGGCCAGTACCATACTTAACTTTTGATGTAAGCCCAAGATTTATTTTTGGCGTAGTTTCGGAATAGAGGCCGCGTCGTTGGATATTTTTTAAATCCTTAAAAAAACAAAATAATTACATAAATTAACATATTCAAAGCACGCTTAAGGAAACATTTTTATTTTTTATTTTTTTTTTCATACACCGAGAGGGTTCTTGTTGCTTAAAAGTCTGAAAAAAATTTGTTTCTGTCTTATCATAATAGAGAGGTAATTAAGGGGCAATAACTCTGAATTGGAATTTTGAGTCTGAATTTCTATGTATTATCTGACAAGTGTGATGTTATATTAAATTGCGATAATGGATTTGAATTTATTCAAGTTTGAAGATGTGCTGTATTTTACGTCCGAAAAAGCGAAACAAATTGATTTCTTGCAAGCCCATGGGCTTATTTCTGGAGAAGAAACCTGCAGTTGTGGGCATAATATGATACTTGTGCCATCAACGGTGAAAACAGATGGATTTTTTTGGCGTTGCACGAATGGTTACTGTTCAAGTGTAACGTCGATTAGACGTAACTCTATTTTTGAGAAGTCTAAATTACCTATTAGAAATATTATGACATTTATTTATTTATGGGCAAAGGGCAAGGCTGATTTGGAATTTGTAAAAGAACAGTGCTCAATTACGAGTAACAAGGCAATTGTAAAATGGAGAATGAAGATGCGGGATTTGTGCATTAACTATTTTTTACGTCATCCACAAATTCTTGGAGGAGAAGGATGTACCGTGGAAATAGACGAAAGTCTATTTTCACAAAGAAAAAGCCACACCGGTCGTGTTACATGACAGTTGTGGGTTTTTGGTGGCTACGAAAAAGCCAGAAGATCAGGTTTTCTTGTAACTGTGCCTAAAAGGGATGCGGCTACTTTGATCCCTATCATAAAGCAGTATATAAGACCAGGAACGACGATTGTGTCCGATTGTTGGCGAGCTTACGATCGCCTCGGTGCCGAAGGATTCCATCATTTGCGTGTGAATCACAAGTACAATTTCGTGGATCCACAAACAAGAGCTACAACTAATCACGAAAAAACGAAATAAACTTGAATGTGGCACCCACACGCAAATGGTGGATTCCTATCTCGCAGAATTCATGTGGCGGCAGAGATTCGGACGTTAACAGTCATTTGCCCAAATTTGCAAAGAAATTGCTCAATTTTATTCTTAAATTTTCCATGCTGAATTTTATTCAAAAATTATATTCAACACAAAAAACTATTTAAATTTTCCTTGCTGAATTTCGTTCAGTGATTTCATTCATTACTAAAATCAAATTTAATCAAAATAAATTCTAAAAGTTACCATTACTGTATTCTTTTACGTTCATTTACTAATAATTAATTTCCAGATAATTACTTTCGATGTAATATCAGCAGTTGAATAGAGTTATTGCCCCTTAATTACCTCTCTATTATGATAAGACAGAAAAAAAATTTTTTCAGACTTTTAAGCAACAAGAACCACCGAGAGTGTACTCATTTTATTATTACCGTCATAGTAAAATGGACACTTACCGGTGTAAGTGAAAGAAAATCCCTTATTTCAGTGGAAATTGGAAACGACGTTTTCTGTTCTAAGGAAAGATTTTAGTCACACTGTCAGTGTCCTTTTTACTCGCGTATCAATGTATGAAAAAAAAAAATTTTAATTTTTTTGTTATATATATAAGCGTACTCTGAACGTGATAATTGACAATAATTAAGATAATTCAGTAAAATTACCCTTTGACCTCCCTGTTGAAATTACTCAGTCAGTAATTAGAATTTACTGTAAATTATGAGTCAGAGTTGTCTTCCCTTTTTCTTTTGTTTGCTCTGTGAATAAACGCACGTCTCACGTGGAAGCTTACGAAAACGTGTTTGTCTTATTAACTGGAATTCGTCCTGCTATGAAGAATATCAGAATGTTGCCGAGAACAAAAGGTACGTCTCACATTCGTGTGAAGTTGGCTTTATATCGATAATAATTGTTCACAAAGGTTATGGGCCCAGATGAATGCTCGATATAATAATAAAGACACGTGTGACATTCTTCTTCGGATTCTTGAGATTCTCGTTCACGGAAGAAGTTTTGTATCGTTTTATATCTGGAATATTACAATGGAAACAAAACTTGTTAATCTTGTACCATTGAATGGGGACAAATTATGTCACTTGGAAAATACAATGCAAAATGGCATTAATTAGGGACGGATCATAATACATTGTAAATGATATGGAAATCGTCCCCAATCCTAGAACAGTTGCGATGTTACACACAAAGTATTTATACCGGAAAGATCGCGCCTTAGCGACAATTGTATTTGATAGGGGATCCTGACGACCCTGCAGTGGTGTGGAAAAAATTAGCAGATCAATTTCAAAAGAAAACGTGGGCTAACAAATTAGCATTAAGGAGGCGTTTGTATTCCATTAAATTGAAAGTAGGTGACTCTGTTCATAAACATATTAAAATGATGACAGAAATCTTCGAAGAGTTGTCAGTCATCGGTGATTCAATTGATGAGGAAGATAGAGTTGTACACCTCTTGGATAGTCTCCTGGATTCCTATGACATGTTAGTAACAGCGCTTGAAGCAAGTCAGGATGTGCCCAAATGGGTGTTAGTGGCTGAACGACTACTGTACGAAGAAACGAAAGTCAGAGAAAAGGAAAACACTGCTACTGACTCGAAAACGATGACATCAAAACATCACATTGTTACGGGACCGAGTGGTGTGTTCCCCCGATTATAAACGTGCAAAGTTGAATCAAGCAATGTTGCATGCAAAGACAGAGTAATAATTAATAAACAAAATGAAGTAGTTCAAATAAGGTTTATTGAACGTGTGTGTAAGTGGAATGATGAAGTGTGTGATGTATGCATGTCTGTCGATGGAAAAACAGTTCTTGAAAAGGTATAAGAAGAAATGAATCCGGCGTAGGAAAATCTTTGAAAGCCGTACACAAAGAAAACGAGTTGAGAACTCTTACCGTTGTTTGACCACGTGTGTTGGTAGTTGTTATGCCGATGCCATGTGAAGAGAAAAGCGTGAGACGAAGCGCTAGTGTATTAGCGTCGTTCTGTCGAGGCCAATCGACCAGAAGAGAAAAGTGAAACGGAACGCTAGTGTCAGCGTCGTTCTGTCAAATCTGGTCGGTGAAGAAGAGAGAGAATTTTCCGTTTGCAACGGTTTTTATAGTCAGAAGGGCAGATAACTCTGGTGTCGCTTTACAGTGCCACCTGTCGGTGAAAAAGCGACACCTACCAGCAAACCGGTGTAGTTATGTTTTGAAAGGAGGAGGTAACTGCTACAAGGACTCCCCCCCCCAGATTGAAAAATATTGAAAATATTATTCAATATGTACAGTTGTAGATGAGAAGCATTCTTTGTGGGTATGTCTGTTTTGCTGTTGAAGATTAGAAAAAGTAGTGTGCACGCTACTTATTTCTGTTTCTGCATCTGTATTGAATGATTGATCGCAAGTGCGTCTGCAGAATTGAGTGTTTGTAACGCATGTGGATCTGCGTGTTGTTTGCATGCAATTGGGTCTGTATCAAGTTTGAGCGCAAGCGAATTTGCACTTGTTGGTGGCGTTGTTCATGTTGATTAGTCTGCGTGATGCGGAGCTGATGAACGAACGTTGAATTGTCAGTGTTGTCCGGAAATGTTTGGTGCTTGGGTCTGCGCGGTTGTTGATGAGTGAGCACAAGTGAATCTGTGCGGTATTGATGAGTGAGCACAAGTGAGTCTGTGCAGTTGTTGATGAATGAGCACAAGTGAGTCTGTGCAGTTGTTGATGAATGAGCACAAGTGAGTCTGTGCAGTTGTTGATGAATGAGCACAAGTGAATCTGTGCAGTTGTTGATGAATGAGCACAAGTGAGTCTGTGCAGTTGTTGATGAATGAGCACAAGTGAGTCTGTGCAGTTGTTGATGAATGAGCACAAGTGAGTCTGTGCGGTGTTAATGAGTGAGCACAAGTGAGTCTGTGCAGTTGTTGATGAATGAGCACAAGTGAGTTTGTGCAGTTGTTGATGAATGAGCACAAGTGAGTCTGTGCGGTGTTGATGAGTGAGCACAAGTGGGTCTGTGCGGTTGTTGATGAGTGAGCACAAGTGAGTCTGTGCAGTTGATGAATGTCCGGGAAGATGTGGTTGTTCAAGTTGATGGGTCCTCCTGTTGATCAATGAACTTCCAGTTGTTGAAGAGGGTTGGTAGCCCTTGAAGGGTGATGTTGGTGCTTGCTGAGCCTGCCGTTTTACAACCAGTATTAAGTCTTGGGGCTTGGTGATGTTGTTCGTGTTTAGCCGAGTTTGTCATCGTGTGTTGTCTGTTTTGTAGTTTTCTTTTCTTTTATATATATATTTCCAACACGTGGGTGGAAGGGAAAAAGAGGAAAAAAATGGAGCCGTAATTTGTTTCACACACGTAATGACGTTTTTTGTTTTCGTTTTAGTTTGTTTGAATGTTAGTTTCCACGTAGAGAAAGAATGGCGGCTTCTCTTTTCTTTGTTGTCAAAAAGAAAGAAAAAAAAAATTCGTATTTTCTTTTTTTGTTGTTTGAATTTTCATTTCCACGTGGTTAGGGAAAAAGATGGCAGCTTCCTTTTTTGCTTGTTGTTGAAACAGAAAATAAATTCGTATTTTCTTTTTTTGTTTGAATTTTCATTTCCACGTGGTAAGAGAAAAAGATGGCGGCATTATTTTGAATTTTTTTATCAACACATGGTCACGAAAAAGATGGGCAGCGTGAGCGTTTGTTTTCTTTTGTTTTCTTTTTATCTCCACGTGTTCAAAACAAAAGGGCGTGGCGTCTTGTAAGGTCCTTTTGTTCGTCGAAAAAGAAAAAAAAGGATTGGCAAAAGTTTGTCTTTTTCTTTGTATATAATTTTCCGACACGTGGGTAGAGAAAATGAAGAAGAAAAAATGAAATTGTAATTTGGAGAGAGCCGAGAAATGTTTTTGTTTTTCTTTGTTTGGGTATTTCCACGTGGCAAGGAACAAAAAAAAAATGGCATTTCTTTTTTTTTTGTTGTTTGTTTGTATATTTCTACCACGTGGGTAGAAAAAAGAAGGAAAAAGATGGGTGCGTAATTCGTTTCACCACGAAAGAAAAAACGAGAAATGATATATATATTTTTTTTGTTTTTGTACGAAATTAATTACCCTGCCCCATACAACAAAGCTTGCACGTCGGGTCACCAATTGTTACGGGACCGAGTGGTGTGTTCCCCCGATTATAAACGTGCAAAGTTGAATCAAGCAATGTTGCATGCAAAGACAGAGTAATAATTAATAAACAAAATGAAGTAGTTCAAATAAGGTTTATTGAACGTGTGTGTAAGTGGAATGATGAAGTGTGTGATGTATGCATGTGTGTCGATGGAAAAACAGTTCTTGAAAAGGTATAAGAAGAAATGAATCCGGCGTAGGAAAATCTTTGAAAGCCGTACACAAAGAAAACGAGTTGAGAACTCTTACCGTTGTTTGACCACGTGTGTTGGTAGTTGTTATGCCGATGCCATGTGAAGAGAAAAGCGTGAGACAAAGCGCTAGTGTATTAGCATCGTTCTGTCGAGGCCAATCGACCAGAAGAGAAAAGTGAAACGGAAAGCTAGTGTCAGCGTCGTTCTGTCGAATCTGGTCGGTGAAGAAGAGAGAGAATTTTCCGTTTGCAACGGTTTTTATAGTCAGAAGGGCAGATAACTCTGGTGTCGCTTTACAGTGCCACCTGTCGGTGAAAAAGCGACACCTACCGGCAAACCGGTGTAGTTATGTTTTGAAAGGAGGAGGTAACTGCTACAACATCTTTAAAAAGGGACCCAAGTGTTATCACTATGGAAAGAATGGACACATTAAACGTGACTGTCGATTGTTTAGTGAGGATGCAAAAGAAAGTGTTAAAAGGAACTACCCCAATAAGAAAGCTTTCTTCACTAAGAAAACACAGGGAGAATCTAGTGGTTGCTTGACTATTTGCACACCATGCGTTATTGTCTAATAACAAAAGGGGCGAATGGATTGTGGATTCTGGAGCAACTTGTCACATGTGTCATGATGTGAAGATGTTTATAAATTTCAGGAAATTGGATTTAGTAGAAGAAAATAACCCTTGTTGATGGTCACTCAGTTGAAGCATTAGGAGTGGGGACAATAGAATTGAACGTGAGTGTGTCAGACAGGAAACAGCAAAGATGTAGACTGTATGAAACACTTTATGTTCCCAAATTATCATACAACCTACTGAGTGTGTCTAGAGCGAATAAATCTGGAAAGTCGTTCATATTTGCTGAATCAGGATGTCGACTTCTTGATGCAAAAACAGGATAGTAGCTAGAGGTTCAAAAATTGGAAACGTGTACTATTTGAACTGTAATGAAAAACAACAAGCAGCATCTACATATTCAGGTGGCAACACAAAATACGATATTTGGCACCAATATAATCATCAAAACAAAAAGGGTCGTTTTTCCAATCAGCAAAATCGACGCAACCAACAGGTGAATAAGAAGGGTAAGCAAGATCAGCGCGACAGCAGAGATCTAAATTCATCAGATATGAAAGGAAAACAGTCGCAACCTTTACAACAAATACCCCAACGTAAACAGAGGTGGTCACCTGATCGATGTATACAAGGATAAAAGCCATCACAGTTTTCACCAGGAGGTCGAATTGATGATGATGGTAGGCGCCAATTAATTGATGGTGATGGTAGGCGCCAATTAATTGATGGTGATGGTAGGCGCCAATTAATTGATGGTGATGGTAGATGCCAATTAATTGATGGTGATGGTAGACGCCAATTAATTGATGGTGCTGGTACGTGCCAATTAATTGATGGTGATGATAGGTGCCAATTAATTGATGGTGCTGGTACGTGCCAATTAATTGATGGTGATGGTAAGTGCCAATTAATTGATGGTGATGGTAGGTGCCAATTAATTGATGGTGCTGGTAGGTGTCAATTAATTGATGGTGCTGGTAGGTGCCAATTAATTGATGGTGATGGTAGGTGCCACTTAATTGATGGTGATGGTAGGCCCCAATTAATTGATGGTGCTGGTAGGCGCCAATTAATTGATGGTGATGGTAGGCGCCAATTAATTGATGGTGCTGGTAGGTGCCAATTAATTGATGGTGATGGTCAGTGCCAATTAATTGATGGTAATGGTAGGCGCTAATTAATTGATAGTGATGGTAGGTGCCAATTAATTGATGGTGCTGGTAGGTGCCAATTAATTGATAGTGATGGTAAGTGCCAATTAATTGATGGTGATGGTAAGTGCCAATTAATTGATGGTGATGGTAGGCGCCAATTAATTGATGGTGCTGGTACGTGCCAATTAATTGATGGTGATGGTAGGCGCCAATTAATTGATGGTGATGGTAGGCGCCAATTAATTGATGGTGATGGTAGGTGCCAATTAATTGATGGTGCTGGTACGTGCCAATTAATTGATGGTGATGGTAGGTGCCAATTAATTGATGGTGATGGTAGGTGCCACTTAATTGATGGTAGGCGCCAATTGATTGATGGTGCTGGTAGGTGTCAATTAATGGATGGTGGTGGTAGGTGCCAATTAATTGATGGTGCTGGTAGGTGCCAATTAATTGATGGTGCTGGTAGGTGCCAATTCATTGATGGTGCTGGTAGGTGCCAATTGATTGATGGTGATGGTATGTGCCAATTGATTGATGGTGCTGGTAGGTGCCAATTAATTGATGGTGGTGGTAGGTGCCAATAATTTGATGGTGATGGTAGGCGCCAATTAATTGATGGTGCTGGTAGGTGCCAATTAATTGATGGTGATGGTATGTGCCAATTAATTGATGGTGGTGGTAGGTGCCAATTAATTGATGGTGCTGATAGGTGCCAATTAATTGATGGTGCTGGTAGGTGCCAATTAATTGATGGTGGTGGTAGTGCCAATAATTTGATGGTGATGGTAGGCGCCAATTAATTGATGGTGCTGGTAGGTGCCAATTGATTGATGGTGATGGTATGTGCCAATTGATTGATGGTGCTGGTAGGTGCCAATTAATTGATGGTGATGGTATGTGGCGATTAATTGATGGTGCTGGTAGGTGCCAATTAATTGATGGTGATGGTAGGTGCCAATTAATTGATGGTGCTGGTAAGTGCCAATTAATTGATGGTGCTGGTAGGTGCCAATTCATTGATGGTGCTGGTAGGTGCCAATTCATTGATGGTGCTGGTAGGTGCCAATTGATTGATGGTGATGGTATGTCCCAATTGATTGATGGTGCTGGTAGGCGCCAATTAATTGATGGTGGTGGTAGGTGCCAATAATTTGATGGTGATGGTAGGCGCCAATTAATTGATGGTGCTGGTAGGTGCCAATTAATTGATGGTGATGGTATGTGCCAATTAATTTATGGTGGTGGTAGGTGCCAATTAATTGATGGTGCTGATAGGTGCCAATTAATTGATGGTGATGGAAGGTGCCAATTAATTGATGGTGGTGGTAGGTGCCAATAATTTGATGGTGATGGTAGGCGCCAATTAATTGATGGTGATGGTAGGTGCCAATTGATTGATGGTGATGGTATGTGCCAATTGATTGATGGTGCTGGTAGGTGCCAATTAATTGATGGTGATGGTATGTGCCAATTCATTGATGGTGCTGGTAGGTGCCAATTAATTGATGGTGATGGTAGGTGCCAATTAATTGATGGTGATGGTAGGTGCCAATTGATTGATGGTGCTGGTAGGTGCCAATTGATTGATGGTGCTGGTAGGTGCCAAGTAATTGATGGTGCTGGTAGGTGCTAATTAATTGATGGTGATGGTAGGCGCCAATTAATTGATGGTGCTGGTAGGTGCTTATTAATTGATGGTGATGGTAGGTTCCAATTAATTGATGGTGGTGTTAGGTGCCAATTAATTGATGGTGATGGTAGGCGCCTATTAATTGATGGTGATGGTAGGTTCCAATTAATGGATGGTGGTGGTAGGTTCCAATTAATTGATGGTGCTGGTGGGCGCCAATTAATTGATGGTGCTGGTAGGTGCCAATTAATTGATGGTGATGGTAGGCGCCAATTAATTGATGGTGGTGGTAGGTGCCAATTAATTGATGGTGGTGGTAGGTTCCAATTAATTGATGGTGGTGGTAGGTGCCAATTAATTGATGGTGATGGTAGGCGCCAATTAATTGATGGTGCTGGTAGGTTCCAATTAATTGATGGTGATGGTAGCCTACTGTATCTGTCACCAAAGACATGACCTGATATTCCTATGCTGTCAGCAATGTAGCAAGATTTCCTTCCAACCTACGTTGGAATACTGGAGGTCTGTAAAGCATATCTAAATAGTACGTGGAACTATGGGTTCCTATATGACAAGGACAATGTAACAAATCTCATAGGATATTCAGATGCAGACTGGGATGGTGACCTGGATGACCGCAGGTCACCCTCAAGCTACCTGTTTAAATTAAGTTGAGCGGCTGTCAGTTGAAGAAGTAAATAGCAGACGTGTTGCATTATCTAGTCTAGCGCTTTGGAGGCCTATCACAAGGTCTTTTACCAGGAAAGTCTTCCTTATATGCCAGGTAAACATTGCTTTCAGGACATCTTCTGACGACGTGGTCAAACCAGCTCATTCTTCTTATCTTGATAATCTTGATGATATCATTCCGCAACTCAAGAGTTTCTTTAATTTAAGTTTTGCCAACCATGGTTCTCAAACAATCATTTTTAAAACGGAGAGCTTGCGCTCAATTCCTTGCCTTTGACGTCAGTATCAGAAGCATATGCAGCTATTATGACCACAAATGCATTGTAGACTCTGAGTTTCAAAGAATAAGACAGATTTTGTCTGCTCCAGATATTTTTCTTTAGTTCGCCAATGATAATGGAGGTTAACGCAATCCTTCTGTTCATGTTGTTTGATACATTAGGAACTGAGGATCCAATAAAAACGAAATTATAAACCTTTGTGACCTTCTTGGTGATCAGGGCGTACAAATCTGCGAGCCTCACAGGCATTGATGTGGAGCAATTATTGACCCGTTTGGTCTGCACTCTATTTCATGTAGATTATCAGTTGGTCATTTTCCAAAACATGTGTCCTTAAATGATGGTTTCCGAACAAGTTAGAATCAGTGGGTCTTGATCAAGGGAATGAAAAGTGCTCAAACTGATTTACCCTTTTTCTATACAAAGGAGGAAAATCCATCATTTTGGATGCCTCCTGTAGTGAATCATTTGCAATCAGCCATTTTGTTCCTTTTACTACACATTTTGGATTCATAAGATCCAAAAGTATTCATTATTGAACGGCAATTTTCTTTCAATCTATGGCTGCAGATACCTCTGTAGTGGTGGGTCCTCTAAAACTCTTGTGAGATGTTGGATATAAGCTATTGCGATACCACAGAGGCAGAATGGCTCTTTCAAAGAGTTTTGTTCACCATTGTGCAGAATAGTATTTATGTTGCAGTTTGCCTTTGAATGAACCCACCCAAAGACAAAAGGAATATTCCCCCCCCCCCACCTATCGAATTATTGATTTTTTTTATGGAATGCATTCATTTTTTCAATCGTGTATTTATCTAATGAATAAAAAAGATGTCAACTTGTTGTAATAGATTGAATGTCGAGTATTCCAGATAGTTTAATCTAATTTTGCTTTTGTAATAGATTGAATGTCCTTGGTTGTCTGTTGAGGTCGGAAAGTCAGGTTTGAGATGGGTGTGAAACAGAAGAGAGAAATTTGCCAATCATGTGAAGAGTGACGTCATTAGAAATGTTAGAAAAGATTCTGTAAGGGAGAAACTTAGTGAGAAACGGGTGAAGCAGATTGTAAACAAAAGGGGTCTTCAAAAAGAGAAGCTAAAATCAAACTGATATTGTCTCTCTTTTCCCTATCATGCCAACATGATATAAGAAGTTGAATAAAAGAACAAGCTGTCAATTTGACCAAATATTTTTGTGTTTCTGGATCTCCAGATCTCCATTACAAATCACTCCATTTTCTATCGTTAATTTATGCCTTATTTCTTTGTAAGGTCTCTCTGCCTTGGAACAATTTCCCCATATATTTTTTCTTATTCTCGATGTTATCCTACTTAGTACTGGATCATGTCTAGTTTCCATAGCCATTCTATCTAAAGATAAAACATCAGTCTCTACCCAATGTAAGAATGTATCTTCAAATTCTTCTTCTGTTTTATCTTTTGACTTCTTGTAAAATCGCAACTTTGATAATGTATCTACGTGTGGAATTGAATTTCCTTTGACATATTCTATATCAAAGTCAAATGCCATTAACTTTATTGCCAACTTTAATATTCTCGATGTCGTCATTTTGGGTAATTCTTTTCTTGGATTGAATATAAATTCCAATGGTCTATGATCACTTCTCAAGAGAATTTTTTTTCCAATTAGAAATTGTCTAGCCCTAGTGGTGCACCATACAATGGTCAATGCTTCTTTCTCTATATTTGAATAATTAATATCAGTGTTCGTTAGTCTTCTTGATAAATACATTATCGGATGTCCTTCTTATGATAATATTCCAGATATCGGATGTTCACTTGCATCTGTGGTTAATGTAATGACCTTTTTGGGATCAAAAATTTTTACTACTGCCATAACTAATTTTAATCTCTCAAAAGCTTTTTGTTGACCAAATAAATTCAACATTCTTTTTTCTTAAATTTGCAAACGGTTCAGTCAGGTTTGTATATTTTGGTAAATATCGCCTGCAGAAATTGACCAATCCCCAAAAAGATTCAAGTTCGTTTTTGTTTGTAGCTATAGATATTTTTAATATTTTTTTCTATTAAAGCTTGATCTGATGATATACCTTCTTTTGAAATGGAATCCCTTAAAAATGATATATTACTACTATTGTTTACGCATTTTTTCATTTATAGTCATTTCTGCATTTCTTAATTTGTTCAAGACGATGTTGGTTTTCTTTTTTTAATTCAATTTCATTATTTGCTCCTATGCAAATATCGTCTTGGTAATAGACCATATTTTTTATATCTTCTCCTAAAACCTGTTCGAGGGCCTTCTGAAATATGGCGCTTACTGTTTTTATTCCATATGGCATTCTTTTCCATTTTAGCAACCCTATTGGCGTATTTATCGTTGTTACTTCTTTGAAATTATCATCTATTGAAATTTGGTAGTATGCCGTTTTCAAATCTATTTTTGTAAAAACACTCATTCCTGCCAACGCATGTAATGCAACCTCCACATGAGGTATAGGATACGAATCCGAGCAAACTTTGTGGTTTACGCCTATTTGATAATCTCCACATACGTATGTCTCCGGCTGACTTTCTCAAAACTACAATGGGTGATGCCCACTTGCTACCCCCAAGTGAAACATGTTCAAGAAGGTCCTGTTCAATTAATTTTCGTAGTTTTGCTACTACTAATGGCAACAAATATGCTGGTAATTTTCGTAAGAGGCAGTCACATTTTATTTTAATTTTAAACTAGCTATGTAATTTTTTAATTTTCCTTTTTTTTCCCATTTTTATCTCATTAAGTAGTTTGGTAGAATTTATTTTAAGCACATCGTTTTCCAGCAGTCCGTGGTTCTTTTTACAATTTGTGACAATTATGAAATTCTACTTTTTTTAGGCGATTTCATGTAAACAGCCTGGGAAAATATCCGCAAAAAAGAAATAAAAAAAACAATATTTTAGACTTTCCTATATAAATTTAACGTAAAATGATCAACCACTTCCGGATCAGATAGCGTGGGGAATAACGTGTAATAATGAGAGTGCATTAAGATTAAAGTTTTATATTATAATTCTTAACTTCTTTAAATATAAACTTTTCAAATAGTATTTTTTAAAGTCCTCCTTCATGTAAATAAAAAAATAACATTAATTTTTCTAGTTATGTGAAAATAACATTCTACATTCATTACAAGATTAACTTAACATTTTAAAATATTCTTGACCCGATATTTTTTCAACTCCCAATGTCTAGGCCAGATATTTTGTATTGAAATTTTAAGACATTAAATAGATCTCTGAATTGTTTATTGACAATTTATTGATATTTTTTGGCCAACTTGTGAAACATATTTTTTTATTCAATATTTAAAAAATAAACTTCATTGTTTTTTTTTCGCCCCAAATTGTGCTATTGAAAAAAAACTGGATAAATCGATTTGTTTGAAAGTACTTGCGTGTTTCTCTGTGATAAATAATAATATACATTATACAATATAGTTACGTTCGTAAAACAAACAAATATTAAACAACAACACGACGATTAATGTTGCCCTGACTGTCTCTCCTCTCACAGAGAAATGTTTTCTTTAAAAAGAAAATAATCACTAATAATGTTCAAAAGTAAAACTTTATTTACTTAAAACAAATCATTTAGATTTGTTTTAAGTAAATAAAATAAATAATAAATAGAAAAAATATCGGGTCAAATTTTCCTCCCCTGAAAAAAATAGGTTGTTAATGTAATGAAAATTAAAATTGTTTTAAAATACTTCAGGGATTTTTTTATTTTCATTTCATACCTCAGGAAACGAAAATTTAAGTATAATCCTATGCTTCATCCGACATGTTCTCCTATATCTCTTATCACATCTCAAAATATTAGTGAGATTTTGTCAAATATTTTCTTACGGTCTTACACTTAAAGTGACATCCCCACCCATATTGATGAGATCCTTTGACACCCACCCCTATCCTTCGACCACTCATTGGCAGAATAGAACGTTTATGAAAGAAAGTACATTTTCATTATGAAGTGCTGAAAAGGAGCCGCTCCTTTTTTATAGGAGTTTGAGCTGGAGCGGCTCCTTTTTGAAAATGGGGAATGTGAGAGGAGCCAGCTCCAATTTTGGGCGTTAGTGCAGGAGTGGGAGCAGCTCCAAAAGTAGTGGAGCGCATAAAGCCCTGTATATGTGTGTGTGTGTGAAGTGAGAAAATAAAGTTAATATCTTTAAATTATATTCTATCTTAAATAGTCAATGCTCAATATACGAGATAGAGCAATAATATAAGTAGATAAGTGATGAAAACTTTTCAACTATTTTTCTAACTCGCTCTAAACATGGTCTACCAATATAAAAGAAGAGGAAAAGAAACCAAGTGGACGGCAGAGACTTTAGTTCATTGTTAAATGGAATTCATATTTTTAAACTTGGTATTAATGCTATGTCTAGAAAAAAACTGAATTTTAAAGGTGAATTCACTTGTAATATTTCATTTGTTGGAAAGAAACTCAAATCAACAGTTTTAGGCTGCAAAACTGTTCAAATTTATTTGGAACATATTGGATTATTTTATTTGCTTCATGGGAACTATCCATATAAATTTTTTCTGTAATGAAATTGATGTTTCCCTACCTAGCATGAACAGGATGGCAGAAACTTTCATGAATGAGCTGGAAGATAAGTTTCCTTTAATCTTTTCAGAAGGACTTAGAAGATGTACCAAGACAAAAGTTTAAAGTCAAGGAAAATGTGAAGCTAATTTTCAGACCTAAAAGTAATGTATCATTGGAATCACCAATCAAAAGGAATTGGAGCAAGTTGAAAAATTAAGTATTCTCTCAAAAGTCGAATATTCAAACTGGACATCTCCAACATATATAAATAGAGATTTGAAAAATTAAGTGTTCTCTCAAAAGTCGAATATTCAAACTGGACATCTCCAACATCTATATATAAATAGAGATTTTGTCTGTCTGTCTGTCCGTCAGTCAAAGTTTTAAACATAATTAATACGTTGCGGAATTTGTCTCATTTCGAAATATCAGAGATCTTAACTACCTTTAGAAATGGAGAATATTGCAGAAATGGAGAATATTGCGTAAATAATAAATTCTCAACAAATAAAATGGATGCCATGACCGGAAATCGAAACTGAAACCTTGTGATCTTCAGTTTGAGGTTTCATCAACTGACCTATTTGGACTTTCTTATAAAAATAGAACTTAAAACATTACCTTAACAAAATAATTATAGCTTTGGCCTGATGTCATATTTAATTCTAGTATATATATAAAAAGAAAAATCACAAAATATGCGTTTGCATAGATTTTTCAACTGGCTTAAAAGATTGTCCAAAAGCTCACACCTATTTATGACCAGCATCTGAGGACATTTTTGCACGATTAAATGATGGAAAAGTTTTTGCAATTATCTGATGCATACCTTCAGTCGAAGTTGACTATCAATACTCATAAGATCTCATATAAATTTAATCATCGTCCGTTGGGTGTCAGGATCACACCTTTTCTTTATCAACAAACTTGGGGACCATATTATTAAACTACGATTATAAAATGGAGGTGTTACCATCCAAACAATTAGGACATGCCAACTAGTTGAACACAAGTCACTATTTTACCTGATATTGACTGGTGGCAGATTGTTGGGTCTGAGAATGAAAGAAGATAAAATGATTTAACAGATGAATAAAAGCGAGGTTATGAAAAAATTGATTCAAAAACAGTGAACGAATTCTGATGTAACTTTGCGAATGTGAATCAATTTTTACTATTGTTTTTTTTTTTTGCTTTGTAATTTTTTTTCTTTGCCAAGATCAAATTTCACACTTTTTTCTTGTAACTTTTGTGATTGATTCACTTTCCAATAAATATCAATAATAAAAAGAAGAAATTATTGGAAATTTTTCATTTGATTTTCAAAATAATTTCAGCTTCCTCCGTGTTCATTTTATATTCCAACAAGATTTGAACCAGCCACGTCCGTTTCATAGTCTGCTTTTGTAACCATTGTTTAACTCTTAACCTCAAACAACAAATGACATCCTCCAAAGAATGATTGTTATTTTAACAGATAACTTCTTCATTAACATTGTTTCTCTTTGGACTATTGTCCTCATCAACGTTGATATTTATACTACATTTTGGTCAATGTACCCTCCATCATTTTGCAATGTTTTTTGCATTGTTGTCTCGGTCTGCTTTTCTGGTTGGCCATATTTCTTGTTTCAATGTGGCCAGCTTCGGTTTCGAATGAAATAATCACAACAAAGAATGAATTCAGAGAAACATTTGGTGTAAACTGTTGTATTTATTGTCCATATATGGACATATATTTATATATTCTAAACCTCTCCTGGGCCGGGTGTTCGGGTGAATGTGACTTGTCAGGAGCGCCCAATTACTACATCTTGTATGGCTGAAGTCAACAACACATGATTACATCAAGTCTCACACCCTCACCATCATCACAATATATAACACATGTCGGCTTACATGCGAGTGCTGATATCAATTTAAAAGTGAACGTTCAATACATCAATCCACAGATTTAAGTATGTAAGAGATATCGTCTGAAGATCACAACTCATGATTTACGATTGCGTTCAGACAATTCATGAGGCATCCATTTTCCAAGCTTTGGAACCTTTCCAAGTTGTTGAAGATGACGATGGACAGTTGTTATGATTGAAGATGAAGACCGACCAGAACGTCAAATTTAGTTTAATGAGTTTAATGCTCCTTGCAGTATCAGTTAAAGAATTAACAATGAAGTTGCTACAAGGCCAGGTAATAGCAAAATATTACACCTCAAAATATTACACCTCAAAATATTACACCTCAAAATATTACACCTCAAAATATTACACCTCAAAATGGGTGTACCATTGAATTAAAGACACTGAATTTCACTTCTTAAAATAAGTGTCGCTAGACTGGAATCGGTTTTATATACGGTATTTAAACATTCAAAGAATATTCTCAGATCTATATTTGAATAATAGGTGTCCTCTTGACGTTAGGTCTACTGCTTTGGCCTTAATTATTTCTTTTTTGTTCTATCTTCATTTAGTTATTTTGCAATTGATATGCTCATTGGCTTCAGTAAGAAACCTTTAATTGTCAGGAAGAGTGGCCATAAACAAAAACATGATGTTAGTGCAGTCAGCCTTGGATAATTTCTCATTCAATAAATATAATATGTTTCTTGTTTCAATAGAAACTACTTTTTTTTTGTTTGTTACTCTCGGACTCAGCTCACTTCCCAGATTGCGTTTTATTTTTCTGTTTTGTTATTCGCCATGGGAGCGTGAGCATGAGATAATCAATGATGGATGTCCGATTATTCACACTTTCTTTCATATGGCTGTTAAGTCACAGATTTGTAATGATTGTTGAGGGAGTGTAACCATTTCACAGGCAATTGTTTTACATTGATTAACAGAAGCTATTTTTTTATCAGTACTTGGGGAGGGGGTTATTTAATGCATCAACCCAATATGGTTTGCAAGCAATTTGTTGTAAATGATTTGAATAAAAATGCAACTTTTTCACGTCTGCTTTTACTTTATCAAATCATAAAAGGGTAAAATCTCACTTGTGACATCAAGAAAACGGGCATCAACTAAATTTGAATAACTTTTGAAATAATTAATCAATTCTTTTAATGTTTCAGATTTACCAACTAGAATCAATGTTTTAAGAGTCTATCAAATTTGAGCTTCGCGATGTCATGGACTACTAAGGAAAAGACATTTATAGTTGAGGCATATTTTCGGCTGAAGTCTATCCATGCAGCTCGATTGCAATTCAAAGAACGGTTCGGATGTCGTGAATTTCCTGTCTACTCAATGATCTATAGGTGGGTCAACAATTTCAGAACCCATGGGACTGTGCATAACCTCGATGGTAAAGACACTAACAATCACACTCTGGACGACCAAAATCATCAACGACACCACACAACGTTGCTGCAGTCAGATACTCTGTTGTCCGCAGCCTAAGCAAGTCTGTGCATCGGCGAAGTCTAGAGCTTGGAATCAACCGGGAGTCCGTGAGGAGAATGTTGATCACAGATTTCCATTTGTATCCTTACAGGATACAGATTAAACAAAACCTTACACCTGACGACGGCAGGGAGCGAGTGATCATGTGCCAGTGGTTTTGCGACAAGATTGGCGATGTGCCAGACTTCCTTGACAATGTCTGGCTTTCGGACGAGGCACATGTTGTCAGGTCACGGTAACTCTAAGAATAACATTTTCTGAGGTAGCACACTCCCTGAGTTCTGTCTCCAAAGGCCATTACACTCTGTGAAGTGCACAGCCTGGGTCACCATATCCAAGCATGGTGTCGAGGACGACAACGAGCAGTCTGTGACAATCAACACCAAGCGATATGTCCAGATGCTTGGCAAGTTCTGGACAGCACTTAGTCGACAGAGAGGGGTCGTCAGGATCCTCCAGTGGTTCCAGCAGGATGGTGCCACTCCCTACACCTCAAACGAATCATTGGCATGGCTATGGCAGCGTTTCTCTGACCAACGTATCAGCCGCAGGTGTGATCTGGAGTGGTCGCCGCATTCACCGGTCTTGAAGCCCCAGATTTTTATCTGTGGGTATACCTTAAGGACAGAGTGTATGGCAACAACCCCCAGACCATCCCTGACCTGAAGGCAGCAATCACAGCAGCCATAAGAGCGATCCCAAGGGAGGAATGCAGGAGGGTTATAGAGAACTTTACTCGTCGGATCCAAGTGTGTCTGCAGCATCGTGGAGCACATTTGGAGCACATTTTGGAGCGGCATTGAAACAAAGAGTTTTTGTAGTACAAACTTGAAACTTTGGGGATGTCTGCTGCATAGGTTTGACCTAATCTGGCTGAAGTTTTGTGTTGATCTAAATAAAATTTTGGAAGTTTTTCGACTTTTTTTGTATCACCTGGTAAAAACGATTAATTGACATCTTATAAAATGTCAAACTTTTTATATTTAGATGGTTCAAAGATATTGTGATATGTGATAAATATTAAACTCTAACTTTAATCTCAACCTGAACGCCAACCTCAAATAAAAATTCTTCAAATATTATAAGTAAGAGAAAATCAGTTTTTCTTACAGACGAAAACTTGACGTTTCACAGTTGTCTTTTCTTGGTTTTAAAAAAAATGGGTGACTTTAAAATATTAAAATGCCTGATTTTACTCTTAAACTTTAAACTTTTCAAAAAACTAGACCGTAGGGTTTTATTTGTGTGGCTACATAAATCTCAATGAAAAACAATTACTCTTGAAAATGTCTGGTTTAGCGACGCTTCTAAAGTGCAATGCATGATTTACTGAAGACATGATTGATTGTCAGAAATATAAAATCATAACAATGTGACTTGCATTAGATATTCTTGAAATTTACATATCTACATCTCAGCCTCATAAGGTATTTGTTTTTTAGATCACTTTTCGAGTCAAATTAAGTTAAATTTTTATTTTATGATTTTATACATTCCTTAAGTTATAAATATGATGGATATTTAATTGCAGATATTGTTGCGGGAGGGGGGGGGTAGTGTATGGTGACTGGCCCTACAACTTTTGAGAGATACAAAGACAATACGGCAAAGAAGGATGGCAAACGCAGGAATTAAGATTAATATCAAAATAACCGGTTTTATTTGAAAAGTTCCGTTGCCGATGTTGAATGCCTGGTCGGCTTGTTTCATCAATGATGATGGTAAGTGTTGACGTCGCATTGCAGCTGGAGAACAGCTCCAAAAATCTAGATACTTCCCCAACAATGCTATTTGGGTGTGGATGCTGCATTGATGTTGAAAAACAGTTTAGCGGACTGAAGAGAAATTGTCCTGAAAATTTGTTGGAAATTTTATTTTTCGAAATTATATTTATCTACAAAAATTCATTGGAAAGTGGGGAAAAAACAAAAAAATTCGACACTCGCAACCCTTTCGAAATAATAGACCGCCCACTGTTTTTCGGTTAGTTCAGAACCGAAAACAAGCAGGTCAATGTCTAAATGGGAGTGGGATCTAAGTGGGAGAAAAAAAGAAAACGGAGGATGGAGTTTGGAGAATGGGTGAGCCCTTCCAAGATAAATACAAATTGGAGAGGCCGAGGACAAAAAAAACATTTAAAGTGGGGAGTAGGCATCATGGAGGATTTTTATTACCAGGGCCGGGGGGGGGGGTAACTTATTCATTTGACTAGATAAGAGGCTAAACCTACCCGAAGGGCTTGGATTAGACAGGACCAGGAACCACATGCACCATGTTCAGGCAGGGAACATGTACTCATACTTGACTCCTTTTCGTACACACAAGCTCGTTACTTGTATCCACCTTCTTTCAAAAACCGAGGAATGTAATCTTTTTCTATCACATCTGATCTTGACCTTCAACTGGTGCTTGATGAAAACAATCAGATCCTTATTAGCAAAAGATTCAACCCCTTGGTCATCTCTTAGATGCGACGTCCACACCACCATTTGCGCTACGGCCAGGATCACGATAAACACCATTTCAGATACTAAACTTTAATCTTGAAGATCAGTGTCAAGTAGCTAACCCTGAGGCGATTTTATTTTTACTAGCTGCAGAATTTGTGCTTAAACAGGCTGGCGACATTCAATAGGTTCAGAACCAAGGAAAGGAAACAAACTTACAGTATCCTGTTTGTTATCAAGGGAGTAAATCGGTCACAGCAAAACGTTTTTGCAACAATAAATTCAAAACCGTTCTTCTAAGATTATCCAATAAGTTACTAATAAAACTGGGAATTCCTATCTTTTTAAAACTCAGGTGCAAACGAGATGGAACTGAATGGTTTGAAAAAACAAAAAACAAACAAACAAAAACAAATGGAAACTGTCAAAAGTTGAGCAATGGCAATTCAGGACTTCCGGTCCAGAAGATTTGGTTGCTGGAAAGCTTTGGAAAGTTTGAATCTTTTTTTTCTTATCTATTTATTTCAGATAAATTTATTGGATTCTTTTAGTGGAAGTAGTGTAGATGTTACCGTCGATTTGGCATGCCAGGTTCAATTTCCGTCTGGGGAATGAAATTACATTCACTAATAACCTTGGGAAAGGTATGAATCTATCAACCTTCCCCATAGCTATGACTAAAAAGTAGGGTAGAATAGACTTTCAAGTCTTGATAGGGTAACTAGGGTAGTAACAAAAACTCTGAAATAACAGCTTGGCAAATGCAGAAAATGCTGCCCACTTCAAAGTCTCCCAGCTAGAAGCACAAGCTCGTTCAGAACTACAGAGGAGCAGTTTTCTGGGAAAATGACAAACTCAGATCTCCAATTAAAGAGAGAAGAGATAGACACCACTGGAAACATTCATGATCACTCACGATATAGAGTGACCCAAAGGTCATTCAGGCCAGACCATTAGCAGGTCTTTTTCTTTATTTTGTCATGCTTTCCGTACATCTATAAGGAATGTTTTCATGTACTTAGGATTAATTAATAGGCATGCAACAGATAGGAAAGAAATGTATATCAACTGATACAACGTTTATATACAAAAATTACAAGGTATTAATTGATAAAGTTCTCGCATGTGTCTGTATATATGTTTATGTTGTAGTCAATATGTGTGTGTGTGGAATGTGTATGTAGAAGAAGGAATATTCTTACTGACTGAATAGTCGTAAAGTGTCTGGCATGGCACATAGTTATTTTGCACATAGTTATTTTGCACATAGTTATTTTGCACATAGTTATTTTGCCTTTTTACAGTTTGGTTATTGACAGGTAGACCAAATTTCTGTGTAAGAATTGTGTACGTAACAGCAGCATGAACGACTTTGGTCGCACTAGTGTCTCAGTCGAGACCTACTATAATCAGCTTCTATTTATATTTGTGAGTCAAACGAAAGTGACTCGAAAATGAATGCTTTTAAGTTTTAGTTTTGTTGGATAGTGTATATTGTTCCCATAAATATAAACATAAATAATGCATCCAAATAAATTTTAGCCATGAAAGCGTTAACTTCCTGGTGACTCACAATTTTTATTAAGGAACAAGCAGCAAAGAATACACAAGAAGATGAAAATTATTATTTCAATTTATTTATTTAAATAAACAAAAAAATAGCAATTTAAATTTTAACTCATCATTGTGTCAAAAGTAAAAATGTTTTGTATTGCAGATGTGCAACTAGTTTAGAAGTGGAAAGAAGAGAGATTGTAATTATTTCTGTCTGAAGTAATCTGAATATACTTAAATACTTGATTTTATTATTTTACATATGCTAAACTCTAGAAAGAGCTAATATGATTACACATAAATAAAAAGAATAAATATTGACAAAATTCATTTACTGTAACAATAAAAAGCATGCATAACACATCAAATCGGATTTTCCAGATCTGAACCAAATAGTAATCTGTCTGACATATCGATACTTGATTCGGAGTAGCCTATTTTTCGTTTTTTCTTTCCATTATGTAACACAAATGTTTTCCAATGTTTATGCATGGTTCAAACATTATTCAAGCAGGTGTGCAATGCATTCCGGGAATTATGTCTCCAAATTCAACAATCTGTAAAATGCCTCGGATTGTTGATAAGAGTTTCTTACAATTCATAAAAGTTCATATCCATATATATGGGTAATGTAACCACGTTTATGTGTATTGATGAAGTCATTCTATCACAATTTTTCACCAACTAAGTATATTTTTGTTCTTGGCATCTTGAGTAGCATGTGTCCTTGTTCGGGTTTCAAACAACTCGTCACAGCTGCTTCTCCCCTAAAGCACGGTGGCTGCTGCTGCTTCCATGGACTGCTTACAGCTTCAGACATGCATTAATGAGATAGGAAAAAGAAGAAGAAAAAGAAGAAGAAGAAGAAGAAGAAGGGAGAGAGAGAGAGAGAGAGAGAGAGAGAGAGAAGAAAGAGTGTCTGCGAATAGCTTATTGGTGTCCGTTTTGTCCTTTCACTCACATCACAATATTTACATAAATCATTAACATTCACCTTTCAACAGGCGTAGCCTGACAAAGGTTATGATTGTCAGTATAAATTCTCCAACTAGCTAATAAACACAAGGTGTCAGCTTTATGTGTTCACAGCTCATGTATGACAATTCTCATTCCACCCATTTATGGATTTGTAGCAGTTGTCACATGACGAAGATCTATTTCTTTTGTATGTACATGCAATCTCTTGTGTAATGTTTAGTTGTAGTTTGGTTGGTTAAGACTCGATGTAGAAATACATTGGGCAATTTGAACACTTCTGCACATGTACGCGACTTTCAGAAAACATTCTTTTCCATCTACTTTGTTGGCGGGAAGGAACAATCCAGTTCCTGAACGAGACACCATGGAAATAAGATGCTAAAAGCATGTTCTTGTTCTTTGCCAGAAAACGGCAAGAGGAGATGGAACTCTAGAACTCATTATTCTGTCTTTAGCCTAAGCCTGCCTGCCGAACAAACTTGCCTCACACGCTTGCTTTAACGAAAAGTTAAATAAAGTTAATTTTATTATAGTGAAGATGTTGGTATTTTCTTTGGAACTTGGTGACTTTCTTTACTTTTCAATTCGAGCCAAATGCATATAGAATGGCCGATTCTACAAAATGTCGATCTTCTGTCTCGACATGCAACTCACGATCGGTCAAATACTACAACTACTTTTCTTCTAACAATTTGTTTACAAAAGAAAAGTTCTTCTCTAGATAATGGTTCAGCATTAAATGACCAGAAAGGTTGATATTTTGTTCAATAAAAAACTTAAACATTTATTATACATTATTATAATAGACACTTTTAATCATTTTAAACCAGGCCAAAATATCTGCATGAATCTGCCATTGGTTTTGCTTCGATATCACAGACATGTTTGCTTTATATGTGTGTGTGCACACACATATATATTATGCAAGTTCTAAGTCTGCAATATGTGGATTTAATTAGTATCTCTAGGAGTTAAACCCCTAGGAGGCCGTATATTAATTGTTACGATAAGTACCGCTGTCAATAGAAATATGGAATAGGGGAATGTTTCTGTACTGTTATTAGTGCAAGGTGTTTCTGTAGATGACGTTTTTTTGTGAATGGTCTATATAAATTGGGGTGGGGGGCTTGCATTGTATTATTAATGTTGAATATATATATATATATATATATATATATATATATATATATATATATATATATATATACGTGTATGTGTGTGTGGTAATGTGAACATCATGGTGCAATGTGTGGTCTGAAATCCAACTGCCATCACCTTATGGTGATTAGCCTGACTCTGTCCAGACCAGCATCCAAGATTATTTTGGAGACGAGCTAATCACTGTGAAGTGAAAGCAGTTGGATTTCATCCCAGCAATGTCAGCTGGATATTTTCAATACTGAACTGAATTTTGATCCACTATATTTTGCTGCTGTTACTGCTATCCTCAACTTCCCAAAACTGAACTATGGATTGCGCCAAGAAATGTCAACTCAAATACTAAAAATTATTAATTGTTAATAGCGCAGCGTTGTCAATTCATGTGGATGGAAACCTTTTCATTCCAGCTAAACAGACATATCACTATGGCTCTACACTGAACTCAAACACTGATCGAATCTGGAATAAAATGGCTTTGATCCCCATGAAGTTACAATGCCATGAAATCCAGCTGCCATCATTACAACAGCATAGGAAACCACATTAGCACATCTATTATTTTCATTAGAAATTTCTTTACATAAAGTTTTATACAACTTTTTACATGAATATCTTTAAGAGGACTTTTTCTTTTGACACAAGATGTATTTTAAAAGATGTACTTTAAGAATCAAATTATAGAAAATTTGATGCTAAAAATATATTTTTTAAATATTTCGAAAATATTTTCTATAATTCAAAATGATTGCCATTATTTTGTACGGAGGATTAAAAACGAAATTGGCATGCACCTCTCTAATGTGAGCCATTTCTATTTAAAAATATTTTTTTTTTCTTTTTACTTTAATTCACCCCAAACAAGGGGTCACATTGCTACTGATATGTAAAGGGCTACTGTGAATTAGGAGTCAGATTTATAAGGGGCATCCTGAGTGAGGAGTTGTGTAGCAAGATATTTGTTCACATTACATTTAAATTTCTGCATGTTGGTACAGTCAGGGAAACAGGAAGCAGGGAGGGTATTCCAAAGGCTAGCAGGTCGAGGAAAGTAGCTATTAGAGTAGAAAGCCCTCCGGCATCTCGGGACCTTCACAGTGAATGGATGGGATCTAGCTGATTGTCAAGTTGGTCAAGTGTATTTATGTTGAAGGAATTGCATTGAGCAAATGAATAGCATTTTATCTTGTTATGCATTTAGTATTGGAATTTATTTTTGACAGTATATTATGTATAATGCTGCTTTCTTTTGTTGGCGTTCATGTTTACATAGGTAATACCATTAAATGTGTAAATGGTTAATCTAGTTCATGGTGTTAGGAATAAATTAACTGTTTATTTAATGGTATTACTCATACATAAATGAGCGTCAACAAAAAAATACCATGATACATAATATACTGTACAAAAAGAGAGTAATGTTTTTACAAAATTCAATAAATTGATACTTAAATTTACTAATTATAATTGAAGGAAGTCTCTAGGATATTGATTAGAGTTTCAAGAGATTCTTTTAAAATATTGCTTTTATAATAGAAAAGTAAATAAAAATTCAACGTGTTTAAAAGGTACATAAAAATGATTTTAAATGCGTTTCAGATTTGCATTGGTAGTTACACAGGCCTCCCAATTTGTAGCACAGCAATCGAAGTGCGAGCCAATTTATTTTCTTTCTATGTTAAAAAAAAGTAGCTAATAAAAGCTGTGAGTTTATTTTAGTAAATTATTTCCTAAGAGTAGTAGGCATCTTTCATCAAAAATGACAATTAACACGTCCCAAGGACAATCTTTGGCAGTGGTTGGTCTCAACTTCACTTCACCTTTTCATAATTTGTACGAATAACCTTTACTGTCGAAAATAGGTATCTATAGGGACAATGGTTTCGACTGCTTAACAACCTAAACTCACCAAATGAGTTTGCCTCTAATTAATTATATAGAAAAAGTCTTAACATAAAAATTGTGATGTCGAAAACAAAAACAACCCCCAAAATACAGAAAATTCTGGGGAACTTCTTTTAAGCCGGTCATTCACAAATAGCAAAGCTTTTATTTTTAACTTGATAATATATATTTACACAAAGTAAAAATAAAAATCAACAATATTTATATGGAATTCGGGGGAAGGGGGGGGGCACAGCCAGAAAGTGTGTTTTATACTTTTCTGGTTGTTATTTTACATTACCGTTCGTATCGGAAAATCATAAGCAGCAAATAATTCAATAGTTCATGGTTGGGCATGGAATTTCTTGAGTTAATTTACTTTCCCGGACAACGCCGGGACACGGGTCAGCTAGTTTTAAATGAATATTTAAATTTTTCTAACGATCTCATACTTAATAATAATAAAAACTGATAAGTGTTTTAAAAAATAAATTTGTTTTTAACCAGTGTGCAAAAATAAAAATTGTTTTTCTTTGATTACACAAAAATTATAACACCTTTAATGCCCTTAAGCATTAATTAAAGCTAGAATAATAATCACGATAATACACACAGGTTAGACATTTTTTAAGTCTATTATTAGATTAAAACTGGCTGACATGTGTTTACTATCATGACCCTTATTCGAATAGTAAAAATTTGCCGGACGAAATCACTGTTGTTTCTCGAAAGAGAGAGAGAGAGAATATATATCTATCTCTATATATATCTAAATGAATAAATGCGAAAGTTTTTTTTCAGTTATTACTCCTATATTACCATCAAAATGGCTTACTGTTATTTAAATCAATAATACAACATGGCATTTATCTACCTCCCACAGCGATAAGATGTGACACAAGGTAGGGAAAGTGGGATTAAAAAGCCAGCACCCAAGAGGAAGAGCACTCTGGCCTACAAAAAATGCCTGGGCAGTCCCGTCCACATTCCTGGTAAGGGCGCCTCAGGTGAATAGCTATAAACTAACCCCTTCTAAAAGGGTGAGAAGGTAAATCCTTGGAGGGTGGACCTCCTAGAACTGCACAGGACAATACCTCAGATCGGCGGAATCAAGGCCAGAAGGTCAAGATGGTACCGGTCTACAGTGTAGAGTCCATCAGAACAGATACTACACTCTGATCTTAGCCAAACAGCCAAGTTATTTACCTCAGGAAATTAGACACCTGGTCAAAGTATTTTTATTTACCCCCTCTCCAGGAGGCTAAACACAAGGTCAGCACACCAGGAGTAGCGTGCTCTGGCCTACAAAAATGCCTGAGCAGCCTCATTGGCATTCTCCTGTAGGGGCACCTAAGGCGATTAGCAATAAACTAACCCCTTCTCAAAGAGAAGGTAATGCCTGGGAGGTTGGACCTCCTAGAATTGTAGAGGGCAATACCTCAGACCGGCAAAATCAAGGCCTGAAGGCCAAAATGGTACCGGGCTACAAAGTGTAGCTTCCATCGGAACAGATACTACACTCTGATCTTAGCCAAAAGGCCAAGGAATTATAAAAAAAATAATGTTTTTATGAATTAAAAAAATTTATTTAATCTATTGTATTATCTTTTAATGGGGATAGACAATGTAGTATCGGTTCTGTCGTAATAAGACTGCCCTCCCAGGATTTACATCCTCCTTTGAAGCAGGGTTAACATAGTAGCTGTTCTGCTGTTATGAAACCATCTTCCCAGGTACTACTTTCTCCTTTTTTTTGGGGGGGGGGGGGTAGTGTAGTATCTTTTCTGTTGTTCCTTCTCTTTTTATGGGGAAGATACTCCCAGGTTTTACCTCCTCTATTTTGGAGGAAATATTGTATTATATGTTATGTTGTTATGATACCATCCTACCAAGCATTACCTCCACCTTTGAGGGTTAGTGTATGTAGTTCGTTCATCACGACAAACTCCCAGCATAGCAAAAATATGTGATCGGAGGGAGCATATATTTGCTAGTGTGTATATGAAGACGAGTCGGATTTTCAAAGTCTGAACCAAATAGCTTCTGTCCTACAATATCAATATTTCATTCTGAATAGACATTTGCTTTTCTTTAACGTTCATCCATGTTGTTATGAAGAAACTAATGTATTTTGCTTACAATTATAATGAGAGAGAGAGAGAGAAAGAGAGGGGGGAGGAGAAAGTGAAACAAAAATAAACATTACACAGACGCAAAAAATAAGAGTTAGATTTTGGGTGTTGATGTGTAATCAGACGAAAAAATAAAATTTCATTTTTATTTTTCTGCTGACAGCTTGGAGGCTAAAGATAAAAATTTACCCGGAGGGGGGAAAGGGGTGATACTGAAACAGCAGAAAAAAATTGGTGAAAGATTTTGAAGTAAATTAACCATGCGCTCTTTTGATACTATATAACAGACATCACATCTGCCCTCTCCCCTGTATTCAAATTGCTTTCCTCTTCTTCCGAACTGCTTCGGGGTTTTCTTATGTGGTGTTTTGTTCGTCTGAGGGCTATAGGGATATCTGCTTCTTCCTTCTCCTTCTCGCTTTCTCTCTCATGTTCTATTTCTTTCTGCCCCACAAAGTTGTCATCCCTAGTTGTTGGCGAGTCCTGACCTCAGGGATTCTTTTCATTTGCGATGTGTGTCTTAAAATAAGTTTGTTTCCTCTCATTATAATAGCGGACTCGTCTTTGCATTCTTTTACTCTCCATGGTGTTGGGTGGTAAATTGGTATTAACTTGTTATGTTTGCTTTGTCTAAGTAATATGATATCTCCCGGTTCTATATTAGTCAGTTTGGCTTAACTTTTTTTGATCTGTGCGATCTTTTAATCTGTCTTTTTCCTTTTAGTCCTTTTGCCATGCAGTTCTCCAAATTTGGTTTTCAGGCCTCTTTCATAATCCTGATATGTTTATGTTCACTTTCCTTCCAATACGTAGTTTAACCGGGGTCTCTCCCATCATGGCATTTCGGTAATACATTAGGAATTTTCATAGATGTTTTTTTCCGGTCCTTTCCTTCTGTGTTCATTGCTCAAATTGCTTTCAGCATGATTGCGAAGAACTGCTCAATCTCTCCATTAGCTTGAGGATGATAAGATGTTACCCTTTGATGTTTGATAGCCCATTCTTTACAGAAGTGACTAAACTCAGAGGTGAACTGGGGTCCGTTATCTGAAACGATAATCGCTGAGATACCATGTGTGTGATGTAGCAGTCATAAATGAGGTTTACTTCATAATGCATATCAGTGTCCCTGTGGGGGTGGTTTGGTCAAATGTTGGCCAATCAGTTCGCAGGGCATATTAATATCGTTAGTTCCCTAAAGAACTACTTCGGCCCCCTTTGGGATTCACGGTCGGTCAGCAGAGAGACTCCTGCAAGCAACGAGGAAACACTTTTACTTTCTCTCTTCTGCCTCCCTGTCCACTAAACGCTCTTCGCCTGAAGACATTTGCCGACAGACCTCCGGCATCCCTAAGAACTTCCTGCTTTTCTCTTCCTCACTCGGACACTGTCCAACTTTCTTCCACCTATACCAAACGGTATAGGTAACCTTTTTGAATAAGGTTTTTGTTATTTCATTTCGTGACTTAAACATAGATAAGGGACAACGTTGCTTCCTTACAGTAGAAACACTTTTGGATTGTAGATATGATTATATCTGCTCTGGTGGATTTGGTAACAAATGCTTCCGACCATCTTTATCCCGCATCAATTATTCCGATGATATAATCCCCACTGGGGAAAGGCCCACAGATGTCTATGTGGAGTATTTCCCAGGGGCCTTTCATTTCGGCCATATGCACCGGACAGTGGGTTTTCCTTGTGTCTAGTGTTGTGCATGAGATATATCGGGTTTTCATTATCCTCATATGTGTCTCATGTGCCAGTTTTAGGATACGATTCTCTAAGTTTTGGGGTCTTATGATTCTGGCTCCGCGTATAACTTTGTTGTCAGTTCATTCCTCCGTTAACTTATTTGTCCTCCGTTAACTTATTTGTCCTCCGTTAACTTATTTGTCCTCCGTTAACTTATTTGTCCTCCGTTAACTTATTTGTCCAGTCGTTTTGTTGTCAGTTCATTCCTCCGTTAACTTATTTGTCCAGTCGTTTTGTTGTCAGTTCATTCCTCCGTTAACTTATTTGTCCAGTCGTTTTGTTGTCAGTTCATTCCTCCGTTAACTTATTTGTCCAGTCGTTTTGTTGTCAGTTCATTCCTCCGTTAACTTATTTGTCCAGTCGTTTTGTTGTCAGTTCATTCCTCCGTTAACTTATTTGTCCAGTCGTTTTGTTGTCAGTTCATTCCTCCGTTAACTTATTTGTCCAGTCGTTTTGTTGTCAGTTCATTCCTCCGTTAACTTATTTGTCCAGTCGTTTTGTTGTCAGTTCATTCCTCCGTTAACTTATTTGTCCAGTCGTTTTGTTGTCAGTTCATTCCTCCGTTAACTTATTTGTCCAGTCGTTTTGTTGTATTGCGGTTTTCACTCTTATGACGGTTGCATCCTGTTGAGATTCCTCTATTATCTCCGATAAGGTAATTGTTTTTGGAATACTGTTAATACAACCATGTTGATAAATCCTTCGGCCATCTCTTCTTCAGGTGAGACTACATTTAGATACTTCATAGGTTACCGAGAGAGTGTCTGCCGAGTTATCTTTACTGTTAATATGTTTTATTGTGTAATCATATTGTTGTAGACGTAAAATCCATCGCCAAAAAATGGTGACCTTTAGGATTGAAGATTGTTGTTAACGCTTGATGGTCACTAAATGAAAGTTTTTTTTCATAAAGATAAAAATGGAATTTTTCGCAGGCCCTTACGCTTGCTAGGACTTCTTTCTCTAATTGATAGTACTGACGTTCGACTTTGGTTAGAATCCTGGATGCATAGCTATAGAAAATGAGACAAAGTCCATTTCTAATACATGAAACAATTTATTGAGTCTTCCTCGTTAGTATGTGAACAAAAAATAAAGGTGATAGTATGTCCATAAATGTATGGACGAAGGCAAAAGTAAAGAAAGTCCATTACTTTAATTCCCCATGAGTAGGGAAGTGAGAATAGTTCATAATATAGAATGTTTGTACACCGGTTATGGTGTCAGGATGTGTCCATGTGTGTATGTAAGTATGTGTGTCTGTACACCGGTGTGAAAGTCAGTTCACATGTAAGCAGTTATGTATGTGTGTTATATTAAGTCTACGTGTATGAGGCAGTAGCCATTTTAACTTCTCGGTACTTTGTGTCGAAGTAGCCAGGGTTAGGTAGCCTGGCCAAGTGTACATGTCGAGAGAGGCAAGAAAAAAAGAGAGTGGATATTAATTCCAAGTGTATGCGACAGTAACCATTTTGGCTTCTTGTCGAAGTCGAACCCAGGGTCAAAGCCCCGGGAAGATGTCTGTTGTGTCTCCAGAGAGGGAGACGTGTGTTTGGCAGTGCCAAAGAAGGAAAGAGAGAGAATAAGCTTCTCGTACTGAAGAATAAAAAGAGAAGGAGCGGATGGCGTTCAAGTGTTTATATAGTTATGCTAGCCATCCGAGATTCGCCTAAGAGAAGGCCACAGATTGGTCAAGCAAAGGAAGAAGTAGATTACTTGAACCAATCAGTGGGCAGCTAAGAAGTCATTGATATTTAAACAATATGGCGGCTTGTAGGAAACTGTTACAAATTAATGATGATGAGTATGCCTTTTTTGTTTTGGCATCCACTATGACTGATGTTTGTAGTTTGGGATCAAAGTGCATGAGCGGTTTGCTCTGAATTAGTGTCTACTTCAGCATGATAAAACAAGATTCTTCTTCCTTCGTCCACCGCCATTTCATGTTTGCTGTGTTAACCTTAGTAATAGTTCACTGAGTGTTGCTAGTCGTGGAATAAACTTTGTGAGGTAATTTATTCGACTGAAGAAACTACGTATATTCTGGACGTTTCCAGGGTTTTTGAAATTTTAATTGCTTCTATTTTCGAGTCTGTCGGTCTGATTCCTGTATTGGACACTATAACACCATGGAATTCTCTATAGAATATGCTGTGCGATTGTGAAGTTGTTTTCTTTCAATGTGCATAATTTGCTTGACGAGCATTTTTCTATTAATTGGTCCATTATAATCTTGTCCAGGTTGTATTCGCCGAAGTTGCAATTTGCTCCTTGTGTGTGTAGACGCGTGACGTAATTGTGTGTCGATTCCCGTTTTTTGTTTTTTTTGACTAAGCATCCTGAATTGATGTCTTTCAAAGACTTTGTTTGTTTTCTGAATACAGTATTCGTCCAGCACTATTTTTGTTGTTTTGTATGTAGGCTCTACTTGGCCTCGTGGTATTTCCGGTGTTAAGGTTTTAATGCTATCTTTGAGTTTCTTTCCACTGTAAAATCGAAAGAGTGATAGTTGTCGTTTATCATTCACTCATTTCATAAATGCTGAAAATGCGTCTTCGATATGTTCACTCCATATTTGCTCCTGGTTGTATTCTTCACAGTCTATGGATCTATTGTTGGCATAGAGTGTCATTTCCTTCTTTTTTTTAAAATAATTATTTGTTTCGTTGAATTCGATTCGTGTTGTTGAATTCGAGTGTTTTCTTTTTGTGAAATATTTGTTTTGTTTAATTTGACTTTGTAATTCGAGTAGTTTTTTGTTTTTGTTTAATAATTATTAGTTTCATTAAATTCGACTCTTGTTGTTGAATTTGAGTGTTTTTCGTGGTTTTGTTATTTTTTAAATAACTATTTGTTTCGTTAAAGCCGAGGTTTGCCACTCATTCTCGTCGCCAGATTTACTGTCATTGAAGAGCTCGTCACTCGACTGAGCGGATACTATATAGCAGACATCACAGATACAATTTACTTTAAAATATGATATTAAAAAGTGCTAAGATTTTTTACAATAATTTTTTAAAAAATTAATTAAATAAAGCAAACTAAAAATAAAATAATTAGTTTGCAGTTATAAATAAGTGAAAAATACTCGTAGTTTTAAATTTTGAGTTTCTTTTTTAAAGTTTATTTTTAGGTATGTGGGGGTCGTCATACCTTTTTTTGGTGATAACTTCCTCCACAAATAAAAATAATAATAAGAAAACTTACATGCAAAATCAACGGAAGTTTATTTACTGAAATAAACTATTAACAAATAGAATATATTTCTTTTTTTAATGAGTTCATGAGTCCTTTCTTTAGTTTCAGGGTAAGTAAAGAGAAGAATTTCTTTTCTTTTGTTGAAGTGTTCATTTGTTATAAAATATTAAAAGAGGCAATAGGTAATGTTCGCCTGTGAAATTGTATGAAGCGCGCGAAAGGGTGAAATGGAAGAGTGATAATAAGATGCGTGTAACCTCCGGATGAAAAGTCAGTTGAAAGAGAAAGTTTGATGTTTGTGTGTGCTTAAATACTATTTGGATAGGCTCCAGCGAGCTTAAGGAGAAAAGTTTAGAAAAATATGTCTTTGGAGAAATCTCATTGGACAGAAATATCACGTGGTGTGCTCTCAACTACGTCCGCTCGTTTTGAGTTGATTTAATATATAAAGCCACATCGGAATTTGCGTGGGCGTTATTTTTTATTTGTCACACGCCAATACAATTATATTCACTCTGCGCGCCTAAATTGTATTTATCCCAAACAACAATTTTTATTCGAATCTTAACCGTGTCAACTGGCACAGGTATGATCAAAAACACGCATTCAGTCTAATAAGGTGAAAAATATAATTTTTCCAAAGTTCACCAAAAATAGACTAATTATTGTATTTCAATAATCTTTTCGATGATCTTTCTTTAAAACAATTGCTAACGCGAAATTTTAGAGGCAACCGTTTTTTGTAGGGGATAGGTTATTTTTTTCACGACCCCCCCCCCCCCCCAACCAATGTTTGCAAAAAAAATTAATGTGATTGGTACATGTTTAAATTAATGATTTTTAAAAGATAATTTCTCGTAGTTTAATGTTTTTTTTTGTTTTGTTTTTTTAAATCAACTTCTAATCGAATGAACTCCTTACTTTTGGAAATTTTAAAATTGTAATATAAATAAAACATTGCTCATCGAGAAAATATTTTTGCTTTAAATGTTCGCTTAATTTATTACGGATACGGTAGTAAAAACAATATTAAAAAATATACTTGTTTTATTATTCTAACAAATGCTCGCAAAATTGGCAACTCAAAATGTTTTAGTATCGAAACTTGAGTTCAACTGTGAGTTTCAGTACTTAAAAAAGGCAACCCAATAAATAAAATGGCTGAAGTTGTTACAAAATTCAGTTTTTGAAAAATTTCGTTTTTCATCTTTAAATTTCGGTCCATTTTTACATACAATATCAGATCCGTTCTACGAATGAGCAAAAGTGATAGAAAAATAGAGTTATTGCTCATTGGCCATTTCGTTCATACAAAAGTGGGTCAATCAAGAACCGTTTTTTGATGTCTGGATTAATACACGTTATGAACTTCCATAGTTCTGAAAAAAAAGGGGCGTGGCTTAGTAATAACGTTTTTTTAAACGATAGCTGTCAATGGCTGCCACTTGAAAAAAAATTAAATAAAAATATATTGCACAAGCTTAAATTTATTTATGTTGTCTCACTTCTTATTTGTAATTTATTTAGGAAGATAATTTAAAAATCTAATAAAATTATTTTATATCTTGTTTTTTTGTTTTGTTACAATAGACTTGTGTTGAACCGAAATGCGTTCCAAGCTAAAAAGCAAATGGCATAAATTTCTACTCCCTTTCTTTCTTTACATCGTTTGGATACACTGTCTTGTCACTCACTAGAAACAAAGGAGTTCTCGCAGAAACATGTTGACTAAAAGACTGCAGCCAATCAGAAACCGAGACGTCGATAAGCAACGCGGACTTCGTGACCCCTATAAAAAGAATGAGGAGAGTTCGCATCACCCCTCTTTTTCAGCAGACGAACTACAAAAGACAGCAGTATGTATATGATATTGTTATGGTCACATTTCGGTCACTCGCGGCACCTTCAAAGCGTTGTCACTAATTCAGTTTTTAATTAAATTTGATTCGTTTTATTTTTTTCATTTTCTAGGACCCCATAAAAGCTACATTTTGATATAAAAATATTGAAATTTGGTCCAGTAGAAAAAAGGTTACATTAAAATAGGCAAGGACCAAAAAATGTCATTAACGCTTCAGATAATGTTCAAATCAATTTATATTTTATATTTTAAATGATAACTGTATTTTCTTTGAGCTTAAATGATAGAAATATGCACGAGGAATTCAATATTGAAAACCGCATCCAAAAATATCAACAAGAAAAAAAGATAGAAGAATTTTTGTACCAAATTCTGGGGTGATAATTTGATTACTATATAAAATCAATAAAAAACTGGGCGCTTACAACCCGTTTTTCCCAACTTTTTGACTGACCAATTTTTTTTTCTGGTGTAAAATTACCTATCAGAGAATTCCGTCTGTTTTGGAATTATTTTTCAAATAATTTAGATTTTAGGAGAGGGATCAGTTTCGCATGTAAATTTAACGTAAACCGATCCCCCTCTTTTTGATCATCTCAAATGTTTCAAATTCTTTTTCTGTGTGCGCTTACCTATCATATCGCTCGAGAATTCCGGCGTTTGGGAATTTTCTTCATATATTTTAGATTTTAGGATGGGGATCAGTTTCCTATATAAATTTGCCGTAAACTGATCATCCCATTTTTGACCATGTTGTATGGTGTTGTTTGTTCGTAATTGTCCACAACCCATTTTTCCCAACATTATCAATATATATATATATATATATATATATATATATATATATATATATATCAGAAGTAAACAAATTTTTTACATATTTATTTCCGTATGTTCCAAGAATTCAACATAAACAAAGGTTTCATGTACGATCATTTAACAATTTCAATGGAATACTACACTTTGTATTATTTATTTGTGGAAAAATGTAAAATATATATTTTGACAAATTAGGCACTAGGCCATCAAGTGGTTGGGTTGCTGCTCATACCTGTGTCTACGCTTTTTGTCTACCCTACTCTTAGAGAAGAATCATTGCAGTCACCGCAATACCACATTTACTCTAGCTGCCATCTACTTAAAATATCGCTAAAATGTTGATAAATTTAATTTTATTCATAACTCTAATCTACGCTTTGATTACAGCTCGAGGGTTCAAGAACAATCTCTATGTCATTATAAAGACAAGCAAGCGTGTCTATTAATCGGAAGTATTTGGAAAATCTTTCAAAGATATTGGATATAAGTTTAAAGAATTTCAAACATTAATTATTTCAGAGGAGATATAATCAGTGACCGGGTGACATGATCGGTTGACATGGCCAAGGCGCCAGCAATAAAAAAAACACTTGTCCCTGAGTGGTTTAATACTCAACCATTAAGTCTCTGAGAAGTGCCATATAGACGTTTTAGCAAATAAGTGTGAACACAAATTTGAACATTTCAAAAGGTCTGATAAACATAAGTGAACTCTAGAATATTCACCTTTTTTATCATAGTTTACCAAAACGAAAATAGAGCCAATGCTAAATCTGTGAGTGGGGTCACCTCAGCAGACACTTAGAATAAGATAAATATTTCCCTTTTTTTTTCCTTAAATGACAAATGTTCCCAGATATGTCAATTCTGAGCCCTGAAGCTATTTTTTCTCATGCAAATTCATGATTCTAACAAGAAAACGCCAACATTTTTAAAAAGCCTACAAGTTTTGAAATACAAACTGCTTTAACGTTACTTAATTATATCGTTTTCTTTAATAATTACTATCAAATAAATGCTTATATAAAATAATTGGAAAAAGACCAAAATTAAAGCCAAATTTTAAAAAAAGCCAAATAGAATTTTTGAAGGCCAAACTGCTTTAAAAAGGCCAATCTGGCAACCCTGGAGTTTGGTCGAATGGGAAACGGCCTTGAGCTCAAGGTTCCTCGGTACAGCAGTCTTGCCAACTCAGTATTTCAAAAACCGCTAGATCGGGGGGGGGGGGGGGGGAAACCGCTAGATTTTTAACTTTTCGTCATTATTGCCAACTGAGATTTTCAAAACCTGCTAGATCAAAAGCAAAAAAATCTCAAAGAAAAAAAGAAAAACACTACATTTTTAACTTCGTACCTGGCGATTTTGTCGTTTCACGGCGAAAATGGCGGACAACTATGGCGTCTGCTTTTTTAACCTAAAAAAAGATTAAAAATAGGATCCCCCCTTCCCCATGTTAAGAATAGGTTTATAAATAATAACGTTATTATTTATAAACCTATTCTTAACCTATTCTTAACATGGGGAAGGGGGGATCCTATTTTTAATCTTTTTTTTAGGTTAAAAAAGCAGACGCCATAGTTGTCCGCCATTTTCGCCATGAAACGACAAAATCGCCATATTGGGGTATATTAAAACGGTTAGCTCCCAAAATGACTGCCAAATTTTATCGACTACTTTTGTCTATGGCAGCGAAAATGTATCCATTGTGCAAATATTAATTTGTCTGTTTTTGACTATTACTAAAAAAAAATATTATTTTGCAAATATTAATTTCTTGTCTGACTTTTGTGGATTATTTTGCAAATAAATATTAATATTTTTCCACAAATATTAATTTGCTGCCATCTGGACCTAGGGTTAGTGGGAGGTTTAATGAAATCTATATTTTGTTTTGGAAGAAACAAATCCTAAAATAAAACAGTGTTTATTAAAAATTGAAATATAATGACGTATCTAAATATAGAATATTGTCAAAGAAATCGTCCCCAAAAATTAAAATAATATGGCGCTTTATCGTATTTGTCCAATGTCCATAACCCGTTTTTCTCAACTTTTTTACTGACCATTTTTTTTTCTTTTTTTGATGTACAATTACCTATCAGGTCGCTAGAGAATTTGGTTTTTTTTCATAATTTTTTCCAAATATTTTAGATTTTAGGAGGTTTCTAATATGGTGATGGTCAAAAAGAGGGGGATCAGTTTACGTTAAATTTATATTGGAAACTGATCCCCCTCCTAAAATCTAAAATATTTGAAAAAATTTCCAAAATACCTGGAATTCTCTAGCGACCGATAGGTAATTGTATACCGAAAAAAAGAAAAAAATGTTCAGTAAAAAAGTTGGGAAAAACGGGTTATGGACAAATACGAAAAAGCGCCCGAGATTATCCATCATAATGCATTTCTGGTTTCTTCGTAAACAAGTAAGCCATTTTAATATTTTGTTAATGATTGAATTACTTCTATATTTATTCCATACTTACCTAATTAACCTACCTTGCCAAAATTACCTAATTTTCTGGGCACAAAAACGCACACACCCTTCCTATTACTAATCATAAGCTCAGGTGGTAATACGAAAAATAAATTTAACAAAAGTCGGAAAAGGTGCATGCGACGTGGGTGTAACGAAGCTGTTGGTAGTCAATTTATTGAACATTAAAGTTGCTTTTTTGTTGTGTTATTTATTTTAAATAGATCGTTGTATTTTATCACTTATATTTTGTGGAAAGAAAAAAAACAAACAATTATTTTAGAATGCAGATTAGGGTGATCAGTTTTGCATATAATTGTAACATAAAATGATCCACCATTTCCGGGTCATTCTAACTTTTTAGGGTATTTAACCAATTTCTTTTTGCGATTGGAAATAAATTCTATGCATTGTTCTTTGTGGGGTGAGGGGGTTCTACTTTTTAATCCTATCTCTTATCAAACCTTTTGAAATGTTCAAATTTCTTTTCGCACCTATTTGTTAAATGTTTATATGATGCTGCTCAGAGAGTTAAGTTTCAGGAAATGCTTTTTGGGTGGCAAACGAAATCTCCAGATTTTAAAGAAAAAACCAGCTAAATTGGTGACACTGACTCTCATTGTAAGTCATTGCCCTTCCTCCTTTGGTTGGACTACTAACATCACCACCATCCCCAACTCTGAGGCAACAGGACAGGCCAAGCGTCACATAGATGATAACAATTGTGATGATGCTGAAAATAAGAGACAGAGAGAAACAAGTTGACACATGGCACTGATGGCAGCAGGGGTAGTGAAGCGCCTAGCTGACTCATAGAAGGAAATTTTGACACCCCTCTCAACCCACACTGCTTGATGGCAATGAAAATAAAATTTCCACAGTAACACAATCGGTTTATTTTATTATTATTTTTTGCTCAGCCTCCATATAAGTTCAATTTTATATTTTCTTTGTCTGAAATATTTTTTTGATCACAAATTTCAGGTGGGGAAGGGGGGTGGGCAAATGTAATCCCGGGGTGACTTTGCCCCCCCCCCCCCGGCTAAGTGCCAGCTGTATTTCCTTTAAAATAATTTGTGATACCAATAGTTACGTTTATCTAAATAACATAAGGATTAAAACCTTTAATTTTTCACGAACTTTCTGTAACAAGCCACGTGGAGGCCATAGATTCTTGAAGAAGAAAAGAAAAAACAATATAAAAATATAAATAAATGATTTATTCAATGAAAATATAAAACATTGAGCCTTTAATATCACAAACTATTAATATATAAATATCCATTTTTGTGTCATTGGATAAAACATTTGCTTGCGAAAACAAAGTCATAGCTCTCCAGAAATGGTAGTGGGAATGGCTTTAAAAAAAAACAAGAAATGAAATCTCTTTATGTTTAAAATAATAAAGAGAATCCTGTAAAATTTAACTTTAGTTGATGTGAAACATGCAAATCCTTTTATGTTTACTACTATTTTGTTTTGATGACTTCATTTCTTTACTTTAATACAAAAAGTATTTTTTAAAGATTTAATTCTGATCTTTTACTCTCAAACTGAAATATCCCCTCACAATTGAATGAAACAAATACATTTTCTATAAAAGCGTGGTGAATAATGCTTGCCCAGTGGTTCACCTTAAACTCCACAAACCACTCCTCCCAAATTTCCCACTATGGACAAAAGCCACACTTGATGATCTGATCATCACCCCTCCCCAAGACTTGTATATCATAAAATACCTTGATACCTCCTAAGCATGTGATCTTATCCCTACTATAGTAATAATAAAAATGCTCTGATGAGCTGGCCTGTCCTCTCCAAACTATATAACAAATGCCTTGCCAAATATTGTTTCCCTGATAGCTGGAAAATTGCCTCTGTGGTACCAGTGTTCAAGAATTCTCTTGAAAGAACTGACCCGTAAAATTATCGCCCTATCAGTCTCCTCCTGCTCTTCGCTAAAATCTTTGAATTATTAATCAATCTAGCAATAGTCCACCACCTTGTAAATGCTAAACTTCTTTCTGACCAACAGTGTGGATTTAGGCAAGCTCGTTCTACTGCGGATATCATAACGGTCATCTCTGAATGCCATATACCATACACTGGATACGGCAGGTGAAGCTAAGGTGGTAGTGCTTGATATATCCAAAGCCGTTGACAACGTCTGGCATGAAGGTCTTCTCATGAAAATTAATTTGTACAGTATTACTGGACGGATATTTAATATAATCAGCTCCGTCTTAGCCAAAAGAAAGATCCAAAATGGGTATATTTGCTGATAGCACACTCTACTCTAGACATGTGGGTAAAACGAACACACATATATCCAAGGCAATTGCTGAATCTTTAGAAAATTACCTCCAGTCTGTAATGGAATGGGGCCAAAAATGGATGCTACTAAGACAAAGCTCCTTTTCTTTTAACAATTATAAGAAACCTTTCCAACCACGGATTTCCAACGACCCTACCTGAGAGTCCAACATTTAAACTTTTCAGCCTAACATTCACAGGTGACGTGAATTGGAAGAAGTCTGCTGTAAAGAGGGTGGGTTTCGTTTACTGGACTAGAAAACTTCTCACACCTGCCAGTATCCTCTATCATTACAAAGCCACCATTCGCCGATGCATGGAGTATTGTTGTTACTTCTGGGCTGGTGCACCAACCACTAGTCTCTCCCTCTTAGGCAGGGTAAAAAAAAAAAGCCACTAATCTAATAGGTCCCACACTGTTTACAAAGCTTCAGCCCCTGTCCCATCGCCACAATGTAGCATCACTATGTTTGTTTTACAAGTACTTCCATGGAATGTGCTCCGATGAACTTGCTGCACTTGTGCCCCCTCAACGTAAATACCCCCGACCAACATGACAATCAGCAAAATCCCATACCTACACTGTAGAGGTCCCTAGATGTGGGAAAGCTTTCTACTCTAATCGTTTTTTTCCTTGAACTGCTTGCCTTTGGAATTCCTTCCCTGCTCCCTGTTTTCCCGATTGTATCAACATGAACATTTTTAGATGTAATGTGAACAACTTCCCACTTAGGATGCTTCGATGAATCTGGACCCTAATTTATTACGTCTCAGTGGTTATGTGCCTTATTTTGGGATGAATCAAAATTTAAAAAGAATTTTTAAATAAATGTTGTATATTCTTTTTTGCTAAAACGTAAGCAAATACTTTCTAAGATTTATTATTTCCCATTCTAATAAAAATTAAATGTTTCCATTAGTCTTACAATGTTGATAACATTTCATTTGATTAAAATCTGAAAACCGTTTTCCGCCATCTTTCCTTAAATATTGTCGTTTGGTAGTAATAGCACTATCCCAAACAGTTTCGGGTTTGTTGTAAGAAATCTTGGTCCAGTGTACAAGTGAAACCAGAAAACATTGTATTTTGGTTAAACTGCTCATCTCTAATCCTTAATATGACCGTATTCGGAACAAGATATTCCATTTTAGTTCGCCATTTTATTTTCATCATTCTACATGATGTAAAACCAAGCAGTCTGAAGAGACCGCTGTATCTAATGGATGTATCAATTAGATACAGAATCTAGCATTGGTTATGTCGATGTTCCTTTAAATCCAAACATACAGTGTCATTAAACCTGTTACCAAGAGCCAATCTTACAACTGGTCGAGGAGGGGGTCTTCTAAACCTCTGACAAACTGAACAAGAAGCACAAACATCTTTGATCTGATTCAGAAATTCCTTATGAAATGCTTTACTGCCTTTAACCAACGCTATTAATTTCTTTTTAGATGCATGAGCAAACTGCCTATGTAATTTCTCAGCCTTTCTCTTTTTTTCACCTCGAGCTTTTAAAGTCTCACAATGTAACACTATGCTTGGTGCAATTTTAACCACCAAAAGCATATTAGTTTGTGGCAGACTATAATGTCCAGAAGTCGTGATTTCCAATTTAATATATCTGCCAAAAATGTGCCAGCTGTCGTTTTTAAAATTTAGTAGTATTCCTGCAGTTTTCATTGATTTATGACTTAATAACAGGGGTAAATATTCTGTTAGACTTAACAGTTTCCACTAACTGCTTATCTCGGTCAGTTAATGTATCAAATAATGTTAAACCAAAGTTCTCCAGTAACAGTTTGTGAACAAGCAAAGTCCAACACTGCCATACCCAATGTCTCTTTCACAAGATTGGACATTTTTACATTAGAATAAGAATCATTTATTAATGTTCAATAACATGAATCAACATTAAACAAAGTTCAACTGGTCTGAATCCACAAGTGTTGATATTTTTTCTAGAATTGAAACCCGTACAATCTTTGACAAGATGCTAAGTCGAATTACATTTAAACAACGCATTATCTTGTCTGTTCGTAGGACTTATTTGATATCCCTGTAATGTTTTTCCTCCGTGATACTTCGGTATATATTTTACTGTATTAACTTTTTTGATAGCAGGAATGGTTTTACATTCCGTTGATGAAATATCAAAAAACACTTTCTTCAATGTATCTTTCATTGTTGCATATGTCAAGCTAGAACATGTGGTTCTTGTTAATTTTTCATTTTTCTTCCGATATATTTGCTGCATTCAAAACAAAAAAGACCTGGAATCCTTCTGGCAGAGTAATTCCAAATTTCCATAATTTTTTATACAAAAATTCATATACCAAAAATTAATTTATATTAAATTCGGCCACCCTTTTGTAGGAATAACACTCCTTAAATGACATATATGCCATCGTATTTTCAGCCTGTAAATAAATTTTGTCAAATTTGTCTATTATTATATTCAATCCATCTGCTCTATTGATATCCGTTATTGCCAAATGTCGAACAAATTCTCTTATATTTTGTGGTAGCAACAAAAATACAGTCGGGCCTTGTTTCTCTTTAGATAAATCTGTAAATATAGATCATATGCCTGTATCTTGCTTCCATTCAGCATATGCCTCTTCATTTAACAAAATATGTCGGTGTTTTATAAAAGCAGCCTTCTTTCTTTTAAATGTATTTCAATATTTGCTGAACAAGATAATTTCTCATCACACGAAAGAAGAAAGCTTTTGCTACCAATGTTAGTTTACTTATCAGAGAAATCCAGTCATAGACACACGCCCGTTTGTCCAAACCACCATCTTTGTTTTCCCAGTCAATAACCACCAACAACAAGCAAGGGAGATCACTCTAAGAACTTATCACAAAGGAACAGAACTCTTATATCTTAATATAAAGGAGCATAACTTAACACACATAAGTAAAGAATAAAACAAGGATATTAAGAGATTGGGTTTGAAGCAAAATAATAATTAAAGAATATAAACTAAGTTCCGTGATGCGAGCAAGCGTGGTGTTGGTCAGACATGAGAGGGCAAAGAGAGAGAGAGTAAAGCAATTACAACATTTCACAACAAAAGTCTCCTTTCTGCTTCTTTCTCTTTACAATGTCATGGGTAGGCGAGAGAGAGAGAGAGGGGGAGGGGAGGCTATGCGGTGTTACATCATGGGTGACTGCTGCCTATTTTCTTTCTTTTTCGCTTGCTGGCTTGGGGTAACAAAATAGTAAGAAGGTGTAAAACGGAGGAGATGAAAAATGAAATTGGAAGAGAGCAGACAATAATGAAGTTTTTGAGCGCAATATTGGGGAGAGAGCAGACAATAATGAAGTTTTTGAGGGCAATATTGGGGAGAGCAGACAATAATGAAGTTTTTGAGCGCAATATTGGGGAGAGCAGACAACAATGAAGTTTTTGAGCGCAATATTGGAGAGAGAGAGGGAAGGAAAAAATGACCGAATGAGTTAACTACATATTGTGTCCTGTCGGATAAAATGTTAACATGCCTGGAAATATACAGAACATTGTTGAAATGGATTTTTTATTTGAGGAAAATGGTTGAGTTAAACCATATCTCTAAACAGATAAGTGCATATTGAACTTAAATGTTACGTACGAAGTTGGCACTCCATCAAAACCCTTGTTTCCTATATATTTTCATTTCACTCCTGTTGTTTTAGCATTAAATTGCATATTGTAACCATATCTACGTGTTCGTCTTTCTTTCGCCAGTTATTTTAGCCAATGTATTCCTACCTGCAGACATCCTTATAAAATTTGGGAAGCATACTCAGAGCCAAAACGAATTCCAGCAAAGATATAAATATCAATTTGTGTCCAGTATTACCAGACGTCATAATCTTTATGCCATTAGTTTTTGTTTTTTTTAACTTTCCTTTTACCATGGATAAATACTTATTTTCTTATTTTAAAAACGGCCAAACAAAACCAGTTTTCATTGATCAAATAATATTTTGACATCATCATATGCTTTTTTAAACTTATGTGTTTACCAAATGAGCTGCGGATGATGAAACCGTGTTATAAAACCTAAACTAATTTGTAATAATGTAATGTTGTTTTAATCCTTATACAATCGTATACAATGTAAATAACTTTGAAAACATTCAATCTTTTCAGACTGGAGGATTTTTCATATTTATTTTTAACACTAACACATTACAGGTTAATTCCTATTTTGATCATTTAAATTACTTAAAGCCAAATGGGTTTTCACTTTTTTTTTTTCGTTTCTTTTGTATGTGGTAATAATAATAATAATATAATAATAACCCATCATCATCATTACACCTTTAGGAAATTGCTGTGTTTAATAAATGAAACGTGGATCATGCATTTAAAGTTTAACAAATTTTTATTTTATTAGTTTGTTTTTTGCATAGAATTTTCAGAGTTCCGTTTGAAACATTACGGTATCTTGTTATCAAGTTAGTAAATATAGAAGAAAAAAATACAATCCCAATCCCAATCCCAGGCAACGTCAGGTATGTACAGCTAGTTATATATCATTTATTGTATAATTGGAATCCAATTTGTTTATTAAAATCTTTTTAGTTATGTTTATAAGCAGAAACAGTTATTCTTTAATGTCATCAGCAGCCCCTATTTATTTGCTTCTCCATGAGTGGAGAGTTAGACACAAGGTCGGTTTTTTATGTGGGGAAAATCCAGATCCCAAAAAAGGGGCATTCTGGATTGAGGCAAAAATTTAAATTGCCTCAGTCTAGAAGGATTTCTCCTTCACTGACCGAGGACAGAAAAGATGAAGTGTAGTATCAGAACAGGTACTACTTTGCTCCTAGCAAAAAGCTTAAGTCATCAAGTAAAGTCATCAGCAGTCAGTAAAGCAATTAGTCATACTTTAAAAAGAGTAAAAGAAACAAAATAGAGAATCTACAAAATCAGGCGAAATTTAGCAACTAAAACGTAGACAATTCGAGAATCCTTGTCAAGTATAAGATGAAACTTTTACAAAATGATAAAAATCAGTGATGCTCAAAATATTTCTTGGAAGGAAGAAGATTTGACTATAATATAATTGTGGTGTGTCTCTGACAGAGGATACAATAAAAACAGAAGTCTTATATCAAGATCAAACAACTTTGAGGAAAATGTTACGAGGAATTAAATGTTGGTATTAATTTTGTATTGGTGAATTTTACAATAATATTGTGGAAGTCTTCGTTTATATCGGACATCCATAAACAGCGAAGACAACACTTTTATAACTTGAAAATTATAAAAATTAAAATTATAATAATAAAAATGGTATGATGGGATTAAAGGTTGGGTGCAGGAATACTCAGGGCTTCTCATTTATTTCTGCCATGGCAAAACCAGACGTAACTGCTATAAAATAAATGAAAAAAAGATAAAAGAATTCACTATAGATTTTTGGGGGGGGGGGGGGGGGGGGGGTTAATAACTAATTTTGTTATGGTAATTTTTTAATCTCTAAAAATTATTGGAGATAAATAGCTCCCAAACTGGAATGACTTACTATTTGACAGTTTAAATGCTTCCAAATGCCTTTAAAATTTAAGGGTAACAAAGTGATTCATTCTTTTGTTTACGAAGAAACCAGAATGGATTACAATAATATATTATATAAATTTTGCATTTAATTTTTAATATGATTTTAAAATTTTCGTTATATTTTATGCGATTCCATTTTTTATTTCAATAAACATTCATAAATGAGTAATTATCAAAGTTACGTTGACACAAGAAACACACGTGAAATTGTCTCATAATTTTATTATTATTATAGATTTAAATAATAACAGAAAATGAATGTCCATTTAAGAAATTGGTGTTGGTTTGAGTTATTGAAATAATGAATTATCATGAAATTATGTATTACTAGCAAGGTTACTCGCCTTCACCCGGGGTCATAATTTCTTTAAATTACATAGATTACAGAAAAATCCTCTCAATGTTGTGCATTCCTAGTGCATTGAAATAAATAAACAATAAATCAGTTGGACTTTTTTTTTAGAAATATAGCAATTAAATAATCTGAGTCATTTAAAGGAAAAATGACAATTATTATAATTAGTATTGACAAAATTTTGATTTAAAAAGTAATGTAAACAATAAAAAAATCATGTTTTATTTCAAATATTTTCTCTCTTTCAATGAAATACCCGGTTATGTTTTAGTGAAGCAGTCATTACGAAACCGAACAGGAAGTTAATAGATAATTGAAAAGCAAAACTGGAACACCCATAGATGTGGCTAATTCCTATCTATGAAGAATAGAACTAATGAATCGTATTGTGATTATTTTCTAAGCCAATTGTTATAAATATGTTTATAATATTAGTAAATAATCTCAGTATTGTATCTGTTTTCTTGTGGAAGAAAATCTCAATATGTATTTTATCTTATTTTTAATGAAAATCTATTAATTAAAAGTAGCTGAGTGTAATTAAATGTGTAAAAATGTGTTGATTGATGACTGAATTGAAATGCAACATTTCTTATGTCTGGTAATGCATAAGTATTTATAGAAAAAAAAATACTAAACAGGAAAAGGAAGAAAAAGAAGAAATTAGAATAAAAATAGTATTTAGATGAAGAAGAAGAGGAAGAAATGTTTGAACTGGAAAATAAAATTTAAAAAAAACACGAAGCAAAAAATAAAGGAATAAGAAGAACTAGAGTTAAAAAACAAAACGGTCTAAGTTCACACGTGTTGTATCACCATTCCTATTGAGCGATACTGTCTGATGTAATGTATGCACATTTTTTTGTTTACTAATTGTCTAGTTTAGCAGGAATTTTACTTCTAAAATGTCAATGACATGTCAAATTACCATGCATAATTATATTTTGTCTAATTTTTAAATTTATTTATTAATGTCTATATTACTGAAAGTATGTGTGTGCTATGTAAATTAAATTAACTCTTTAAATAACTATGTACCAAGCGATTTGGGACACCATTTGTATTTTCCAGTTGTAACAGACGCAGTGATTTCCTTGAATAATCATCTCAATGAAAGTATAAGGTGAATATCAAGAGAATTATGTTAGAAAAAAATATTTGTCCAGATATACTATGTAATTGATGAAATCGATTTGAATAATGTAAATTTTGTTTATGAAGAAAAAAACAGAGGGAAAATTTGTGTAATTGACTGGCTATTCAGAATGAAATATTGATTCAGTAAGATGTAAACTACCATTATCGAACTTTGAGAATCCAACTGACTTAATTTATATATTAATTTTATATATTTCATCTTAGTTGTTATTACTACAATGTTTTCATTCCTGTACCTTCAGTGTTTCCTGCATTGTTCAAAGAGTCTAGTAATGTAGTTTATTCTAATGCTTGTAAAATCTTAGCTAACCTATTAAGATGGTAGCAAAATGGTCAAGTCATCATTTCACCTGCATGTAGATATATAGACAATCTCAAAACTGAAACCAGTGAACATTTCAATCGTGTTTTTCTTGTCAATTCATGAATGTAAAACTCTATTTTCTTAAAACGACATTTCAAGTGTCATCAAACTTTTGTAATTGCTTTTTCAATCTGAAAAGAAAATGCTCTCCTTTAATATGATTGTCAATAAAATTAATCATCTTAAAAGACTACAAATTAGCAAAAAAGGAAAACATCCATTGCTTACCAACAGGCACCTGTTGAAATGAAGCTACATTGTTCTCTACTTGCAGAGAAATCAGTTCAAAATGTATTAGATTATCAATACCAAAAAGAGGGCTAGAAATATATATAACTTGTAGATATTGTAGACTTTTTATCGTAGATTTTTATTTGTTGCTTTTGTGTTGTTTTAGAAAATTAAAAACATATGGAGAAGTTACATATGCAATTCTAAAAATGTTTATATTTACGGACGGTTCAAATATATATATATATATTATATATACATTAAGTAAATGGTGTGACCACGTCTTGTGTGCTTGTGTTTCTCGCCTTATTTTTTTAATTACTATTAACGATTATTTATTGAAATAAAAAATGCAATAGTGTAGAATAAAACATTTTTTAAATCCTATTTTAAAAAATACAAAATTAAATCCAGAGGAATGCATTTCGTTTTTCATAAACAAGTCAGCAATTTCAACCCTTTGTTAATAGTTGAAAATCAAAAAAGAAATTACTTTACAACCTTTGAAATTTGAAAGCATTTAAATTATCAAATAGAAAGTCATTTAAACTGGCTTGAAAATTCTTAGCAAATTCTCATGTATTAAAACATTGAAAGTTTTGGAAGATTTTTACATCCGATAATTTTATAAACAGATTAAAACAACAGTAGCTTAAAAAAATTAGTTATAGTTTTATAACAATTTGATTCAATTAATAAAATAATGACCAAACGATAACATAATCAAATTTAACTTTTAAATTTGATTAAAAAAAAAGTGAAACAAAAATAGAAAAGACTACCAGACAACGGTGGTAGGTACAGGTAGTACCCTATAATTGTTTGCCTCGTCTGTGTTAGTAACAGAAATATAAAAATAGTTATTGTTGAGAAGCCAGCAGCAGAAGGAACAAAAAGAAAAATAATGAGTAAAAAGGACTAGATTGAGAGTACATGTATATACCACTGTTACAGTTAGTGTAGTTTTAACTGGGATAGTGTTCAGGAGAGCTGGAGAAACTTACAAGAAATCTAACTTAAATAGAAAGAAAAGAAAAAAAATGATTTTCATAAATGCTTGTCGGAGAGGGTGATAATGAGGCTGAAAATAGAGCAGAATTCAAAGATTTTCTAAATACACCCAGAAAAAAAAAGTGAAGAAATAATTCACTTATACATGCATACCTACCTACCTTTTCGTTTGATTTTCAATAAATCAACAAATACAAATTAAATAAAAATAAAAAAATTAAATAAACAACTAGATGAATGTAGATTTAGATAAGCATATCTTTTTTGCTTTTTTTTATTTAAATCACACAAATATCTTCTCATTTGTTTTTGCAGCCAGCAAGAAACTTTTGTTGCCAGTAAAAATGGTCACACTTTCTCTGTACATCAAAGATGACAGACAAAGGAAGGAAAGAAGGGGAGGGAAGAGGAGAGAATGAATTCAACATTATAAAATCATGGTTCGTCTCAGATGAGAAAAAAAGAAATGGTGAAATTTGCAACAGCAGTAGCAGCAAGAAGATGTGAAGAAGCCAATATATTATTAGGTGTTAGGGTTTCTGGGTTGATACAAAATAGAAAAATAGTAAGCAACGGAGCCAGGCACTGTCTTTTTCTTTTTTTTTTTTTCAAATCTTATGCCTTTGGTCAGTTATGTATTTGCTAATTATTATTATTATTATAATCATAGTAACAACAAGCAGACACACATACCTAATCCCCAATGTTTCTCACAGCCATGTAAATGGGATATAGGGAAAGAATGGAAGAGGAGAAGCGATCCAACAAATAATTTATATATATTAAATTTTTGCCACTTTATTTATTTTATCAAATTTTCTATAGAATATTTTGCTTTTCTTGATTTTATTATTTTTAAATAAATAAAAGTACAAATCAGACTTGTTCCATATTCTATGGAAAAGAATAGTTAACATTAACTTTAGAGGGAATCCTAAAAAATACTATTTGATACCATTTCAAAACACTTATCACATAAAACCATTATATTCAGTTTTTTGACAAAAATATGGCTTAAAAAAATTAACCATGGCTGTTTGTCTACGCTAACTCTAACTGATTCAAAATAGTTGTATCTTGTTTAAACGCTTATTGAAATATGTTCAAGATAATTGTTCTTTGCTGAGTGATGCATTATGGTCATAAAATACCCCCCCCCCCACGTGTTTTTTAAACAAATAAATTTACAGAAAAAATAAAATGTTCCTATCCTATAAACTTTTTGCTCTTCCAAAAATTTGTAATTTTATTTTTCGCAAATTTATTTGTCAGAACCCCCCCCCCCCCAAAAAAAAACAAACAAACTTCATAACCATAATACATCAGTCAGTATAGAACGGCCATTTTCGAAATATTTAAAAGGAAATGTTTAAACACGTGTAAACAAAATACAGCTATGTGAATAACGTAGACATGGTAATTTCTTTCATAACGTTTTAAAATTAAATTAAATGTATTTTTTTTGTCAAAAAACAAAAAAACAAAACAAAAAAACAATGACTATAATGGTTTTATGCAATAAGTTGTTTTGAAATAATGCAGATCAGCATTTGCTTAGGATTCTCCAAGAGTTAATATTAACCAAAAAAATGAATAAGCTTAGTTTTGATGGGAGGTATGAACATAAGGTTTAATTAGAATAAATAATAGTAGATGAGGAGGTTAGGTTAAAAAAACAAAACAAAAACAAAAAAACACACAGAACAACAACAAAATAAAAAATTGATTCTCGGTAGAAAGTGTATGATTGTCAGTAGCTTGCCACAAGAAAAGCAGCAGAAGCACAAGTCTACCAAGAAATATTATCTCTCTGCTTTCAAAAGCTTAGTGTTATACTTCTGATCTGAAGGACAAAATTTGGCTTTTGTTAATTCAGTTGAAACTAGTAGAAGTCATTTTGAAGGAACAATGTTTTATGAGAAAATATTAATAGTAAAAATGAAGACAAAAAAAATCGAATTTGGTTGTTATATTCACAAAGTTTCCGTCAATGTAATCTCAGACTTTCTTCTGGTGAATTAAAGAAAGGATTCAGCTTGAAAATACGTACAGGTTCCAGAATTCGGCTAGGAAGTGCCGAGTTTTAAAAAGAAGGCCGATGGTTACATCAGCCGAAACATTATGAATACAAAAACTGATGCAAACAGTTGTCTGAATAATCCAAATTATCTCCGAAACAAAGTTAAAAGCAAGCTAAATTAAAATGCTTAAATGTGGTATTGGCACAATGAATATTTTGGCTATGAGCTTATTGATGGAGAAAAACGGTTATACACAAGCCGACTGTCCCTCATATGTGAGGGTAGGTCTATTTTACTACAACACTAACGCAATCCATCATATATGCATAGCATCCAGATTTACAAAGCTACAATAAAAGTTTGTTAGTCGAATAAAATGTCCCCCCCCCCCTTATAAAAAAGTTTTAAATGAAAAGATTGGTTTATTTCCTCAAATGAAATGGAAAATCTTTGTTTTTAAAGATAGAGATCTGCCACTTCATATGAAGCCATATATGTTGGCACGATAGATTGAGAGCACCAATAATAATAAAATAGGGAACAGAGCTATGTGGGCAAATAATTTAGTTTTTAAACAGAATCTTCGAGCCTTAAAATGTTTTTTTTTTTTGGGGGGGGGGGCGTATTAAGGGATGGAACTTATTCTTTCTATGAAATAAAAATTTATAAAACATAGCCTAAAGAGAAGGGGAAAACTAGCTGAATACTTTTTCATCCTCGCCTTAAAAAGGTAGGAAAATCAAATCAGGCCCAAACAGGTAGCACACCCAGAGCTCCGAATTTGGAAGGAGGGGGGGGGGGGGGGGGAAGAAATCTGAGCATTATTAAACTTGCTTTCTTAGAGTCAAACCTGGAATTCAAGTGACCCCCCCCCCCCCCCCCCCCAAAAAAAATGACCATTGTAAAGATACAAACAAAGAAGTTGGAGATAAGCTATACATATATAATGAATAAGTCAATAAGTTTAGTACTAAAACCGAGTGCAGGCAGAGGTGCAAACATGTTTTTAAAGATAAAGTCATTTGAGATAAGTGGGGAACAAAAAACACATGTTCAGCTAATTGGAATGACAAAGAGAACACAGAAGCATTAGAAATGTATAAAAAGTTTTTTTTTTTTTTTTTTAAATAATTAAAAAATAATGCGAAAAAAGAAAAATATAAATGTAATAATAGATATGTAAAAATGAAGTAAAAACACTGAGATGTTGCCACAACTATTAAGTTAAATTGTAAGTATTTAACTTTAAATTGGATTTATAAATATATAAATTATTTAATGAAATTTGAGCATGGTCATCTTGTTTAGACTAAAAAATGGATATTGAATGGAAGTAAATCTTTTTTCATCTTGGAAGACCCAGTTTTATGAGAGGTTCTGGAGAAATTGAATTAAAATTTGAAAACACTGGACGATGAAGATTTGTGTGACTGAAAGAGTTGACGGTAAAAGTGCAGTTAGATAACAAAAAATTGAAAACTTACTCTAGTCAAACAGTTTAAGCGAAGAAACTTCTCAATAAGTTAAAAACCCGGTCGAGCTGACGATGTTGCCACCTTAGAAGTGTACAAAAATTGTCAATGGTGGGAAAAAAAGAGGTAGTTTTTATGTTCTTCTCAGAAAAGAATTTCTGACAAGATCAGTTGCACAACAGGTGACTAGCCTACGGTCTGCATGAAGTCCTGCATGTCATGAAGACCAACTTCTCTCAAACTGATGTTTTTTTTGTTTTTGTTTTTAGGGGGGGGGGGGGGTCTAGTGAAAACCACCTCACATCTTCCAAAAGGAACTCAGACTCAATTAAAATGGCTATATTGAGTTGTCAAGTGCTGGGTGGAGAAGATGGCTGTTGGAAGACCATGCATGTGGCAGTAGGACACCTACGAGAAAACCTACAAGTGGCTGTCTGCGAATTTCAACAACTTCATCTGGGCCCACAACTCACGTAATAGCAACACCACGTGTGGGGCGCATTTAAGAAAGACACCAACTGTATCGCCTGCAACACCAATGACGAGCTGATTGCCAGGATCTGCAAACTAGTCTACAGGCGTCTCTCAAAGGACACTGTGATGGTCGTGTGCTCCAGGTTCAGGTCCTGCCTGGAAGCCGTGGTGGAGGCTCAGGGCGACTTCTTTGAGTTAGCTGTATTTGGTAAAAGATTCTCTAAAAGATGCACTTTAAATTTTGAGAATACATCAATTATTGGCCAAGATATGTGGGGTTTTTTTCCTTTCCAAAATGTGTCAAATTTATACCAAAGACTCTGCATATATGCAGAGAGAAAGTATATCCAGAGGAAGATGTTGCCATCTTAGAAGTGTACAAAAACTGGCAACGGTGGGGAAAAAAGGCATTTTCTATGTAAACGTTTTGCACTATTAAGTGATGTTTTGCTTTGCCTCCCCCCCTCTGTGTGAGTGTGTGTGTGTGATGCATTTAAATGAAAATGTGATTGTCGATAATAATCCAGGTTTATCAATAAAAAGAAATATGTACATATATAAATTTAAGAGCAGACTTAAAAACAACAATAATAAAATAAACTAAACCGGAAAATAAGAGACAATACCATTTGGCTTTTTTCTTCATTTTCACCTTCAAACTTAGCACCTCTAAAAGAGGGAGGGGGAACAAAACAATCAGATTTTTAATAAAATATATTTTCATTCCATAATCTTGGAACTGAATACACGTCATAAAAAAACAAAAACAGATTGCTTAAAAGTTTTTACTGTCAGTAAAGTCATCTTGCCGTTGAATGTGGAGCACCTTGCAAGGCAATGGATTGACTAAAAACAATTTGTGAGAAGAAAAAGGAAATAAATGGCCAGTTCGCCAGTCGATGTTTCAGTAAATTTAAAGTTGGACATCGGGAATTATTAGGTCTCACAGAAATCATGTAGACTATGAAGAGGAAGAGAATAAAAACAAACATAGCAACATACAATGTTATTATTGATGTGATTTTGATTTTTAAAAATGCCAAATTTAATGATGAGAATAATTAGAATAATATTTTGGTTTCAAAGTTCCGCTTAAAAAATAGAACAGATGCTATTTGTTTTTGACATTTTCAAGAATTGTGACAACATGAAGTAGCAGATAAGCAGGAATCACTTTTCAGAGATGTCAGATTGTTTTTCTGCCGTGAGTTTTTGGTTGTTTTAAGGAATCATCGTAAACATTATTATGCCAAAAATGTTTGCATAAGAAAATTGTCCAAAATTACAGAGTTGAATTATTGGCCAATCAAAAAATTAGTTTTTAACATTTTCAGGTAAAGTCAGATTTTTCTAGTTTTTAAAATTACAAGTCTTAATTAAAAGCTGCCAAAATGTTTCTGTTGGTTTTTACAAACAGAAATCTCTACATTAATAAAATTATGAGACAACTTCATGTGTATATTTATTGCATCAATGTAACTTTCATTATTACACATTGGATTATTTTTTATTTACTATGAATTAATAAATCGAATATTTATTGAAAAAAAAAAATAAATAAAAAAAAAAAAAATAAAAAAAAAATGGAAAGTACTTAAACTTTAAAAAATCTTATCCCCCCCCCCCCTCCCTTCCAAAAAAAAAAAAAAAAAAGGGAATGAATTACTTTGAAATTTGAAATAAATTTCGAAGCATTTAAACTGTTGAATAGAAAAACATTTCTGGTTTTAAAAATCTTAGCAAATCCTTATGTATTAAAAAACTGAAAGAATAAATAGAGATTAAAAGAACATTAATTTAACAAAATTAGTTATAGTTTTATAACAAGTTGGTTCGATTAATAATTTAATGACTAAACAATACAGTAATAATTATATTTAATTTTCAAAATTCCATTAGAAAAAGCAACCCCCCCCCAAACAAAAACAAACAGGATAGTTAATAAAAAGAAAAAGAAAAAGGTAAAAAGACTTCGAGGCAGCGGTAAGTAGGTACAGCTCATACATTTATTTATTATCTCATCTAGAACAAAAAAATCTCATTGCAGAAATGAAGGAGAGTATCAATTAAAGCAAACTTGTTTCTCTTTCAACTATTACTCTAATCAACGTGCAATATTTCTACAGCGTTTTAGTCAATGTGTTCTCATGCTCTTCTCCAGGTGTCTTGTTCATTTACAGTGTTTTTCTGAATTTAAATATGATTTTTGATGACTGTGTACGTTGACGTTTTTGACGGGTGATTTTGATATTTCAATATAAGGAAATTTTCACAGCACATGAACAATACACTTGAAGACAGGCAGCCAAAACGTAGTTGAAATATAAATATCAACGTTGATGAGGACAACAGTTGGAAGAAAAACCATATAAATAATAACTCCTTATCCCAAAAATGCAGACAACTTTTTTGAAACAAAAAAAAAAAAAAAAAAAATAGAAGGCATTACTTCAAGATTTTTCACTTGTTCAAATTTGTCATGAATAAAAATGAGGAAGTCAGCATTATTTAAAAAAAGACAAACCTGTTAATGGATTCAAAAATAAAATGTTTGAATGAAAACCACTAGGATTATTTAAACAAACTTCCTCAATTCATATGCACAATGATTTTTGCTTTCCGTAGAGAGGAGGACGGGGAGCGGATTTTTCGCAATTAAATTTTGTCTAAATCTTTCCAGGACCAAAAGCACAAGTATGCCATCCACAACCTTGGTATTTTCCATAATGGGTTGCTACTGGAAAATTACTCAAATATATATTGTTTATACTCATGAATAACTAAAAAATAAAAAAATACAGGGTCTTTCAGTTTCACATGTTATTGAAAAAAAGTTTAAACTTAATTTTTTTTTTTTAAAAACCCTGATTTTTAGGTGGAAAATTACTCTTAAAAGGTTGTTCAATATACGAGTATGAATATATAAGAAAGTATTTTCTTTGCAATTATACAATGCAGCATCCCACGAAGAGAAAACAGGAAGAAGGCACTAGGTACACGGATGATTATATATGGCTTTGTGTGAACATGTGAGAGAGCATGCTTGAGATATATCAGTGGTAACTTAGGCCAAGTTGAACCTCCTATATACATTTAAAACCAATGAGAAAAGCTCTGAACACTCAAGCCGAAAGATTTCCAGCCAGCCTATCAAAAATAAGATAACAGATAATCTTATTTACCAAAAAACATAGATAACTTGATTAACATTAACTTTTGAAGAATCTTAAAAAAAGTATCTCAGCAAGTAGTTAAGAATACGAAATTATAGTAATTTAAATCGAACATGCAAAATTATGTAAAAGCATGTTGTCCTGTTGGATTTTTTTAATATGGTCGATATAAATAGATGGTGCAAGATGGAAGCGAAATAAGCCTGTTCGTATTATGCCATAAGGGAAATAACCCCGCTCCTAATAAAAAATAAAATAAAATAAAATTTAATAAGCGAGAATTATTTCCCTTGTGACAAAACAGACTTATTTCCCTTCAGTTTTGTACCGTTTAAAATGTTTTTTTGTTTGTTTTCATTATTTTATATGTCAGATTCAAATTACTCTAACTTACTAATAAGAGTGATTTTATGCAATAATAAGTTGTTTTCAAATAGTGCTTAGCAGCATTTTTTAGGATTCCTCTAAATTAACTGCATTAAGAATATTATATAAAAAAAAGTTAGGGTTGATTTAGTTATATATTTAGTTTAATCAACAATCATTCTGGTAACTTTAATTTACCAGAAATAAATTAATTTATCAGAAATTTAAAAAAATAGAATGTTCAAAAGCTTCAGAGTCACTGATTCTATATTACATACACACACACAAACACGATAATATGTATGGAATATCTTCATTGTAAGTTTTCTTTGCTGTTGCTTCTGCTGCCATTACCACCACTGACAATGCTATTTATGGAAAGACAAATGAAAACTTGGAGAATAGCACATAGCAGCACCGGGTGTATAGAACCACCACTCAGAGTTGCCAGCTCACCATTTAAAAAAAAAAATTTTTAATATTCAAATTGGGAGAGGGGGAAAAGTTGTTTTTTTCTGTTCAGATTGACAAAAAAGTATTTATATATAAATAGTATTTAAAAAAAATTAATTTAAAAAGACGGTGGGCAATATTAACGAATTTAAATGGTAGTGAATACTTAATTATAATGAAATCACTTGTAGATGTTGTTGGCAGAGAAAAATAACATAACATTTTTTGTTTCTAAATTTTAGTGTAGAGAAAAGTGACAATATTAAAATAGACAAGAAGAAAATGAATGAGAATGAAAATTTAAAGCTGAAAACTAATAGATTAATATCAAAAAGGTGAGATAAGAAAGGATATCTACTGTTTATAATAGATAAAATCAGTTGATAGTATGAAGGAAAGTGGGAGGAGGCAGGGGACACCCTCTCCTCACAATAAAGGGAAGGAGTTATTTTTTGTTTACTACATGAAAAGAAAAAACTGCAGCTATAAACATTTTAGGTGAAAATTGCTGCGAATTTGGACCAATAAACCAGAAAGAAAAAACTAAAAAGGAGTAGGGGAAATTTTACAACCAATATTTCCATCTTTATTATAGCACCATAGAACAAACATACTTTAAGCTAATATTAAAATGATGAATTGAGAAGGGGGAGGGGGGAAATTCTTAAAATAAAATGTCATGATCTCCATTTTAAAGAATCGAAAGGGAAATTTAAAAAGGACTACTAGTGATCTAACTAAAAAACATTCAGTTCTAGACAGCTAGTTTCAGTTCTCGAGCAGTGTCTCTCAAAGTAGAGCATGGTAATATTTGGATAGGTGTAGGAAAATTTAGAATGACATATAGGGAATTTCATAAAAATCATTTAAAACTGGTTAGAAAATTGATTTTTTTCTTCCTTTTGATTAAGAGAAAATTGCTATAATTCTGTTGTCATCTTTAAACTTCAAGGGAAGTTATGTGAATGAGAGTAGGAGGAGTCTGTGAAAATTGTATTTAAACTCAACTTTACAAAGGGAAATACTGACGTGAAAATCTGTCTTATTTATTCAAATATGGATTTATAGTTCTTATCGATTTCACAAGCCAAAAGAAATCAACTGAATATCAGGAAGTGTAATGATTTAAGGAGAAATGAGATAAAAATGAATTACTGCAAGCAAATCTGCAAACAGTATCAAGAGCAGAGCTCTCACTGAAGTAACAAACAAATAAAACTTGCAATAAAGTTTCAAAACTTATCTTAATATATATATATATATATATATATATATATATATATATACAGATAGTTGTTGGTGACTAAGGTTCAGGGCTTGAACCTCGAGGTTGATGCATTTGCTGCATCTAGCCGCACCGATGAGTCTTCTTCAGATAAAACGTGCCTGTGGATAATTTTTCATATATATATATATATATATATATATATGACTAGCTATACCTACCTGGCATAGGCCGGGATGGAATGAAGTCATTTTAGTTTTTAATTTTTTGTTTGCATATTTTTCAACTTAAGATAGACAAATATTATATTTTTCAATTTAAATTTCTGATTTTTTATTTTTAGGCGATTATTTAAAAATGTTTCATATTATCAGTCATCTGGGCCAAACTAAGTCATTTTTAAAATAAATTCTAACTAAATACGTTATTATATTGCCAATAACACAATACAATAATAACAAATGAAAATTGGCTAGTCACAAGAAAAGTTTGATTTGTCAGGTTAAATGCTATTTGGGTCTGATTTTGAAAATCTGACAAGATAACTACATATAGTCGTCCATAGATAGCTGTTTCATCTTTTCAAGACTCATCAGTAAACACAAACACACACAAATATGCAGTCTGAAAACAATTGCAAATTACACTGGTGAATCAATGAAGTTCAGTTAAACACCAGTATAGAGTTCAGAACATAATGCGATACAGAAATTGTGTATAGGCGATAACTATTGTTGCCTGTTGTTTTTGTTAAATATTAGTAAATTTGGAACAATTTCGAGTTAAAATCTAATTAGCTTAAGAACACCACTCTTGAAATGTGTAAATAGTCGCTAATAGAGTCCTCGAAGAAATGGAAGCCGGAGAAGAAATGTTATATACAAAATTCGAGGCGATACTAAGTATTAATGAAACGAACTAAAGTCTTGTAGTTAAATTATTTATTTATAAAAAAAAATAAAAAATTATTTTAACAAAATATACAAACAAGATTTAAAAAAATATTTTGAAAATCAGACTTAGGTAAATTGAACTGAAACCAGCATTTAGCATGAGTAATTTTCAAAGATTTAAAAAAAACAACATAAAATTAAAGTATGTATGAAAATAGTTATTTCACATGAAATGTTTTAATTCATTTTTTTTTTAAAGTAAATTCTTGTAGTTAATGATAAAAATAAATTATTTCACAAGAATAAATAAAATTAATGCAACACAGCATCTTGCTGAATTTGTTCTGGCCGACTCTTTCTCTCCACATAAATTCCAAAAGATATGAGCAAAAAAGTTTATCAGAGGTACCAAACTTTTGGCAAAGTTTGCGTTTGGCCCTCATCCATCTATTCTCAATTAATTGTGTGTGGACCGTAGAATCTTTGGGATCCACAAAATTTCTTTAATGGACCACTACACCACTGTCTATCCGTGATAAATTGCCATATGAAGACCAACCATCACTAATGATTCTAGTGCTAGGCAGTATCCACTCTCGGATTATGGGAACAAGTGTCTCTCTTTTCCGATCGGCCACCTCTATTAAGCAACAGTGACCCGATTGTCTCTCGACTGCGCCAAACACCCAGTGCTTTCTTCGCCAATGTTCTCTATGGTATTTTCGATCAAAAAACTTACTTTCATCTATTTCAACCTCTATTGGATTCCCATCTTCTGACAGACCCCATAATTCTTGAGGGTTTCTGTTTAGAAATTGCACTAATCAACGATGAGATTTTTGCTCACACCAGTCTCTTCAGAAATGATTTTCTGTGGAAAATCCTTACTCCGCAATAATAATCCTTCTTAACAGAAGGTGGCTTTTCTCAAAGCATTTTTTCTAATTGAACGTGGAAAATTGTCTTTTGGAAAACACCATCACCAGTCATCAATGGATCCCAAACAACACCGGACCAATGACAGATTGCACACCTACAAGAATTGGCTAACAAACGACGCTTGGCAATCCATTAAATCATTTTGAAATTGTCAGCCAGCTTTATGACAAGTTTGATAATTGATGTCTTCAGTCCATATGAAATCATTGTCATTTACAATATATGTTCGACGCATTAGATCCTATTCTGGGAAAATTACTAGTTCTGGTTTCATGACAGTTTACCTAAGGCTTATTTTCAAAATATTTTTTAAAATCTTGTGAAATATTCTTATAAATACTTTAATTTTATGTTGTTTTTTTAATCTTTGAAAATTACTCATGCTAAATGCTGGTTTCAATTCAATTTACCTAAGTCTGATTTTCAAAATATTTTTAAAAATCTTGTTTGTATATTTTGTTAAAATAATTTTTGTTTTGTTTTTTTAAAAATAAATAATTTAACTACAAGACTTTAGTTCGTTTCATTAATACTTAGTATCGCTCCGAATTGTGTATATAACATTTCTTCTCTGGCTTCCATTTCTTCGAGGACTCTATTAGCGACTATTTACACATTTCAAGAGTGGTGTTCTTAAGCTAATTAGATTTTAACTCGAAATTGTTCCAAATTTACTAATATTAGCAATACCCACGACCATAAAACGGTTTGGATAATCACAGATTTCAAGGTAGTTCTACTAAAATAGTCATATTTTAAAAACTAAAACACTGTAAGTCCTCAAAATACCACCATTTTGTCCGGAAATGAATATCCTTTCACATGTATTAATAAATAATAATCTACATGATATACTTGAAGAGTTTTCAGAAAATACAGTCATAAAAATGTTAACGCCATTTTCGGCCATTTATGTCAGTTTTTTTGTTTTTTTTAAAAATGTCATGCCATTTTGTCTATGAGAAATTTCATCATGAAATTTGAAAACAATCAGGAAAAATATCAATTTCAATTATTGTCTTCCATCAAAGACCCTCTTAAAACTACACATAATCGTCTTAAAAAAAAAAACTAAAGAAAAAAAGGAGACCCTCCCCTAAGAAAAATGCACAGGATTTATATCCCATAGAAAAAAATGGTTAATGCCCTAAAACGCTAGAATGGCCCTGAAATGGGGGATTATTTTACATTAAATTTATATGTGAAACTAATCCCCACTTTAAATTCTAAAATAATTGTCTTTTGTTTTTTTCTGATAAGTTTTTCAGGGTGTTAACATGTAATTGCCTAAAAAAAGGTAGAATCTCATATTTTGGGGAGGCAAGGGGCGATTGAGCGGAAGGTGTTAATCTACAATAATACCAAAGAAATCTTGCAATATATTCATTTTTAAACAGTCCTAGTATTAGATTTCAGTTTCTTGTACATAAAATGTATTACAATTCAACTTTGAGTTTCAACTGCGTTTAATAGATACATGGTATTTTTTAAGGTATTGCCACATATTTATGTGCATTTACTGCAGATTACTTGGAAACCATTAATTTCTGGAGATTTTTCAGTGGTATATTCTGATTCCTTGTACAAAAATACACATATATGACAAATTTCATTGCTTAAACTTGTGTTTTAACAAAGATATAACATTTTTACTGAAAAATTAGTGTTAAATGTTTTAAAGAGGGAAAAATATCCAATTGAGCAAAGGACAAAAAATATTTATAACTTCCTTATTTTTAGTCAGATTAAAATTTTTTTTAAAGATTCTTTCTTAGATCATCAAGCTCTTTCTATATATGCCATTATTGAGATATTTTAAGCAATTTCAATTTTTTCATGTGTATTGTTACTAATATTTAGCAAAAACAACAGGAAACAATATTTATCACCTATACACAATTTATGTCCCGAACTCTATACTGGTTTTTAACCTGAAGTTCTATGTAAATGTAAATTATGATTGTTTTCAGGTTAAATATATTCGTTCAATATAAATGTATGCATATTTAAAAAAAAAATGGGATTTCCTTTTAAATAAAATGTATCTATTGTTCCATTAAATAAAATGGTGGATATTTATAATCAACCAGCAAGAAAGAGGGGGATTGCACAATCATAGTGGGGCATAGGATGAGAATGGAAGTGGTACAAGCAAGGTTGAAAAACACTGCTGGGTGAGGATTACAGAATATGGAATTTGACAAACAAAAGAAATAGAAATCACAAAGACTTCGATTCTATATTTTAAACTAGAAAAAGTTCTACAAAAAAACACAAAAAAATATGCACAGCATTACTTTCTTGCTCTCTATATCAAGTATATAAATAATAGCATTATTTTTAAATCTTAAAATCTAGGCATTTCTTTAAAAAAATATTTCATGTGAGAATACACATAGCAGCAAAAGTTATGAAAAATATGAATCTGGGAAATATGTGCTTGAGAAAATATCATTTATATGCAAGAAAGATGGAAAATATACAACAATACAAGTTTCAAAGCATTTTCATTGTAATCAGTTGCTTTATTCTTCTCCTCAAGTAGCCAACATAATGTCTTTGGTATGTTTTAAGTTTCTCATCAATGTGTGTATGCATGTATGTATATTTTCCTTAGTGCCATTTTTAGTTTTTTCTTGAAACAGTTTCTGTGATTTGGAAGAGAGGCTCACTGTTAAATGAAGGCAGTAAAGGAATATTCCAATAAGTGTTATATAGAAAAGGTAATTGACTAAGCCAAATAAAAGAAGCAGTAGAAATGGGGTTTAATAAATAAAATTAAGCTGGCGTCAGAAAATCAAGGAGAGAGCCACAATAAAAATCTAATATGTTCGAAGATTTAAAAAGATAGGCTGAGGTATTGGTGGGTTTATGTCATTCATTGATTGCAATATTGTTGTCAACAGGAGACAAAAAAAAGAAAGGAAGAACTTTAGAAAGAATGACATCGTTGAAAAAATAGAATCTTGAGTTTTCTTTAACCCAAAGCCAAATGTATTTAAAGTGTATTTCCTTTATTCTTTGATGACTTTGAAGGAAATTCTTCATAATTTTAAAAGGTGGGAGGCAGAAAATAAAATTTTTAATTATCGATGTTTTTACTTATATATATATAAGTATATATATACCATATATCATAATTCAACAGCTCTTCTGACTGAAGTTGAAGGGTGAAAAGAATGCGATATGCAAAAAGAAAAGGGGAGAAACAGTTTTTTTTTTATTTATTTATTCCAAGAGAGATTCGATTATCAGTCATGGAACAAGCAGTTAGTGGAGGAAAAAAAAGTTTGTTTTTTTATTATTATTTCACCCACGGCTTATATTGCTTGAATAGCAAGTTGAAGAGAAAAAGAAGAATTCCATAGAAGTATTGCTGCAAATCAATACAAAGTTCCCTTCCAGAATCAATCAAACAAGTAATTGAACCATCATCCGCTTCAAAAAAAAAAAAAAAAAAAAAAAAAAATGGCCAAAGTGTTTATTGTTTATCACAACATTCAATCTTTTACTCTAGAGTTGCTCTTTTTTCTTTTTATTTATATTAAAAATGGTGAGTTGAATGTTTGGCAGAGTAAAGAAAATAAATAAATATAAATTATTTTTGTAAAAATCATGGTAACCATTAATAGTCACTAACTTTAGGCATTTTAGGGCTCTCTGCTTGATACATATCACATGCAGTCCAAAGCTTTTCAATTGAAAAAAAGTTCCTTGTAAAATCAACGGCTCATATTAAATCTAATAACATTTGTAACAACCATTCTGAAGATAGATTTGGAAAGAGATAGAGAGAGGGAGTGGGGGTGGAAGAGCTTTACCCCGCCAAGTATTATTGATAAAAAACAAAAACCTGATTTTAGAAGCAGGTGAGAAGAAAATCCAGTGAAAATGACTAGAAAATATTATCAAGATGGAAGAATCTTTTCTCAGGAATGAGAAAAATTTAAATAAAAATTTAAAAATGTATATATTTAATAAAAAATACCCATTTTTTTTTTTAAGATAAACATGTGATCTTGAAAACATACAAGGATTTTTGTTTTTGGCAGATGATTAAAGAAAAGCTATTAAGATTGTTTTTGATCATTATTTGAATTCCTGTATATGATATACGTGTCTAATCCAAAAATACACAAGAAAAAAAAATTTTATTTGGCTATCTGACAAAATGGTTAAAAATGACAATATGAAAAAAATAAGCTTCAGTTTTTATGAACATAAACTGAAGAAAATGGATTTATTATAGAGATAAAAGATTCAATTTTATCATTAACACGAAACCATTTAATTTGGCTTATGTTAGCATCTAACAATTGGAGCTGTTTTCATAGTCATTCTTAACTACATACGCATATTTTTGATCAGCCTTCAAACTCTCTGAACCCTTCATTCTTAAACTTTATTTTTCTTTATGCAGCACAACACCATCAGAAAAGAGTTTCAGTTTTGAAAAACCATAAGAAAAAAAAACATTGATGTAGGATGGAATTTATGTAACAGCAGTAGCAGTGATGGTATTAGCAGCCCTATCACACCCACGTATGTAATATATATATATATATATATATATATATATGAAATGATTTTTGTTTACCACAAATGTGATAGGAAGTTGAATGGAGTGTCATTCTCGAGAGAGAAAAACAATGGCTGTGTAGATAATGTCCAGTGTGAATTGGAAGTGCTGTTAACCAAATGACAGCAACAAAAAGCCTGTCACCTGCCTGGAATGATATGATCATACTTGCCGTTTCCTTTTTCTTTGTTCATTCTTTTACAAAACCAACGGCAGTAATTTAATGAAATCCTTGCAACATAAATGGACATCTTCACTGAGCAGAGTTCGTAGCTGGTTGTCCAGTTCCTCTCAATATTTGCAAGATATACAAGCTCTGTTGTTGAATACCTTTTATGCTGTTCATAGTCAATGCTGGCTGCAGAATCAAGACTCCCTTTTTTTGATCCTTTTTAAAAGAGCTTCACATCTCCATCTCTATATTTTATACACTTGAGTCATATTTTTCTTTAGAAATATTCGTTATTTACAGGATATTAGGAGTCAGGATTGGAACACTTGGATAAACTTTGTTATATTATCTGCTGATTGCTGTGCTTTCTTATTCACACTCAAAAGTTCTTGTTTTTTTTGGATACATTGCTGAAAAGGGAACAAATATAGATGTAGCAAAATGTAAAACACATTGAAATAGGATTTTTAAATGTCACAAGGATTTTGAATTAAGATATAAAAATTAAAAACAAAAATCAGGATTTAATTAGGGGGAAATATTTATAAAAAAATCTTTAAAACTATAAACATAAAATATTCATAAAAAAAGGAAAAAATTATTATATTAACTCAAAATTAGAAAAAATCATAAAGAACATTACTTTTTATTATTTTATATTTTTCTTTTAACTAAAGTTTAAATTTCAAAGAAATACATTTTAAAACATAAAATTGTAACAATTGAATATGTATTTATGGTTTTTCCATAAATTATAAAAAAATACAGCTGTAAAACTTAAAATACCGTGAAAAGTTATTTTCAATATTAAATTAATATGTAATTTTATAATAATTTATATAATTTAAGTGTTCAAATCACTAATGAAAAAGAAAGATATTTTAATTGTAATAATTGCCAGCTTACAAGCTGGCAATTATTACAATTTAAATGTTTTTATATCTAATATATAAAATTAAGTCAGCCAGACTTTTTATATGAATAATCTTACTTATCCAGAAGGAAAATTGTCTAAAGAGCAATTTAACAATCTCATGACAGGTTGATATCGCATATTCCAAAGAAAACCTATGAATTTTCTAATTACACATCACATATACTGTTTTTAATAATGTAACAATATGTTTTTAAAAACGATTTTGAAGCCAAATATTAAAAAAATATTCAATATAAATTTTAGAACTTGCTGAAGAATTACAATAAGACATTTATTGATGAACCATACAACATTATTGCTAATACAACTTTAATACCTACGCATTTATAAAAACTTCAATTCTGCTGATTAAACATTTTTTTCAATTGATAAAAATGCATGCTTTTTTTTCTTCAAATCAATGGGCAAAAATGCAATTGGAATATTTTCTTATTTATTTGTATTTTATATTTAGTGTTTTTTGTGTATGGAAGACTGGGGAAGTGTCACATATGATAACGACTCAACACAAAAAAGATATTCCATATATGATAACAATGATTATTGTGCAAAACAAAATAAATACGCCTTTTAATGCAGGGTGGACAATCAAGTGACTGGTTGTAGATCTATCAGGTAATCCCATAAGTTCTGTCCAGATTCTAATTCACTGAAATTTAATAGTAAGTGGGAATGTCTAATAGAACTAAATAATATTTATATACCAAATATGACACATTTAACTTTATTAAATCTTATTTTACAGGAAAAATAAATTAAAATTTCACTCTTGAAAGCCCTTAAAGCATGATAGTATCCAAGGAATATTTGAGATATATAATGTTTTATGAGTTTAAACAGATAACTCTGCAGCCGAAGTGTCTCAAAATATTCACTCGGCTCATGGAGAAGAATGCTTGAATGATAGAATGTGCAGAAGATCGTTTACAAAATTCAGAAATAACGGTTTCCACTGAGAGTAAAGCATTACTCTTCTATATAGAATAGAATTCTGTAGATTACCGGTAGCACTGACTAAACTAAAAAAGACATAACCATTATAATCGCTTATTGTCAGTAATAAGTGCCATGGCATAAGGGTAAGATTCCTGATACTCCTGGTGTTCGGATTTTAAATTTCAGTATGAAAACTCTTGCCATGTCTACCCACATTGAAGAGCTATGATACGGCGAAACAGATGCCTGTAAATGACTGTATATGAAAACATGTGACCCATCGAGCTCAGATTAGACTGTTTGAATCATGAAAACGTGAGTTTACAAAATCAGTTAAATTGAAAAAATAAAGACAAAATCCAAAATTAGTCTTTCTGAGCTCTCTCCAGCTACGGGTTAAATAGTATTACTACTAGTGATATTTCCTTTTGTTTATAATGGACTATTCCAATCAAACAGAAAGAGGGGAGAGAGAGTGATGGAAACGAATGATAGACACTGTAATAATAAAAGCGCAGAGTTAACACATTCAGTGAGAGAGGGTGAGAGTGATAGAAACTTAATAAGAATTTCTAGCCAAATTCAGATGTTTTAATAAAATATTAATTAACGGTCAGTTGGATTCTAAAATTTTTTGAATGTGATCTTTAAAGATTAGATCTGCCTCATTCCACAATATGAAAGCATAAAGTAAAGACGTTCTGGCTTGAAAAAGTCTGGCTTTTTAGAGCTGTGACTGAAACGTTTTGCAAATGTGTAGCCAAATTATGTTTGTATAAATAAATATCTTTATTACCAGCAAACAGCTCTATTTATTATTGAGCACTATTATATAAATACAGTAAAGATTCTCTGGATTTTTTACCTTGTGGATACAAACATTACCTGTATTACTATATATATTATTATTATTATTATTTTATTAAAACATTTGTTTCGTCAAGGCTTTTTACCTATATACTTTAACGGCACAAACTACATGCTAAAATATTCCTTAGTTCTGGGATTGAGTTATGTTTTTAAACGCCGCATTGCCAGGGAGAAAGATTTTTATTGCATACCAGAAATGGTACTCTCCGTTGCTCGAGATTCAGTGCTCAATATCCTAGATAGAGTAGATGTGTGCAATAATGCAGTAGTGCATTTCCTATGTGGTATATGCTTGATGGAGAAGGAGAAGACAAGAAACTCAGCGTTGCCCAGGAATATATTAAAATAAATATAGGTTTACATTATTAAGGAAAAGGGCCAAATAACAAACTCGGCATTGCCTGGGAATAAATTAAAATAAATATAGATTTCATTATATTTTTGAGGAAAGGATGGGATTCGGTGTTGCCCGGGAGCAATAACTTGAAAACTAAAAGTTCAGATGAATGTCTTACATTATTATTATTTTCAATACATTAAAACACAAGAGAGGAATGGGCTGGGCGGTGGTGAAAGAGGAGTGGTGGAGAAGGATGTGGAAAAACAGGGGAAGGGGGAAAGAGAGAAAGACGGATTTAGAGGTAAACAGTTTTAATATAAAGATGTTACACACTTTTAAACCTCTTCTATTTTGATTTTTATGGCCCCGGACGACACCGGGTAGCCCTGCTAGTATATATATATATATATATATATATATATATATATATATATATATATATATATATATATACACACACACACAAAACTCAATATCTGTGTGTGTGTATGTGATGTTTGTGTGTTCCCTATAGAAAGGTGAGAGGATCTACATCAAATCTAAAAGTGTATTCTTATGTAAAATTGACCGGGAAAGACAATGGAATCGAGAGATAATAAAAATTGTTTTTTATGACACTTGTGTACTTACATATAAAGATTGAGAAAGTTGTTTTGTATTCGTTTCTAACTGTACCCGTTCATTATTTAATTCTGTATTTCTCCTCTGTAACTTTTTCTTTTCTTCTTCTTTCGCTGTGGAATAAGAAAAATGATAATGTTTCATCTTATGATAAACAAAATACATAAATCAACAAAAAATAACATAAAAAAGAAAAAATAGCTCACCTGTTTTATTCATAATATAATTGTGTACAATATCTAAAGTTTCTGATCCAATAGTCTGGGATTTGTCATTCTGCAATTAAAAGGGGAGAAAAAAGAGTTAAAATTTCAACAAAACCAAAAAGGCCTTTTTTATTTTTTGACAATTTAAAATGCCTTTAATCTACATACTCAAAGCATATTCTATAAATAGCAAGACTATTTTTAAATGTAAAAATTAAAAATCAGACACCTGGAAAATTAGTAGCCTATAGGGTGTTTGGCATAAATTTAATCATTTTGTGATATTTTTTTCTTTCAAAATGATTTGAAGTACAACGGATAGCTGTTTCTATATTCTATTATTGGGTTTCAGAGCTGGACACCATAGGCAACTGGAAAGCACTGGAAAATTGGAAGAGAGTGATCTACATCATGATTTGTATTGAATGAAAAAATTCAGAAATCTTATGTGGAAGCAGTGGCTATCAGGAAGGATCATAATAGGCTTTCTGACTGTGGGGGCCCACACAACAAAATTTGTCTAGAAGCTACAAAAAAAAAAGGTGCGGCAAAACCCAGACAACGCAATGCAAACTTTGACGTGAGAGATGGGCATCGGCGTCATAACTATGAAGAAAGTGCTGAATGAGGATCTACGCTATTCTTCATACAAGAGTCACAAAGCCCAAAAGAACTGCTTTACGAAAGCTTAGAAACTGCGATGGTCTTTGGGTGTGTTTCCAGCGAAGGCCAACGTCATGCCGCCTCATATCTTCAAAACTACTCAAACACAATTCAGATGGCTATATTGAATTGCTGTTCACTGTTGTCAAACGCTAGATAGAGAAGGTGGCTGAAAGAAAGCCATTATTATGACAGCAGGACTCAGCTCAGTGTCACACCTTCAAGAAAACCCAGAAGTGGCTGTCTAAGAACTTCCACAATTTTAGTAGTTCCAACATCTGGTCCCCAACTCGCCTGATTGCAACTTGACTATTATTTGTGGGACGCAGTTGAGAAAGACACAAACCGTACCATCTGTAACACCACAGAGAGTTTGTTGAAAAAAGAGAACATAACATCTTTGGATGCCCATGAAGCTGCAGGTTTTTATCAGTTCCCCCTTTCCTAGCGAAATGCTGCAACATTAGCTAAGGAGCCATCCACTTCCAGTGGACGACCCACGCGGTTAAACACTAAACCAGGAATTTACATGAGTTTAGATTTCGAGTTGTCTCTCCTAGAAAAGTGGTGTAAAAACAGGTTTGGAGCCTCTCATTTCCAATTATTTCGACATCCCCGCACAACCGATGTCCATTTTCTACTCTCCATCAGGATGGATGGTCATTGGCCTGCATAGAGCTCATCTGCCCTTTGACAGCTCTGGTTCTGAGTTTTGCTGGGTGTCCACAAACCCACCTCATTAAACAAGCGAAGACCTGCCCGATGGGAGGGCAACCCAATCACAGAACAGGTAATAACAGCTATATACACACACTCACACATACTCTTACTTATATTATAAGATATGATGTATATATTTTTGTTTCAGTATTTACCTCAGTGCTTAACGCATGTGTACAGCTTAATGGTATCAAATATACTTATGGAAAATAAATTACACAGAAAAGTGTTTCATTCCACAAAAGAATTCTACAGGCAAATTGCAAAAATTAACAATTCTACTATTCCTTTTATATTCAAATAATTTTTGTACATTCCCCTCCTACCAATTAAGGCTATTTGTTTATATTACCTATACACTCACACAATCTCCTCCAATTCCCATCGGTCAATAAAGTTAAACTTATTTCCGCTAATGCTTTGCTATCCCATTCTCGAATAGGTTAAACAGACTGTTCACATCCATTACTGTAATTATATTTATGTGTTCATGTTTGCTAGAAAAATTATAATGGTGCTTGACATAGAATAAACTTTACCTTGGGATAGCTACTAAATTAGTAGCTATCCCAAGGTAAAGTTTATTCTATGTCTACAGTTTTTCGCAATTTTGTTTCTACAGTTTAGTACAAAAAATTTATATATGGAGAATTCAGCAGTAAAAAAAACAAAACAAACCTGGCATTTGTAGCACCTCCAAGGACCATTTGGAAAACTATCAACTGGTGGGTCTAAACATGTTGGATGGTAGGCCATACCACATCCATCACAGATAAGTAAGCGACCAGCCTTCTGGCACACATAACATAAACCATCATGGAGATCCTAGAGAGAGAAGTTTAATGAAAGTTTTTCAAAATGATTGGCATAAAATTTAAGAATTTTGTTTAACAATTGAAATGGATCATTGCTCTTATTTTTAATTTTAAGAAATCTTATTTCATTATCATCATCAGGTTTTTGATGACTCCTGAAGAAGAAACCCCTCGCTGGTTTCTTCGTACCTTGTTTTGTGTCTAGCTAGGTGTAGCCATGTAGGACCCAGTTGGCTGTCGAGGTTGTATCTCCGAGTTTTTGGCCTTCCTCTTAGTTTTTTCCATTGCCTCTGTGTCCATTCTGTTGCTCTAAGTGTCCACCTGTTATTTGTATATCTCAAAAGATGACCTACCCATCTATGTTTAGCCGTTCGTATGGTGGTGATGACATCATTTATGCAAGTTTGCTGTCTGATCCAAGTGTTTCTTTTTCCTTCTCGTAGACCGATGCCGAGCATCATACGTTCCATTTTGCATTGTGCGACTCTTAGCCTATCTTTTGCTGCATTATTAAGTGCCCATGTTTCGCTACCATATGTCATAACAGGCACGATGTATTCATTAAACAGTTTCTATTTAATGCTCATAGTTAACTTTCTATTTTTCATGGTGTTGTTTACTTTTGAAAAGGCTGTCCATCCAAGCGCAATTCACTGTTTGATATCAGCTTTGCTTCTCACCATCTTCTCGAAGTAGATATAGTTGTCAACTATCTCGGCATTTTCACTGTTTACTATGGTGCTTTTGTGGCATTTTGTTGAACATGACCTGGGTTTTCCAGTGTGCATTTTAAGGCCAACTATATGGATAGCATTGTAAATATCATTAAGAATCCCTTCTAATTCTTGAGGTGTGTGGCTTATGACAATGATATCGTCGACAAATTCTAGATGAGCAAGGTATTCTCCGTTTATATTGATAACTTTTGCTTCCCAGTCAATTTTATTGATCACCAAATCTTGCAGGCAGGATGTAAAGAGGTTTGATGAACTCCAGCACCTCTTTCTATATTGATCTGTTTGCTATCCTGTTGGAGCTTTAAAGTTGCTGTGGTTCCATCGTAAAGGTCTAGATAAAAGTTGATGAAAGTGCTGTCCACTCCTTGACTTTTCAAAGTTGTGAACATAGGAGTGAATTTCATAAGATGTACAATAATTATGAAAGATTTGAACAGCTTTATTTTTAAGTGCAACAAAAAACAAACTCCAATACTTATACATATGAGTTTAATTGAGTACAATCACTAATCAGATGACAATTACTCTAAATTGAAACAAATAAACTAAAGTATTGATAAATTTAAACTTCAAATCATCTGTTAAATGTGAAGTTATTTCGAAATAAATACACAAAACTATCAGCTGGATCCAATAATTTGATATCAATTATTACTGAACAAATATTTAAATTAAAAGGGAGTTTAGAGAAATTGATTTTTTGTGGTACTTGTAAGCATTGGGTACACAAGAAGTAGCATTACAAGTTAATTTTTGATTTTTAACCAATTGTTATTTTATCAACTTGGGTGAATAGAGCTGTGTAAAAGAAGCGCATAACATTTTGAATTATGCAAATAGCATCAGTAAAATTTGTGCTGAAATTCGTGTTTTTCATTGGACACTTTTCTTTAATAATCCTTTAAAACAGTGGGCCAAAACATGAACCTCATCATTTTAAGAAATTCAGTAATTTCTTTAACATTTATTTATTTTTTAAACTATTTTTTATGAAACTTGGTACTCTTATGTAAAATTATATGCTCTTTCTGATTATGGAGTCAGATTTTATGTATCTTTTTACATTAAGCCATGAATTATAAATTAAATGTGTAAATTTCAAAGTTTTTCAAACTGGTACATTGTATCATACAGATTGTGAGGTATTTCAATATAGCTTTAATTTCTTTTAAGCCACTACATAGTGTCTGTATAACAGTAACCACACTATTACTATCTTTTTTGAAAGAAATTGTGTAATTGAAGCACAACACCATTTTTTAAAGCATTACACTGCACTAAAATTATTCTTTTAGCAAGGTTGTGGCAGGTTAGTTGCAGTTTTTCACAGTAAGGTCCTGCATATATTTGCTCCATAATATACTGGGAAAAAAATAAGATTGGATAAAATTAATAACCCGAACACTGCCACCCAGACCCTAAGTCCGGGTGGCAACAGTCCCCTCCCCAAGAACATGGTTACATCTAATATTTAACTGAAACGGTTACACGTCATTCAAACACTATCATATAAGAAAAAATAAAATAAAAGTCCAAAATGAGCATTTTTTTCCAATTTACAAGTTTGTTGTTTTTTTTCTTTTCACAATAATAAAGAAATGTAATGCTTTACTTTATTTTTTACATTTGGCCGGCCGGTCGGACAGCCAGACAAAATCTATATTTATATAAGATAATAAAAATAAAAATTGAAAAGTTTTGTGGTTTCTTAATGATTAACAATATTATTTGTCAATTAAAAATAAATGAGATCATTTCAAAGTAAAGGTAAGTGTGTTATGATTTTATGAGAGTGAGAGAAAGAGAGAGACAGACAGACAGAAAAAAGAAAGTGATAAAAAAGAAAAGAAAAGGCACTCGCCTTCTATTCTTTCCCTGCATGCTACTATTACAACTAGCTGTCAATTATGGTGCCAGTGATGGGAGTGGAAGCATGTTTACAAATTTTGTATTTTAAAATATGGGGTTCATATTTTTTATTCAGAATTCGACAGAATATACGTTTTAAAGAAATTTGCAAGACATTAAAAATTATCAAATATTTACATATTATACATCAAAATAATTCTGAAATTATCCTCTATATGGAGCTTGATGATTTATGTCGATACATCTTATCAATTTCGAAATGTTCATATTTAACTTTGAGCGGTCGTATCTTCGTTTCTAATAGTAATAAAAACCCAAATCACATGGTTCTCAAACTATTCATCTATGTTTAATTAACCTGTGAAATCTCAAGAATATTCAATAAAATCAATCCTCTGCATTTTAATCGGAATGTAAGGTATGAAAAAGAAAAATGAAAAAAACCAAAACAGTTTCCCTTTCTAGCGTTTTTTTTTTTCATTTTTAACTTGGAGTATAAAAATATTTAATCTATAAAGGCACATGGAATTAATATTATTGGAATGTGTATTTTATTCTCTTTCCATCCATATAATTGTTTTAAATATTGGATCACAAATAATAGAGATATAACTCGTTTAAGCACATTGGATGTGAAATTTGGCCGTTGTCCAACGAAAAGATGTTACTGGCTTGTAATGCTACAAGAAGTGCAGTAGAATTGCAGGTAGGTTGAGAGATGAGCAGTTTGTGTGCAAGAAGTGTAAGACAATGGAGATGGATGAGAACTCAGATGTGGACAACGTATATTTAGATGGCAAAACTATTGAGGTTGTCCATAAATTTTGTTATCTTGGTGATACCATTGGAACACAGGGAGCAGCTCGTGATGATGTGATAGCTAAAGTTAGGAGTGGATGAGTAAGTTCATGGAACTTCTGCCATTACTAACCAGCAGAGAATTACTACTGTTGATCAAGGAAAGATTCTATTAGGTATGTATATGCAGTGTGATGATGTATGAAAGTGAAATCTGAAATTGAGGATATGTGTTGCATGAAGAAAAATGATATGAGAATAATACGATGGATGTGCAACATGAGTCAGACCTGATATCTCAGAGGAATATTAAATCTGAACAATATAGATGTGAGCAGAACTAGAGATTTTGTTGGTTTGGTCATATTTAAATAATGGATGTGTGTGCTTGGGTTAGAAGATGTATATAACAGTTGAGATAGCAGGGTCAGTTGGCAGGGGAGGCCAAGGAAAACATGGGATGGCGTGATAAGGATGGATATGAGAGAATGATGGATAAATAAAAACCTGTCCAGAGATAGGTTAGTTTGGAAGTCAATTTCTAAAATCTCTCAAACACATGCTCGCATATCAAGAACAATACTTACGTCTGTTGAACCATTCAGAATGCCATTTTTGTAACTAGCATTGCTATCTGAACTGTCAGGAGTTCCTGGTCTACTATTAGTAGGTGATGATCCATGTTTTGGTGGGCGTCCTAAAGTGATTCAATTTGAAATAAAAACAAATTTAGTACAGTAGTTTGTGAGAAATAAAATTACATCAAATGCCTAAAAATGTTTCAAAATAATGAAAACTGAAAAGTAGAGACTGTTATGGACTTCAATAATGCTAAAATAAACATATAGAGAGTTGGCACCTGAAGACTTTTTTTTAATAAACAAGGGGATTTTCTTTAACTTTTCACCAATGCTAAAAGAAATACTACAAAGCCAGAAAAAAATACATAATGTAAGCCTTATATGAATTATAAACAAGAGTGCAAATTAATACATTCATTATTCAGTCATATTTTGGATATTTTTGCAAGTTGAACATAAAATACAAGTGTAACTTGACAAAGTCAATGATTTTATTTTTATTGGTGAGGTGCAAAAATAAACAATCGCTAAATTTATTTAATGCAATAGGTCGAACAGCTTTTTAACTTAATTTTTACTCTGTTTATGTCACCCACACTGATACCGCTAAACTGTTGACAAGTTTGCTTGCAGATTCAGTGCCAGTCGTCTGCCTTGATATTCTGCATTCAATGACAATCAAATGAGGTCTCCAGTTTGAATCAATTCTCAAGCCAGCCAGCCTAGACAAAGGCAATGGTCGCCAATCAGACGGCATGACACACTTTGGTTTTAGAGTATGAAAGCCACTCTTATAGGATGCCACTTGCCCCCGACCCTTTGACACCATCAAGAATTGTGAAATGTGCTGTCAATCCCAGCACCGCAGCTGTTTACCGAAACCAGAAGAAAAAAACAAAAAAAATAAAAACAAACAATAAATAGAGCCCACTAACTGACTATTTAATTTTTTAGCCTTTCTCAGTCAAAACGCCAGGTGTCCTCGGTTTTGATACTTCACGATTCATACGAGATATTGGATGGATAATAGCTACTTGTAGGAACGAGCCTCAAGAGGCCGCTTGCATGTTCCAGCGCATCTTCCTAGCTATCATCTGCGGCAATGCCATGTCTATTATGAGATCATCCTGCAACATCTAAGTCTTGATGAAGAAAACAGAAAACTCTTGTACAATTAAAATACACTTTTATTACTTTTTTTTTACCTTAAACTAAAAAAAATCTTCAATTAGAAAAGTTAGAGATTATTTCAGTTTAAAATCAATTCGGAGTAAAGATTTCTTTTTTTTTAATTTGAGGTTAAAAAGATTTAATCTCTGCAAAATCATAATATATTGTAAAGTTTTTAGTAGATATTGTTGATGTTATAACAGAACTTTAATGGTTCTGGCTTTTAAATTTGATTCAATCATATGGAATTGTAAATCCAATGGGGAAAAAGAGATGCATCTACAGTGTATAGTGTTAATACTTAGCTACAACCACAAAATTGCAAAAATGATGAAATGACACAAATTGACTATGTCTATATTAATAAAATTGTGTGACCGCTTCGCATGTTTGTGTCTCACCTGTTATTTACACTTTTTTTTATTTATTTTCTTACTATTAATCAATTATTTATTAAAATAAAAATGCCATAGCACAAATTATTAAAAAAACATTTTAGAATCCTATTTAAAAAATAATTTAACTATGAATTTAAATCGACCAGAATGCATCTTTTTTGGTTTGTTCGTAAATAAGAAAGAAACGAAAAATTACTTTGTGATTCTTCGAAATTTGAAAGGAATTTGGAAGCCTTTAAACTGCCAAATAGAAAGTCATCTCAGGCTCTAGAATTCTTCATGTATCGAAAGTTTTCAAAAATTTTATAACAATTTCGGGTTAATGACCAAACGATATTCCTGACTACACTGCTTGAGGTGTGTGTGATAGATGCCCATAGCCCACTCAGGAACGCTAATCACCTTGTGATAATGGTAGATATCACCTTAAACTTTCGACCCAAAACTGAAGATCCGTTGCTTGAAATGACTAGATATTACAAACGGGCTGATTGGGAATCCATCAGAAATCACATCAGAGATGCCCCATGGAGTAAAAACCTTTTCTCTCCCTGCTGAACAGAGTGCAAATGCGGTAACTGAATGGGTCAAAGCAGGCATAGAAGCCTATGTCGCCAAGCAGAAGTTCTCTAGTAAGCATGCCCCACTCTCCCCAGTGGTTCTCGTCAACCTATGCAGCTGCTATTGCACATACGCAGCAAGCATTCCGACAATTCAACTGTCATAAGTCAGATACAAATAGACAAAAAATTAAAGCATCAAGAAATCATTGTAAGAGTGTAATAGGCGCAGTCAAGAGTAGGTATACCGAGATGACCAGAAAACACTCTGGGTCGCAAAAATAAGGAACTCATGATTTCTAGAAAATCTATAATAGTGTGTTGAAAAATGGGCAATCAACAATTCCAACGACCATGATGTCACTTGCACAACAACTGACAAGGCTGAACTGCTTGCCCAACGGTTCGCCTTGAACTCCCTCCCAAATTTCCCACTGCAGACAGAAACCAAACTCAATGATCTGATCATCACTGCTTCCTATGTCCATAAAAAACTTAGACACCCCCAAAGCATGTGGGCCAGATCTTATCCCTGCTATATTAATACAGAAATGCTCTGCTGAACTTGTCCTCTTCAAACTCTACAACAAATGCCCTGCCGAATCTTGTTAACCTGACAGATGGAAAATTACCTCTGTAGTACCAGTCTTCAAAAATTCTGGCGAAAGAACTGTCCCGCAAAACTATCGCCCTATCAGTCTCCTCCTGCTCTTCGCTAAAATCTTTGAGTCGTTAATTAATCTAGCGATAGTCCACTATCTTGTTAATGCTAAACTTCTATCGGACCGACAGTATGGATTTAGGCAAGCCCGTTCTACTGCAGATATCCTAACGATTAATTCTGAAAACATATACCATACATTGGACAAGGCAGGTGAAGCTAGGGCAGTAGCACTTGATATATCCAAAGCCTTTGACAAGGTCTGGCATGAAGGTCTTCTCATGAAAATTAATTTGCATTTATTGTTATGGGTTTTACGGCATGTCAACACTTTGGATCATTTTATGCCGAATACATATGGGTTGATAGGGGAGGGGCCTCTTTTGTTTTAGTTGATTTAAGTAATGTTTTTCTTTTTTAATTTTTTCCTAGAGGCTGATTTTTTTGACGTATGAAAGTATGATGTGAGGGTTGTTTTTTATAAAAAGGTCTTTAATTTCTTGTTGCTACAAAATCAATGCCGTCAGTTAGAATGTGTTTAATTTTGAGTTGGGTTTGACATGGTATACAAATCGGTTGGTTTTCTTTTCTCAAGAGATATGACTGGGTTAAATGTGTATGGCCCATTTTTATTCTTGCTAGGGCGACTTCTTTTCTGTTTAGTTTGGTATTTTGTTTCTGCTTTTTTTATTTTTGGCCATTATTTTGTATAGTTTGTTGTTGGGAAATTCATTCCAGTAAGTCTGCCATTCATCCATTGTGTATGTATTAATATGTCTTTTAAGGTCTGAGTAGGGGATTTTAAAATTTAGATCAGTTGGGACGTTTAATGCAGTTTTTGCTGATGAATCGTTTAATTCATTTCCTTTGATATCCGTGTCACTAATTTCTTTTTGGCTATTTACTATTGTTTGTTTGTTGGTGTTTAACAACCTTTCAACCATTATAAGGTCATCTCAGGTCAAACTTTTTTTTTTTGACTCAGATACTTTTTGCAATGTTTCTTTAGGGAGTTGTTTTTTGTTTTTAGCGTGTAGGATTTGACTATTCTTGATGTATGATCATTTTGTTTGATTTTCAAATTTTGGTATGCTTTTTTTGGGGGAGGGGGGGTATTATTTAGGTCATTCTTTTGAAGAGAATTTTTCAAATTGTCTGCTTGGTGACAAAATAATTACCTTTCCTATTCAAGTTAATTGGTATTTTTCTTGTCTGATATTTTGTTAATACTGGATTAAAATTATTTTTTTTTAAATACTTTTGTACAAGTTGGTTTCTTTAAGAAATCCTACTATTTGAGACGGAGCTATATTTTCAAATAATGTTTTTATATTTGTTGCTTTGTAATATTTGTTGCGTATATGTGCATATTTTTTGCATTTGATTAGTATGTGTTTTGTCCTTCATTGCAATGGTTACACAGAGGCTCATCTTCTCCAAGTAGGTGTATGTGGGTCAGTCTTGTGTGTCCAATACGTGTACGGGTTAATACTGTGTCTTCCCTTTGATTGGTTGTCATATTTTTGTTTTCTGTTCAGACTATATTCATACAACTGTTTTGAGGAAAGGTTTTCCATATTGCTTGCCATTTTGATTTTATGTGTCCTTTGACTTTTCTTTTCAAATCTGTATATGGTATTTTGATATTATTGATATCTTTGTTCAGAGCATTTTTGGCTAATTTGTCTGCCTTTTCATTGCCTTTAATACCAACATGGCTTGGTATCCGTACCAAGATTAATTCCTTTTGTGTTTTCACTAAGTTATGATGTTTTTCTAGTATGTTGAAGATGTAAAGGTGGTACGATCTTTTCTTCTAGGGCAATGAGGGAAGATAAGAAGTCTGTAAATATTATGAACTGTTTTTCTGGTAATTCCTTTACGAGATCAATTGCCATGTTTATTGCTTGCATTTCAGTAGTAAAGATAGAAGCGTTGTTGGTTAGCCTTATAGTCTTTTGTTTATAGACGCTAGTGGCTGCTGCTGCTCCGACTTTTTCCTTATCTTTAGACCAAACTGTATAGATTGCTATACGTGTTATATTGTTCTCTAAGTACTCCAAATCTGTATTGGTATTCGTTTTCAGGGGTTACTTCTTTTTTGTTTTCCTCTCTCAGTGTGAGATCTATTATCAGTTTGGTTAGCATCCATGGTGGTATATTTGAGGTAGTCCATTGCGATATGTTGTCAGGGTTATTGTTAATTTGGGAGTTGGCTTCTTTAATGCGTATTCCTAGAGGATGTATGATTGAGGGTTTACTGGTATAAAAGTGGGTGTATTGTGAAGTGAATATTTTTTTATATGTTGGGTTATTGGGTTCATTTTGAATTTTTAGCATATATTGGAGTGAAAGCTTTTCCCATCTTAGATGTAATGGGAGTTTGTTGGCTTCTACATAGAGACTTTGCATAGGGGATGTACGAAAAGCATTCAGACATAATCTTAGTCCTTGATTTTGTATCGGTTGTAGTCTTTTGACGTATGACTCATGGGCTGCACTATAGATTATACTGCGATAATCTAATTTTGATGTGATCAATGCTCTATAAATGAGTAGCTTCTTTTTACAATCAGCTTCCCAGTCAATTTTTGATAGGATTTTCAAGAGATTTAAGCTTTAAATACATTTTTATCTTAAGTATTCTGTGTGGTCCTTGAAATTCAGTTTGCTATCAAGAATAAGGCCTAAATATTTGGTTTGTTAAATTATTGGTATGTTGGTATTATTTATTTTGAGTTGCGGGTCAGGATGTAGCGTTCTTTTGTTACAGAAATGTATGCATACTGTTTTGTTTTTAGAAAATCTGAATCCATTTCTGTTTGCCCATTTTTCAATTTTATTAATGCAGTTTTGCATCTTTCTTTCTGCTATTGACATGTGTGGGGATGACCAGGCAATAGAAAAGTCATCCAAAATAGAGTTTTCTCAAATTCAGGATTAACCTCCTGGATAACACTACTTATCATAAAATGTGTCACTAATAAAATGCTGCCCTGGGGTACTCCCATGTCTTGTTTGTGTAGTTTTGACATTGTTGATCCATTTCTAACTCTGAAAATACGATTTGAGAGAAAGTTTTGTATAAATGTGGTTAGTCTACCCTTTAGACCTATGTTGTATGTCTTTCATAATTCCATACTTCCATGTAGTGTCATATGTCTTCTCGAGGTCGAAAAAAAATGCGATAACATGACTCAGTACAAAGCCATCTCTGATAAAGGTTTCAAGTCATACTAGTGATACTTCGGTTTTGTCGAAAACCACTTTGGTATTTGGATATGCACTGATATTTCTCTATATACCACTTCAATCTCTCATTCACCATTCTCTCCATTGTCTTACACAAACAGCTAGTTAGAGACATAGGTCGGTAGTTTGTTGGGTTTTTCCTGATTTCAGTATTTGTATGATTATGGCTTCCCACCAAGTTTCCGGATAGCTGCCTGCATACCAAATTTGATTGAAAATCTCTAGTAATATTTTTAGAGATGTTGTTGGTAATTGTTTCAGAAATTGATAGTGTAGATCGTCTGGTCCTGTTGCTGTATCATTGGATTTTTTGAGAGAGTCTTTCAATTCAGTGATAGTAAATGGGAGGTTGTAATTTTCTGTATTGTCTGATGTGAAGTTTAGTTTTTGCCTTTCAACATTGTTCCTAAGTTTTTGAAATGTAGGATCGCACTGTTTTCTCGAGGAGTTGTTTTCAAATTCTTCCGCCAACAAGTTGGCAATATCTTCCCTTTCTGTACATTTTTCCCCATTTGTTTTTTTAAAGTGAAATTTGGATGTAGTCATTTTACCATTCATTTTCCTAGTCATATCCCATACTTTTTTTTATTGGAGATATATTGTTTCCAGGCTTCTCTTTTGCTTTTTTTAATAATGCGCCGCGCGTTCACGCGGGTTTGTTGATATTTTTGTAAATTGTTTGTGGTAGAGTTTGTTTCAAACATTCTTTTTGCTTTTTTCCGTTTTTTGATAGCTTCTTTACATTCTGTATTGATCCAAGGGTTTTGTTTGGTATGTGAGATTGTTGAGGATTTCGGGATTGTTTCTGTTGCTATCTGTATTAGAATATTTGTCAGTCTTATGATTGGGTTTGGTTCTTTGAGAATTTCTTTTTTAATTAGGGATGTACAGAGGTCTTTAAATTGGGGCCAGTTGGCTTTGGGTATTTGCCACTCGGGTATTTTGTCCTTTGTTATTGGTTTATTTGTATCTATGAATATAGGTGTGTGATCACTTTCGCATTGGTCATCATGGGTTCTCCAAATAAAGTCCATGAAGATGGTGGGAGAGCAGATTGATAGGTCGATGGCTGACATTGAACCTATTCCTGGGTGTATGTAAGTATAGCTTTTGTTGTTTAGCAAACATATCTGTTGTTTCAAGTATTGTTTCTATGATTTTACCATTTGGGTCGGAATCGTTACATCCCCATTCTCTACATTAAAAACCGACCATCTGTCTAACTCCACCTTCATAGGGGAGCAAGTAAATAGGGACACCATATCTGCAATGTTTTTAAATATTTGTTTGTTTCATTTGTTTATTAAAAAGTTTTGTAAATAAAACTATGTATTTTTAAGATTTTATTTTATTATGTTTGTACAGTGGAACTCATCGATAGTAGAATTCCTCTATAGTGAAAACTCTGTTATAGTAGACATTTTTCTTTCTTTTTCTTTTTCTTTAAATTCTAACGACTATATTCGTTCCCATAATAAAAAAAAAAGAGCAAAAACATTCCTTTTTATAGTACTGCACATCTAAAAAACAACAATAGGGTTAAGGCTTTCAAAATTCATACTAGAATTGTCTGCAAAGACCTGTGCTCTAACGGATAAAGTATTAAGTAAAAATTCAGTTCTAAGTGACACTCTTCTACAATTGCGAATTACTTAGGACTTCTGCCCAATCATGGCTGACTGAACAAGAGTATGTTACCCCTGTGGATTAAATAAGGAGTTCCGTTCAAAGTTCTGTGCGGGTTCCCGGGTCCGATGGAGGGATTCCCGAGTTCTACAGGATGCACCTGAGGAAAGTCGGGGGTTGCATCGTTCGGGGCATTGTGAAAATAACACTGCAAGATGAGAACAGTAGTCTGAATAATCCCAAACATTCTAGGAGTAAATTGTTTAAATTCTACTCCCCCATTGGTCACTATAGAGAAATTCTACTGTAAATAAATACTTAATGTAGGGAAAGATTTGTTTAAAGAAAAAGAGGGGTATACTCTTTTTCTTAAAACAAATATTTCCCTACATTTAAAACCAACCTAAAGTTTTTACCTTTTTTATTTTAATGAAAAAACTTCTCTTTTTTTAATCTCTAAAGTTTACACAACAAAACGTTTTTGTAAACCAATCTGAGAAGGCAACCCAAAGTAAAAGAACAAGACACCAGTGTCAACCCAACATATGTCCTTTTGGTATTTGCTGATTCTCAAGTTTAATTGATCAGAGTCATAAAACTGGACCCTGGAATCAAAGTAATACAGCAGTCTAGAGTCATCAAAGTTGAAAAAACAAACATTATCATCATTAAATAAGTGTACCAAAAGTAGACATTTATAGATTTTAATATTTACTTAGTAATATCAAAAGATTTTAATAGTTTCATAGCTATTCTAAAAAGAATAGAAAATATTTTTTTAAGAAATTGATTACAATTATGATTCTTGTTTATTTTCCTTAAAATTTGGAATAATTAATTGACATGGTAAAATAAAGCCGACAGAATATGATTTGTAATTTCTATTACAATTATAAAAATAGTAAGAAGAGTTAACATACCTCTCGGCCGCTTTACTGCTGGTGCTAAATTAGATCCAACCAAATAATTCATTCGTTTCTTCTAAAAACAAAAATTTAAATTACATAAATATACTGGAAAAACACTAGAAAGATCAAACAATAAAACACCAAGATCAACAACCGACTCACTTGAAAAATTAAGTCTTTTTAAAGCATTATACCAATCAAGGTGCAAACGATATTTGTTTGCAATTTTCAATTGCTAATTTTATGCATTTTTTTAAACTCAAATTTTCAGTCTTTTTTTTTTCATGAAAACTGACTATATTTCCATTCCTTTATTTGCAGAATAATTGACTATGGACAATTTTGAACCTCGATATTTATGAAAGAAACACAGTTCATCTTGGAATCAATGCCGGAGGGATAAATAAGGAGATTTCAGACTTACTCAGTATCAGCAGAAGAATGGTAGAAAATGTCAAAAAGGAATTGAAAGATTCAGGATTCGACTATAAGATGACATCAGAAAAACACATGAGCGCCGATCTGACATCAGAATAGTGTCATCAAGGTGATGAAATACAATACTACTTGTTCCCTAAGGACGTCAAGCTGAATAGCGATGACTACATCCACGTTATGAGCGAGGTAGTGAAAACCGTTGATTGATCAGGTAGGTGCAGGTAGGTCGTACCTGTGACAGCAAGACTCGCCAACTGGCATGGCTATCAGAGAACTTTGTCGACCAAACTTCATCTGATATTTGTCCTCCCAGCTCACTGTATTGTAACCTCCTTAACTTCTTGGTATAGGGTGTGGTGGGACGAAACACCAACAAATCCAGCTATAACACAAAGAATCACAGAGCCTTTAGGGGCCCAAGCTGGGAGACAGCGACAAAGGTCTCTAAGCAATTCCAAGGCTGTTTTTTGATGACTCATCAAAGCCAAAGGCGGGTTTATCGAGTAAAATTGATAGAACAAGTCCTGAAGACAAACCAAAGATTGATGAAGAAATCTAAAAAGACAATTATTTTGTAAACAAATATCACCCACACTCTGTATACATTTTCAAAGATTTTATTTGAAAAGACACTTGTATATTTACAAACAAAATGGCCCATTTTATATATCAACTAGCAGAACCCGTGCCCCGGCGTTGCCCAGGAGAGATATAAATTAAAATAAAAGAAGTAATAGAGCATAAATTCGTAAAAAGAGGTTGAGAAGAACCCTGTAAGTAATTTAAGTGATTAAAATAGGATTTATGCATGTTTTTAATCAAACAAAATAGATTTATAATAATTATAAGAAGAAAAGGGATAATATAGAACTTATTAGTTTTAGCTATGCAAGAAGAATATCTTAAAAGATATGTCACAGTTGATGAATTTTCAAATGAAACCAAATTAGAATAAATAATGGTAATGGTTGTGACCCAACAGGTCACCAGTACTTATAGTAACTAATAAATGGGTGGCTTATTTTAAATACAAATAAACGAATAAAACAAAATGTACATTCATAAAACAAAAAAATAAAAATCAATGACAGAATATTTTATTGATTTAAGTTTATATTCAAAACCAAAATTATAAATTGAAATGATATCAACAATTTTAAAAGAAATTAACAATAACTGACTGAACTGAGAAAACATTTTTACCAGAAGTGATAAAAAAACGGCTAAATTTATCATTTGTTTCCCATTGATTAATACTACAATTTAGTTGTTTCTCATCAATTTATTTTTTCGAATTTATTAAAGTAAGCATTTAAATAAACTTATTAAATTAGTCTTTAATTCTAATTAACATTAAATTAAAATAAATTACATTTTTGTTCTGTTTATGAAAAATAAAATATAACATCACGGATAAATTTATATAGTTTAAAAATGGCTGCATTTCAGATGATGTTGCCATGATGTAATGTGTTAAGCAATTCAGCTTCAGACCCATAGTTTTTTGTTATAGATTCTGAGAAAGATGAAGTGTAACACAAATAAAAGTTTATTAGATTATCAAGACAAAAGACAACTATACATTTCTGTGATTCTAAAGCATAAAACCTTTATCTTGCAGTAGATTTAGAAATGTATTGTTTCGAAGAGAGAGAAAAAAGATGAAAGTGAAATCAAATCACCGACTTACATCACTTTCCAAACCATAACTGAATTGTGGATTGGCTGTACTCCTCCTTTTTCGTTCTGACCTCTTACTTTGTAATTCTGTAAAAGAAAACATTTTTTTGTTATTATTTTTTAAAACTAAGCCACCACTTATAAAGGCCAAAAGCCACTTAAGGATGAGAGTTATTTAGATGGGTGGATTGTCAGTTTAATGATCAACAATATTACGAGAGGATTGAAAATAATGAATGAAATGAAGGAAATTTGATTACTTAAGGATGGTTTGACAAGTATTTGTTGACTTTGGACTTGAAGACGACCATGTTGCAGTCTGCAGGGAAGCAGTGACATGATTCCACAGATGGAAAGTTTTTGGAAAGAAACTGTTCATAGAAATTCTGTTTGATATTATGTACATGGTGGAAGAAAGCAAATTGATTTGCAGGTGTGGTAGGAAGATGGGTTCTTTCTGTGAATGTTTTATAAGGAGAAACCAGAGATTGAAACTTAGTTGAGCATAGAAATAATGATAGAATAGAGTAAGACTAGCAACCTCTCTTTTGTGAGAAAGGGGCTGTAGAGAAGAAAAGAGATCATACCCCACTAGATTGCAAAGTCGATTTTGTACTCAAGGCAAGAAAAAGTGCTCTGGGCAATATCACTCCAGATCAGGAGTCCGATAGCAGTAGAATTATCCAACCAGTTTTCCAGCAACCTTAGCAACATATTGAATGCAAGTCTTCCATTTCAGATCTGGTTGGTTGGTTGGTTGGTTGGTTGTTGTACAGCATATCAACCCTTTTTTGGTTATTTGATGCCAAATCCGGTCATTTTGGTAGAGGTTTTTATGTTTCAAGTTATTTATATCTTCAAATATGTATTCAAGGTGTTTGGTTTTATTGTTTTATAAAGGAAAATTGTTGTTTTTGTTTTTGCAGAACATGATTGAGTTTTGCAATGGGGGGGGGGATAAAAATTAAAATAACATCAATGTTTGGTTTGGTTTACGGCATAACAGCCATCTAGGGGTTATTTAATGGTGACTAACATTGTCAAATGAAGTCTCAAGATAGGTCAATTTATTTCATATTGTTTTTGGGGAAAAAAAAATGAGATTAAATTTTTTTGAACAGTCCAACTTCTTTAATGAAGTCTAAGATTTTGGTCAGATTTGTGTCTTTAAACAAGTCCTTTAGATTTTTCGAGTTGTAATATTTCCTTCGGCTTTGTTGTAGATCCTGACAGTCTATTAATATATGTTTGACTGTAAAAGGTTCTTGACATGATATACCCACGAAGTCTGGCTACTATAACCTCTTCTCTTCTTGCCTTTCTGTAGTCTAAGGGCCGCTCAGCAATAGTTGGCCAAATCTTGCATAATTTATTACTTTTGCATTCATCCCAAGATTCTTGCCATTTTTCTTTGATTAACCTGTTTATAGAAGGTCGAAGATCAGTGCATAGAATCCTAGCATTGGTAGGTATCATGTTCAGCAATTCTTTTGCTGCTCTATATGTTTTTTCGTTTCCACGAATATGACTCTGTATCCAGCATAATTTAATTTTACACTGTTTCTCGTTATAGATAGAGGTGATCTTATTTGAAAATATTTGTGATTAGAGGGTTATCCATTTTTTTGTTCTTCAGTTCTGTGAGCACTGATAGGGAGACGAAGAAGATTATGAATTTATCTGTTTAATTACTTTCTATTATTCTCACAGCCAGGTATAAGGCTGTAGCTTCTGCACTAAAAATTGATGCTTTGTCAGATAGTCCACGCTGCCTTTTAATCTTATCCGAAATAGCAGCGCATCCAACTCTGTCTGCATCTTTAGAACCATCAGTGTAAATGTATTTGTATACAGGGTGGTTTTCCAAGATCACTTAAGTTTTTCTTGGAAAATATATGGATGAGTATTTTTCTTGTCTAAGTTGTTCAGTGCTAGGATCATTTCTGGAGGTCTGATGATCCAAGGTTCAGTTTCAGATAAAGTGAAAATGTCAATGTAGGAAAGTTGGATTTTAGATTCTTTTATAATGGGTTCCATTCTAAGGCACAAAGGTTTTATCATTTTTCTTTTTTGTTCAAAAAAGGTTTTGAGTTTTGGGTTAAATATACAGTCATATGCTGGGTTGTTTGGACATGATTTTAATTTTATTATGTATTGCAGGACCAATTTTTCATTTCTAATCTGAAGGGGTGCTTCATGGGCTTCTGCATATAGGCTCTCAACTGAGGAGGTTCTGTATGCACCTAATACCAGTCACAAGCTTTTATGGTAGATGGTATCAAGTTCTTTTAAATAGGAGTTTCTGGCTGACTTATAGATAAGGCTGCCATAGTCCAGTATCGGGTGGATTTTAGTGCGGTAGATATGTAAGAGTGTTTGTCTATCAGCTCCCCAGTCTGTGTTGGCGAGTATGTGTAAGAGTTGTGTAGCTTTAGTACATTTTTTTTTCAGATATTTTATATGGGGAATAAAATTAAGTTTTTTTTAATTAAATATCATACCCAGAAATTTGTACTCGTTGACGACTGGGATCTGTTCTCCTTTGATCTTAATAATGAGGTCATTATGTATCTTTGTCTAGAGCAAAAGTTCAAGCATTTTGTTTTCATTTTAGAGAAATTGAAACCGTTTTGTGTTGCCCATTTTGTTTATGTTAAATTGAAGGTGTCGTTCAATCATGTTTATATATTTAGATCTATAGGAGGTCATCTACATATAAGGCACCTTCAATCCCTGATGTTTCTGTTGCAATGTCTTTGAGGATATTATTAACTTTAATATTAAACACGGTTACTGAGAGAATATTTCCCTGGGGAACTCCTGTCTCTTGCTCTTTTTTATCCGAGAGTATTTCCCACTCTAATTTGGAAGGTTCTATTGTTTATGAAATTTCCTGTGAATATGGAAAGTTTGCTATTTAGGCATAATTCTTTTAGGTCATTCATAATACCATATTGCCATGTGCTATATCATAGGCTTTTTCGATATCAAAGAATATTGCAGTTACATGTTGCGGTTGGATAAAAGCCTCTCTTATGTAGGTTTCAAGATGCACTAGGTTATCTATGGTGCTTCTGTTTTTCCTAAAACAAGATTGAAATTTGGATAGTAGGTTGTTTTTTTCTAGGTACCATACAAGCCTTTTATTAATCATTCTTTCACGTGTTTTGCATAAGCAACTAGTTAGGGCTATAGGCCTTTAGTTTTTAGGGTTTGTGGTGTTGTCTTTAGGGATTTTTCTTTTTTGTTTGTCTGGGTCTGTTTTCATTGCTTTTGGAATGGGGATTACTATAGCTGTTTCCACTGAGGGGATTTCACCTTTGTTCCATATGTCATTGTATATTTTTAGGAGGTAATTTAGAGATATTAAGCATAATTTTTTCAAGAATTCATACTGAATCTCGTCTTGACCAACAGATGAGTTATGAGTTTCATTCAAAGCTTCCTGTAGTTCTGTTATGGCAAAGTTTTTGTTGTAGGTTATTTTATTATTATTGAAGTTGATTTTTTTCTTTTTCTTTATTTGTCTGATTTTTTGGAAGTTAGGATTTCCCTTTTGGTGGGAAGAGTTTCTAGCAAAGTTATCTGCAAGCATATTTGCAATTTCCTCCTTGGTAGTGGCTTCTATATTGTTTTGGTGCAATTGATTTAATGAGGTGTTAGAATATTTGCCTGAGATTTTCGTATCATTTTCCAGATTGTTTTAATTTTAGTCTTGTTGTTGAGTTTGGATACAAAATTCTGCCAGGAAGTTTTTTTTTTTTTTTTTTTTTTGTTGGAATTGGAAGTTTTAGGTATGCTTTCTTCAGCAATTTCTAGGAGTGTTTTGGAGAAATATGTTATGTGGTCTTTGTCATTATTTGATTTGAGAGGGAGTTTATTTTGGCATAGAATTTTATATTTATCCCAGTTTGCTCTGTTACGGTTCCAGTATGAGATTTTTTCTCCTGTTTTGGAATTGGATTTTTCTAAAATTATAGGTAAATGGTCACTGCCACAGGTATTGTTGAGTACTTTCCAATTAAAATCTAGGAAAGTAGTGGGGTCACATAGTGTGAGGTCTAATGCAGAATATGAGCCTGTTGCTAGGTGGAGGTAGGTGTATGTTTTTTTGATTGAAAAGATGTAGATTCCTTTTATTAATTATGTTTTCTATAATTTTGTCTTTTCCATTGGTTTCTTTACTTCCCAAAATTTGATTATGACTATTGAAGTCACCAGCTAGGATGTAAGGTTTGGGAAGTTGTATAATTAAGTTATCCAGCTCCGTTTCATTAATCTTCTCTTTCGGTGGTAAGTATAGGGAACAGATTGTTATCCTTTTTATGGAGAGATATTGATATGGCAACTGCCTGCAAGTTTGATTTTAAAGAGATTTGCTTATGTGGTATTTTGCTATTTACAATGATGGAGGTGCTTCCTGAGGCTCTGACATTACTATTGTGGATATAATTATATGAGGTATGATTTTTAATATTTATTTTGCAATTTTCTTGGAGGTGATTTTCCTGAAGGCAGACAACTACTTGAGTTAAGTTTTTCATGAGTATAAGCCATTCTTCATAATTTGGTTTTATACCACGTATGTTCCACTGTAAGATCTTATGAGAGGGTATTATTTGTTTGTAGAAGTTTGGGGATGTTCATTCAATTCCATTTTATCTGGTATTTTTTTTTTAGGTTTGTTCCTGGTTCTTCATTTGGGTTTTTTTATTTCTAGTTTGTGCCTAGATTGGGATCATTGTCGTGATTTTTCGGATTCTAGGCTTTTTGATTTGATTTTGTTAGGGCTTTTGAAGTTTCTCTATCTTGAACTTCTTTCTTGGTTTTGAATTTCCACCAGTTCAAATTTGGTTTCACTCTCAATTAGCAACATTTCTGCTTTCTGTTTGTTGTATTGTTTTTTGTAAGGAGGTTTCACTTTTGTAAGCTGTTTGGGTTGAGGTTGTTTTAGGCTTGTAGCATCTTTAGTCCCATCAATCTGGGATTGAGGATTTTTCTTTTGATCCAATTCCATGTTATCTAGTTGTCAGGGTGACTGTTTTCTTTTAATATCCCAAACAAAAGTTTTATTTTCATTATATCTAAAATCTTTTAATATAGACACATACATTTTTGCAAACCATAAACAATGGTACCAAATTTATTTTGGTAGCTCAATTAGCCACCAAGTTATGACCATTTAAAGTTTGTTGGAAATTAGAAAATTTGCCATCTTGTGTGCTATTGGTCGCAAAGCCAATTTTAACAATGTATAACTGAAAATGCATGCTTCAAACAGATGAAAAATCCTTACAAATGTAATGTCATCTTGTGCTAAATGAAAATTATGACTAATGGAAGCAATAATTATCAGATCAAACCAGCCTAAACATTGGGCAAAATCCCATTAACCCCCCCCGAAAAAAAATACAAAGATTACACGGAAAGGCAACTTTGACTGTTCATATAAGTTTCAGTTTGACAGCTAACGCATTGAATCTTCTTCATATGATTCATAGCACATTAGAGACCGAGCTAAATTATTCATTTTATAGTAAATAAATTAAAAAAAACCTCATATTTGGATCTTGTAAAAACAAATGTAAACACAATCTACAATATCAATACTTTTTGTCAGATATATTTTAACTTGAGTGAATTCATGCAGTTTTAAACTCGCTAAAAAAAAAAAAGACTCACAGCAAAATTTAGAAGTTTCAGAAAAGTTTTTTTTCTTCTTTTTTCAAGCAAATCTTTATTACAAAGCTTTAAACTTGAAAAAAAATTCCTATGCGTTTTTTTTAGACGATCATGTGTAGTATTAAGTCTTTGTGGGAGGAGGTGTGTGTGTGTGTGTGGGGGGGGGGCTTGCCACTCAGACTTCAGGAAGGTGGTAGAGGCAATTACGTGTGAACTCCCTGAAAACTTGACAGAAAAAAAAAACAAAACAATTATTTTAGAATTTAGAGTGGAGGTATTGGTGTCACATGAACTTAATATGAAATGGTTCACTATTTCTGGGTCATTCTAGCATTTTAGGGCAGTTAATAATTTTTTTTCTATGTGAAATAAATCCTGTGCGTTTTTCTTTATGGGGGGCTGCTCCCCCCCCCCTCCTTTTTAGACAATTATGTCTGGTCTTAATGGGCTTTTTATAGGATAGGGGCTTTCCACGTGGACTTAGGGTTAGTGATAAGGTTAAGGAAGGGGTTTTGTTTTGGATGGAGTTGCCATTCGGACTTAGGGTTAAAGCATGCCCATCGTAATAGTAAACTAGTTTACTAGATTACTTAGGTCACGGTTAAAAAAGTTTATTTTAGGGGTGGCTTGTCACTCAGATTTAAGGTTAATGGTACAACACGTTCAAGAGAAGGCATTATTAGGAGGTGGGCTTGTCACTCGAACCTAGAATTAGTGGAAGAGTCATTATTTATTTTATATCATGTTTTCAGCTTGAAAAATATTTTTAAAATTGTACTGAAGGGCAAGAATGGCTGGGAAATGGGAGATCATTTTACGTTAAATTTATATGCGAAACTGATACCCCCACTCTAAATTCTAAATTATTTTTTTTGTCTTTTTTCTTTTTTCCGCCTAAAAAATTAGAATCTTATTTATTTTTTAATTGGCAAATTATTATAATTACTTATCATTATTACTAGAATTAAAGTTTGAAAGTTGAGTATATTTGACAACCAGTATTTCTTCAAGTATTTTTTATAAAAGAACCACAAAGCATTAACTTTTTTAAGAATAAAGTATTTTTGTCATCTTTTTCTTTTACAAACTCTGTAAACGAATTTTACGAAGCTTACTGTTTAAACTAGCTGCTGCTGCTGATTTCTATATCAGCAACACTAGTTAAATTGTTGACTTTCGTTCAAAAAGGGACAATATTTTTTTGGATAGAGTAATTCAAAATTACTACTAGCGAAAGAGAAAACAACATATAATTATAATTTGAATGAATAAAAATAGGTAAAAGATTTATTTATTTACTAGGTTGGGGTATGAAAAATATTTTTTTTAAATGTTCGATACACGATATGGTGCAGTTTTATTTTTTAAGATTATAAAAAAAAGAATGGATCTTTGATATATCCATCAGCAGCAGTCGTTTGTTGATGTTTTCGATTTTTCAATAGCAGTTTTGATGTGTAGAGCTTATAGATGATTAAAAAAATTTATTTGCGCGGACGTACCTCCAATTTTATATGTGGCACGTCTAGAGCTATGGGCGTAGTAATATGACACCAACAGATTATTAAAGGCGGATCATTTCTCTACAAAATGGTGAAATTTAAGAATTTTTTTTACACTGAATTTCTTTTAGATTTTATTTCCTAAAGTTTTCTTTGAAATGCAACTTAAACCCCTATGTTAAGCCCACCACATTAACGAGTGATCTTTTTCTTTCAGATAAGACTATTTTTATATGCATAGTGACACACAATTTCGCACGCAACAAATTTGAAAAACATTTTTCTGACATAAAAAATAAAACATCTGTCACCGAAAATAGTGACCTAACTTGAAGTGGTTTGGGAAAAAAACTTAAGGCAAGAGAAAGAATTGTACGTTTATAAAGAGAAAAGATTAAATTTACTTTACATCCAAATTTTATCAAAATAACCCCAAAAATAAACAAGATATCACAAGTTGAAATTGTATGGAATTTCACTATTTTTTAACATATTTCACCAGGAAATCAGCCCGGTTTGGGATACCTACTAGTAGAGATTTTAGTTCTTTCACTAGATCCGGTAGGTTGTGTTCATTTTGTAGGGTTAATGGGTTTGATCGTTGGGTTGCTTCTGCATAAGTGTTGTTTTTGAAATATGCTTCAACAATCTTTCGTGCTTCTGGGTAGGATAAGTTTCTCTTATGTTTAATTTCAGTTATTTCTCTTTCTTTTTGGTAGATTTTGCAGTTTTCAGAGTAGGCCGGATGGCCGTTATTACAATTTGAACATTTTTCGATGTTATGGCATTCATCTTCTGTGTGGTTGGGGTCTTTTTCACCACATTTCAAACATATTTTAATTCCTCTACATATTTCTCTATGATGCCCATATTTTTAGCATTTGTGACATCTTAGGGATGTAGGGATATATTGTTCTACCTTTTTAAATTAGGTAGCCAATTTTTACTTTTTTGGGAATTGTAGGCGTGTCAAAGGTCAGTATATAGGTATTAGTTGGTATTGTCTGACCATTTCTTTTCATAGTTATGCGTATGAGAACAATTACGCCTTGTTTTTTAATGCCGTTCTTATTTCTTCCGTAGTTGCCAAGGACAAATCTTGGTTCCTTATGACTTCTTTAGAAGTATTTAGCTTTTCATGTGGAAAAACTTTACATTTATGGTTGTAGAAATAGATTTTGGGCATCTTTATTGTTGTTTACTTCTACAAGAAGATTTCTGTTTCTTAGTTTTTTAATTGACTTTGGATTGCTCTTGCTGGTAAGTTTTTTTTCGATTAAAAATGGTGATAATTCACTCATTTTTTTGCTTTCTAGTTCTATAACTAGGAATCTTGGAAAATAGGTTGTTTTTTTTGGTGCGTTGTATATTTTTTCGTCCTCTGAGCTTGAGGTTCATGAGACATTAGAGTAGTATTTTTAAAGGGTTTTTGGGAGAAAATGATCCATGTGTTATTTTTGTTTTTTTCATCACCCTTGCTCTTCATCTGCTCGGAGCCCTTTGTGGGAATTGCCAGGGAGGAAACCCATTCGCCCTGGCACCAGATACAGAGATGATATACTTAGTCTAGATTAAGAACTGAGCACCTGTTTTCCTTTGATTTGGATTTTTTAAGAAAAATGTCAGGGATGTCGCAGCCATGTCAATGCTTTGTTCGCCATAACCAATTGACACCGCTTTTCACCATATTTTGGAGATAGTTGTTAGTGGGGGTTGGAATAGGAATGTTAATTGTAGTGAGTAGATTGGTGTGGATTTTATATGGTGGGGCTTGACGTGACCAGCCGATTGATTGGATCGGGCCTCTCCAATTGCCCATCTAAGAGCCAAAGTGGGGTGTTGCAGTGTACATATCCACTACTTTCCTGGGTTATGCACCTTGAACATCACGGGTTGCCACCCACGGCAAACTGGTGGGTGTATAAAATAGGAGAGAGTGAGAGAGAAAGGAGGTAAATTGTTGGTTTTGTTTTTTGCTTTGCAGAACATGATTGAGTTTTGCAAAAAGGGAGAAAAACAAAAAAACTTCAATGTTAGGTGTATTTTTGTCCAGGAAGCCTATATCTTCAGCCAGCCTTATCTGGGATTTTCTAAAGGAGAGACCTGTTCATTTCAACTGTGGCAAAACAAGGATCGGTAGTGAAAGAAGATAAGTTTAGCTTTAAAAGAGTTAAAAGTAACACTTTTTCCCCCCATTGTACCACATGCTCCAGTTTGAAAGAGAGAATCAGCAAGATCTTGATCACCAATGCTCTTCGAAATGCTGCCATAGACAGTTATCTTCCACATAAAAAGTCAACAACTGATCTCAGAATATGATTTAGAAGATCATTAATGAAGATCAGGAAAAGAGTTGAGCCCAAATCCTTGAGCCACCAGACTTCTGCCCATTAACAATTACTTTTATAGACTTATCAGAGAGAAAGGATTTGATGGTTAAGAAAACATTGCCAACAATTCCATAGTTAACAAGTTTGTGAAGCAACCTTTTGTGCCAGACCCTATCAAAAGCCTTTGATAATGTCAAGAGCTATTGCCCTAGAAACAAAGTTCCCTATCGATAGATTCACTGATCTTATGCAATATTACAGCCAGCACGTCAACAGCTGATCTTGCAGGATGTAATCCATACTGCTTGTCACTAAAATAGAGTTCAGTAAAAAATTATTTTAATTTTTTTAAAATGTCATTGTAATTATTTTGTCAACGAAAATATAGATAAAAAATGTATACTATAGGGTGTTCAGAATCCATTTGATAATTTTGTGATATTCTTTCATTTCAGAACCGTTTCAGAACCGTTTGAAATATTTAATAGCAGTAAAGTGCAATGTATAGTTGTTTCTGTGTACTATTGGTGAGTTTGAGAGCTGGAAATGATGGACAACTGAAAAGCACCAAAATATCGTAACTGTCCACAACGAAATTCATTGAGAAGCTGCAAAAAGAAAAAAAAAAAGAAAAAGTGCAGCAAAATCGAGCGAAAGGCAATGTGGATCTTTGCAAGAGAAATAGGCGTTTGAGTAGCGGTTATAAAGAAAGCACTGAATGGGGATCTTCGCCACTCCTTATACAAGAGTCACAAGAGCCAACTACTTACTGCCAAGGCCCAAAAGAACTGCCTTATGAAAGATCTCAACAAGATCAAACAGTTAAGCTATGCTCTGGTTTTTCTCAGACAAGAAGAACTTCTGTCAGGACCAATTGCACAACAATAGGTAGCTAGATTACAGTAGCAATACCCACCGACCATAAAACAGTTTGGATAATCATGGATTTCAAGGTGGTTCTACTAAAATAGTCATATGTTAAAAAGCAAAAAAACTTTGTCCTCAAAATTGTTGTTCAGAAATGAATATCTTTTCACATGTAATTAATAAATAATAATCTACATTATATATTTGAAGAGTTTTCAGCAAATAAAGTCATAAAAATGTTAATGCCATTTTCGGCCATTTACATCACATTATTTTTACCCCCCACCCCCACCCCCTTCTTTTTGTACCGTTCTTCTTTGGGGAATTTCATCATGAAATTTGGAAAACAATCAGGAAAAATATCAATTTTAATTATTGTCAGTGTACAAAATTAATTGATTCATTATTTTTTTGTAATCTTAAAAATAAACCTTCAACATGACGTGTATCGAATATTTAACAAAAAATTTTTTTTCGTACCCCAACTAGTAAATAAATAAACCTTTTATCTTTTTTTATGCATTAAAATTATAATTGTATATTGTTTTGTCTTTCGGTAGTAGTAAGTTTAAATTACCCTATCCCAAAAAATATTGTCCCCTTTTGAGCGAAAGTCAACAATTGCTACAAGCATTGCTGATAAAACAATCAATCAGCAGTAGCAGCTAGTTACAAACTAACTTTGTAAAGCTTATAAGCTTGATAAAATTCGTTTACGGACTTCTTTTGAAAAAAAAAAGAAAAGAAAGACAAAAATACTTTTTTGTGCTTAAAAAAGTTAATGCTGCTTGCGGATCTTTTATAAAAAATACTTCAAGAAATACTGGTTTTCAAATATACTCAACTTTTGAACTTCTAGTAGTAATGACTTTCTAGACGCCAATTAAAAAAATAAGATTCTACTATTTTTAGGCGATTACGTGTGAACAATCTAAAAGTCTTGATGAAAAAAGACAAAAAATAATTTAGAATTAAAAGTTTCGCATATAAATTTAATGTAAAATAATCTCCCATTTCCTGACCATTCTTGCCTTTTAGTGCAATTTAAAAAATATTTTTTCTAGCTGAAAACTTGATATAAAATAATTACTCTACCACACTAACTATAGGTTCGAGTGACAAGCCCACCTCCTAAATATGCCTTCTCTTAAACGTGTTGTACCATTAACCTTAAATCTGAGTGACAAGCCACCCCTAAAATAAACTTTTTTAACCGTGGCCTAAGTAATCTAGTAAACTAGTTTACTATTACGATGGGCATGCTTTAACCCTAAGTCCGAATGGCAACTCCATCCAATAGAGAAAAACTGCTCTAAAACGCTAGAATGGCCTGGAAATGGTGAATTATTTTATATTAAATTTATGTGAAATTTACCCTTCCAACTCTAAATTCTAAAATAATTTTTTTTTTTCTTTCTTCTAAGTTTTCAGGATGTTCACACGTAATTGCCATTAGCTCTACAACTAAGCCGAAGTCCGAGTGGCAAGCCCACCCTCTCCTCCCACAAAGACCCTCTTAAAATTACACATGATTATCTTAAAAAAAAAGAAAGAAAATAGGAGACCCCCCCCCCCCCCTCCTAAAAAAAAAACAAGAAAAATGCACAGGATTTATCTCCTATAGAAAAAAAAAATGATTAACTCCCCATAAACACTAGAATGGCCCTGAAATGGGGGATTAATTTACATTAAATTTATATGTGAAACTAATCCCCATTTAAAATTTTAATAATTGTTTTTGTTTCTTTCTCTCTGCCAACTTTTTCAGGGTGTTCACATGTAATTGCCTAAAAAAAAAGTAGAATCTCATTTTGGGGAGGCAAGGGAGCGATTTAGCAAAAGATGTTAATCTACAATAATACCAATAAAATATGCAATATATTCATTTTTAAACAGTCCTAGTATTAGATTTCAGTTTCTTGTACATAAAATGTATTACAATTAAACTTTGAGTTCTCTAACTCTTTTTTTTTTTTAATGGATACATGCTATTTTTTAAGGTATTGCAGCATATTTATGTGCATTTACTGCAGATTACTTGGAAACCATTAACTTCCAGTAGTATATTCTTATTCCTTGTACAAAAATACACTTATATGGCAAATTTCATTGCTTAATCTTGTGTTTTAAGAAAGATATAACATTTTTACTGAAAAATTAGTGTAAAAAATGTGACGAAACACATATGGTCTAAAAGGGAGAAAAATATCCAATCATGCGAGGCACAAAAATAGTCATAACTTCCTTATTTTTAGTCAGATTTAAAAAGATTTTAAAATTCTTTTGTAGATTATCAAGCTCTTTCTATATATGCCATTATTGAGATATTTTAAGCAATTCAAATTTTTTTATGTGTATTACTAATTACAGTTCGTAATTTCTGCCTATTATGAAAACCATGTTCCCTCAAACTATGATAGTCTTTGGGTGTGTAGATGCATTTCTAGCAAAGGCCACATCAAGCTGTTTAACATCTTCGAAAAGGATCTCAGATTCAAATGGATATATTGAATTGCTGTCCACCGTTATCACATACTAGGCGGAGAGGGTAGCCGATCTCAGCTCAGTGCCACACCTACACCTACAAATGGCTGTCTAAGAACTTCCACAACTCCACCAGTCCCAACATCTGGTTCTCTAACTCGTTTGATTGTGGCCCTATGAACTATTATGTATGGAATGGAGTTGAGAAAGAGACCAACTGTACCACCTGCAACATTAAAGACAAACTGATTGTCAGGATCAAACTTGTGTTCAGGTGTCACTTGACACCATGAAGGCTGCATTCTCCAGGTTCAGGTTCCACTGTGGTGGAGGCTAAGGATGGCTTATTTCTGGGAGTTGTATTTGCCAAAAGACCCTCTAAGAGATGCACTTTGAATTTTGAGAATACATCAATTATTGGCAAAAATATGACTTTTTTCTTTCCTTTCCAAAGCGTCAAAATTATCAGAACACCCTGTATTTGCTAAAAAAATATGAAGCCAGTTTAAATAATTTTCTATTTGACAGTTCAAATGCTTCCAAATACATTTCAAATTTCGAATAGTCACAATAGGATTTTTGGCATTTCATTGTATTTTATGCTATTGCTATTTTGATTTCAATAAATAATCAATTAATAGCAAATAAAAATTAACGTGTAAGTCATGCAAAGACGAAAAACACATGCACACACGAGAAGTGATCACACAGTTTTATTAATATAGAGATTAAGATACTTATTTAGCTACTAAATGCAAGTGTCAAGAAAACTTCAATGTGATATTTACTAGGCAATCCTTCATAATAGCTCAAGAGGCTTTGACATTCCAGCAGAGGTAAACAATGAAAATATTACAAAAATACAAAAAATAAACTCCAATTTCATTTTAAGTTTGTAAATAAAATCAGACCAAATAAGCCAACACAAATAAGCATGCACATATTTATACGCGTTTCTGAATTCTAACAGGAATTAAAAATACAAATCAGACTACTTTACAGTGTGGGAAGAAAAGGGGAGAAAAATGTAGCTTTGATACTGACCTTTAAGGGCTTCTGGAGTAACCAAATCTAACGATCGCATGTACAGTAATTTCTGAAAAATACGTAAAAAATTAAAATGTTAAAAATATAGAAGGACATAGAAATATAGAACGATATAAACAACATAGTTTCTTAAGATACAAAAAGTTTAAATGGTGAGTTTAAGTTTTGTTGGGTTCAGTTATTAACATCAAGGTAACCCATTAATGTGTAAAAAGTTGACTCAAGTTAACTTATAAACAACTGACTCGGAAATATTCTTTTTGATGAGATGCCCCCACCCCCACCCCACACACACACACACACACCCAAGTCTTTTAATTGGTGCAATAAAAGATTTACAATTTTATTTACAATATTATTTTATAGAATACTTCTTAGTTTGTGTGCAAAAGTCTAAGACAATGGAGATGAATGAGAATCCAGATTTTGGAGAAAGTATATTTGAATAGTAAAGCTATTGAGGTTGTTCAGGAGTTTTGTGATTTGGGTGATAACATTGGCATACAAAAAAGAGGTGCTAGAGTGATTGCAAGAATTAGGAGTGGATGGAGTACGGAACTTCTGCCATTACTAACCAGCAGAGCTTTAACACTGTCGACCAAGGGAAGAGTCTATTAGGCATGTGTATGCAGTGTGATGATGATGTATGGAAGTAAAACCTCGCCAGTGAGAGTTGAGGACATGCGTTGCATGGAGAGAAATGATACGAGAATGATACGATGGATGTGTAATGTGAGTCTTACAAGCAGGCTTAGATCTGATGACCTCAAAGAAAGATTAAATTTGGACAGTATAGAGAGATGTGTGCAGAACAGGAGACTTTGATGGTATGGTCACATTGAAAGAATGGATGCTCTAGTGCTACCAGATCAGGGTGTCTAAAGATACTGGCTTCCTGACAAAAAATGCACCAAACATTGATGCTATTGTTTTTTTTCCTTTCCCTTCGCAAAACTCAATCATGTTCTGCAAAGCTAAAAACAAAAACAACATTTTTCCTCTACAAAACAACAAAACCAAACACCATGAATAAATATTTGAAGATATAAAGAACTTGAAGCATAAAAACTTTTACAAAAATGACCGTATTCAGCATTAAATAATCTGAAAAGGGGTGATATGCCGTAAAACAAAACAACCAAAGACGGGATGAGATTTCTTGGGTTCTTAAATGTATAACAATTCAAGTAGCAGGTTCAGTTCACAGGGGAAGCTCAATGAAAATATTTGAGGTAGTGATAAGGATGGACTTGAGGGCAAGAGAGAATTAAAGACCTGGTTAGTTTGGAAGTCAATTTCTAAAAGCAGTTCACCACATGCCAGCATGTAAACCATGTTAAAGTGAATGTGATGATGAAATTACCTTATAGATTAATACATTAAATAAACAAACTGAAGTAAATCTTCTTCATATTTGAAGAATAAGAGCCAGAATAATAGCACCAGTATGAAATGTACATCTAAACAAATTTCAAAACAAATACAATGTTTAGTCATTTTTATACTTCTTGTAGCAAGACGATGAGTTTTACATGTTAGAAAAAGAATGAATCTTCTGCCTTCATTCATTATTTACTTTTTCTTTAAGAGAAATTAATTCAAAATCAATGGTATTTTTTAACTATATCTATATAATAAAGTAAAATCGATTTTTCCCGTCTGCATTAAAACATAATAGGATAATAACCAAAACCTTCATAGGCTAATCTATTCTGACATCCAATTTAAAAAAATTTTTTTTATGGAAATCGCTCCAGACAAGGCATGAAGCCACTTGATGTAAGGAGCTAACAAGAACAAATATGATTATCGCAAAGACAGGAGATGCCTATTGACCATAGCCTTGAAAAGACCAAAATTATATGTAGGAGGAAAACAGTCAGCAGGAAGAGAGTTCCACAAGTCTGCGGTTCTTGAAAAGCTACTGGAATAGGAAGCTGTATTACTATGAGGTATCAAAACAGCGAATTGATTGAGACCACTAGACCAACGAATCAAATGAGCTGGAACAAAAGAAGCAGGGAATAGATCACATAATTCTGAAGAACACATGCCATCATAGTATCTATAGAAAAGACTGAGACTAGCAACATCACGTCTGTGAGAGAGGGGGTGTAGAGAAGAAAGAGTAGAGCTAATCAAATTACAGATACGTTTCTGCACTTTATCAAGATCCCTCAAATGAGACAGAGATTCACCAACCCAAATATGATAACAGTACTCCATACATGGTCTGATTGTGGATTTGTCGAGATAGAAAATAGTCTCAGGTGTGAGAAAGTGTTTTGAGCAATAGAGAGAACCGACTTTACGAGAATCAGAAAGAGCAATGGATCTAATGTATGAACTACAAGAAAGATTTGATGAGAAAGAAAGACCAAGAAGTTTTAGAGTCGATTTCTCCTCAAGAGAAGAGCCATCAATGAAAATCTCAGGGAGAAAAGGGACATGCCTACGATTGAAAGACACAAGCTGAGTTTTAACTGTATTAAATGAAACAAGCCATTTCATAGTCGAATCCACAACTGAACCCAGGTCAACTTCTAGATCAGTTGCATATGTCGACTGATCCAAGGGAGATGGGCGAGAAGCAACACCAGAATAGAGAGTGGTATCATCAGCATAGATGTTAATTTTCTGAACAATATTCTCATGAAGATCATTTATATAGAGGAAAAACAGTGTTGGGCCTAGAATAGAGCCCTGAGAGTAAGGGTAAGCCCTCATGCATGTTTCCAGAAATCATGCATTCATTTTGTCTTCTTTCAATATTTATTATATTTTCTCCAGATTACCGGACTCTCCCAAATAAACCTTCCAGAGAGAAGGTGATATCAGTTTTTACTCGGTACTATTTATCTACTCTCACCACCACCAGTTACACAGAGTCCGTTCTTAATGGAAGGGAATTTTGGTTAAATCACCTAAATTATTTCATTTTGTCTTTCTTATGCCTACATTTGCATTCATACGTAAGTACATTTTTGATGTTCGCAAAATAACGCATTTTTTAAATGGTGAAATTTTTTAAAAAAAATCATTGATTCTTACTGCGCTATTTCGTTTCTTTTATTTAATTTCTATTTACAAAAACCTACTAGACTATTTACAAAAATACAGTATTAAAAACCTATTTTCATTTTTATTTGTGGAAAATCCCATTCTTCAAACAAAATAAAAATTGCCTCAGTCTAGAAAAATTTCTTCTTAAACGGAATAAAAAACAATTCTTTGGGAATGTTCTGTATTAGCTACGTAATTAAAATCCTATTTTAATTACCTAAATTACAGTGAAATGGGTTCTTTTCTGATTATTTTTTAGTTAGGATTTATTTGTAAGGTTTTTTTTGATAGAACTATGAAAGCAAAATTGCTGATGTTAAACAACTTGTTAGAAAATTATCAAAAGAAATAACACAGATGGATCTAAAATTATTACATTGGGGAAAATACCTGGGAATTAAAATTTAACATAGAAAAATGTGAAGTTCTACAAGTTGGATCCAAGAATATTAAAAATGAATATATATTTAACAAAAATTCAAAAAGTACATGAAGAATATGATTTGAGAGTTGGTTTTGATAATACATTTTAAGTTAACAATCATATGCTGTTTATTGTATTGAAGGTAAATGGAATGAATGGTTAAAAATAGTATTTCAAGGGAGTAAAACGTTGTTGTAAAGATTATGCTCGAATAAAATCTCAAATGGAGTATTGCACTCATGCTTGGGCTTCAGTGTCTAGACATGGAAATTGGAATTTAATATTGAGATCGGAAAGCATATAAAGAAAAATGACAAAACTAAGAAAAGGGAGTAAAAAAAAAAGTACAGGGAAAGATTGGAAAAGCTAGGATTAATTACTTTACTAAAAAGAATGAGGTGATTTAATTGACACTTTTAAAATAATTAATGGTATTTCTATTTCATTTTTAAAAATATTTCTCCTTCAAAAACTAGACCAATTAAATTTTTTAGCTAGTAGAGTAATATATTTTTGGAAAAAGTAGCCAGATCAGATTAAGAATAGCAATAATTTATAGCAGGATTAGAGAACTTCAGAAATAATGGTAAAAATAAGGAATTAAGAGGGGGGGGGGTAGATTCTTGGGAACTATCAGATGAAGTATTTAACAGAGATTTGTCTGTATTAATACTGTGTAAACAGTTTTTCAAGGGTTGAATTGAGAAGCTAACTAAAAAAATAAACAAGTAAAATGAAATTATTTTTTTAATAAATGAAACTTCTTTTAAATATTAAAAAATAAACTGTTTTAATATCTATTTGAATAGAAAAAAAAATCAAATGAAGATGAAATGATTATAAAAAAATATGCAAATATTTTCTGATGTCAAAAATTCTTTAGAAAAAGCTGTTTCATTCAAGCAGAATTATGATACTAAGTCATTTGACACCATGTAAATAGTTGTTTCATGTAAATTATTTGATAAATCAGCACTTGAACAAAGTTCATTTATAATACAAGTAAGCCATTTTATTCTTTTGTTAAATGTAATATTAAAAACAAAGCTATCACCCCAAATACACCACAGCTAAGAAAATAAAAGTTACTGCCCCCCCCCCCCCCCATTTTTTTTTCATTACAAAATTAAATTCCACCATATCTTTTGGTTCATTCTTACACAAGTAAGTAAATTAAAAACAAAGACACCCCCCAAAAAACAAACACCCATATACACACTATGGCCAAGCAAATAAGTCAGTGAATATCCCCCCCCCCCCACCCCCTCCCAATTTTTTTTTTATCTTGTGGATTAGCATTTTTGGTGAAAAGAGTCTCTTCTGTTCTTTTTGGTCAATTTATTTCTTGGCCTTGCGATTCTTGGTTTCCTCAATTTGCCTAGGCAATATCAGGACACGGGTCTCACTAGTAATTAATAAGCATTGTATTCCGGCTACAAGAAAACATATCTGAAGAAAACTAGAAAGTACAACAACCGAAAGGTTGTGCATATAACAATCGCAGTGGACAGTAAATATAAATAACATTTTTAATGATTTTGTTTTAACAACTATTGATATAAATAAAAGAAGACATCTGTTTGTATGTTTATTTACCTCTTCTGCACGAGGTTAGACACAAGGTCAAAGTATTTTTATTTACCTCCTCCCCAGGAAGCTAGACACAAGGTCAGGTGTGGAAAGTCAGTGCACTAAGATTAGCAGCCCCGTCGATATTCCCCAATAGGGGTGCCTCAGGCGATTAGCAATAAACTAACACATTCTCAAAGAGAAGGTAAAGCCTGGGAGGGTGGACCTCCTGAGACTGAACAAAACCATATCTCAGGCCGACAGCAACAAAGTCACTGTCGGACTGATGTCAAAGACGTATTCCTGACGGGTAAGAACACTGTATGTACACACATAACTTTCTCAGTTGAGCAGCTACTGGGTTTGAAAGTTAGTTAACATACACATGGTTTTTTTCTTTCATAGAATAATGTAAAATTTATTATTTTATTAAAGAATATGGTCATTAAACTCTCTATGGAAAATATTCTTTTTGAGTTTAAAAATTTATTTTTCAAGTTTGGTTATCACAAAAAAGTTTCAATTTCAGATGCACCTTTTATTAGTTTTATTATAAAATACCAGATAGAAATTTAAAATAAATTGTAGATGAATCATAGTGATACATGTGAAGGGGGGGGGGGGGGTGATTTGCCCCCACCCAAAGTTTAAGATTTACAAATAAAATACATTAATTTCTTAAAATGTCATTAAAATTTGATAAGTGCCTGATTTTTTTTTTTTAACAAGGAGAGGGATTCGTTGAACATCTCTATTATATGGACACAAATACGTAAAAAAATAAACAGCCTCAGGCTAACAGAAAAAAAAAAGAAGGTAGACTACTTTAAATAAAAAATAAATATTTCAATGTAAGATGAAAGTAGGAAAATGTTTTTTTCATTTTAAAGTTATCGATTAAGAATTATTAAGACATTCTTACTTTTGAAGAATTTTGAACACTTTTGACCTCTTTTTCCTCACAAGGTGGCTGTTTCTTTTCAACAGTTTTCTTAATTTCCGGTTCTGAACATGTCCGCTTTGGAGGGAGCACATTAGGAGGTGCCATTTGATTTTTATTCTGTAAAATTATTTGTTTTGCACCCTGCAAGGTGAATAAAAGAAAAAGAAACATTAATTCAAAAGCAGATTTCAACACGAGAGCATTAAACAGTTTTGCTTTTAAAACAAAAAAGCTGATGCAATTGTTTTGCTAGCTGACAATTTCATTTGTTGGACAAAAACGATTGTCAGAAGAAATATATTCACATAGCATAAGAGTACAACAAAGCTTACATAAAACTAAATAAAAAAAAATATGTTATAGAAAACTTACCCTTAATTTTGCAGAACAAAATTAAATAAAATTAAGTTTACTTTAAAGATAAGCAATCCCCTTACCCCCTAAATAAGAATGTCTTTACATCAAATATTCTATTTTGCGCTTTTATTAGTGTTGTATTGGGAAATAATTTTTTAATAATTTTACCAAAATATAGGTAAACAGGTGGAAGGAATTCTTTTCAGTGGAATTTGAGAAGATTCCAAATGAAATAAAAAGATATAGGAATAACCTTCAAGTTATTTTTCATATTACAATTGAACCCTGGTTGCAAATACATATATAAAACACCAATTTAAGTATCATTAAACTATATATTGATGTCCCAGACAATGCATTGATAGTTCCTATTCTTGTATATGCTAGTGAAACATGGACTATACTGGCAGAGCTTTGAAATGAAAAGTTTAAGAACTATCCTTGAAGTAACTTTGCGAGATAAATGCAGATATTAGAGGTTTAATATCAACAATGTTATTCGAAAAAAAATATTGTGGTTTGGACAGGTTTCTCAGCTACCAGACACCAGCTATGTAAAGAAATATCAAGAGGACGACAACCAAAGAGATGGGCCGACTAGATAAGGGTTGAGACTGTCATGTCACTCTTGACAGCTAAAAGACTGACCCAAGATTGTGATAAGTGGTAGAATTTTGTGTTCAAGCATGTGGCGAAACTCTCTGGAGTATGCAAATAAGTCAAAATGTTCCAATAAGATGTAATACATCGATAAACAGTTGATAATTCACTTAATGTTCATTTCTTTTCAGAATTAATAGTTTGAAATGGCAGCCAGATTTCGCTTTGAAGAAAGGAAATTATTCCCAAAGTTTTACTAAAAATGAGAAAATATAACTGAAGTACAAAGACAGTTTTGGAGAAAGTTTCAAACAAGATTCACCTACACGACTTCATGCGATACGTTTCCATTTGTCTTTTTTTCTTTCTCTATGGAGCTCTTCGATAGCTATAGTTTTCTGGAAGATTTCTTGTGCACATTCTAACCAGTTCAATCTGATCTCTAATCTGTGTGATAAGTTATGTAAGCTGATCTGTTTGAAAATCTCTCCCAAACTGTGTTTGCACTTCATTATTCAACTTCCAGTAGCAACTCGAGATAATTATTTTTTAGTTCAAAACTAAATCCTGCTGAGATCATTATTTTAAATTATTTAAGATTGAAAACAAATAAAAATTAAGTTTGTTAACAGCTGTTAAAGAGTATACCATTTTATTTTAACATTTTGTATGTCTGTGTATATTTCTTTCCAACTATTTTTTTCTAAGTTATAGCAGATCTGTAAACTCAAATTAATTTTTGAATTATCATTCAAATATCAACTGAACACATGATGTCTGCATTAATTAGTAATAATCAGTTTGTTTTAACAAAATGTCACAAAACTTTTTCAAAACGATTGTTACTCTCCTCCACTGCTATAAAAAAGGGTTCTTAATGTTCTTTTATTTGTTGTTAGATGAAAATAGCCATGTATCAAGTGTAGCAATTTTAAATAATAATGGATGTTATATATTACTTGGTCAATTATTTTTCATTTATCGTTATTAAATAAATCATAGTTTTATTTGTTTAAAAAAATGCATCTTAATACTATATTAATAGATTTACTTAATAACACAAGAAAATATTTTCAAATACGCTATATATACTGATAGAAAACTTACAAAACAGTCAAGACTATACTACATTTGCATATTTATTTTTTAAACTGACTAATAAATTAATATTCTGTACGATTCATTTATAATTTGGTTCTCCTATTTTATTATATATACGCAATAGTTTTATTGATATAAATATTATTATCAGTAATAATATTAATTAAAGCGATCTAATAAAAAAAGTTTTAAAATGAAAATGATAACTTCCGATTATTTTTAACCACGCATACATTTACACATAACAAAAACTTAAGACTCCTTTGGAATAATTTCTTTTAAAAATTAACTGCATAGACACAATGACTAACAAAGGTTTTCTGCTAATAATTAAAGAGATATATTTATTATTTTTGAAACTAAATTTATTGTTATTGCTGTTAGTGGTGATTTTTATGATGATAACTATTACATTTGCCATGAAATAAAAAATTAAAGATTCTTATTTTTCAAATCTTTATTACATCTTTTAATAACAAAGGCGAAAATCACAAAGTAACTATTTCAGATTACTCAATAATATAAAATTGTTTTATTTAGCAAATCGAAGTTCCACTTTTTAATTTATTTGTTTCAGTATACAACCAGTTTTTAATGGGCAATTCATTTTCATTTTTATGCTTATACAAAATCAAATCCATCAACTTTGAATATCGAAAAAATCATATAAAATAATCATCTTTTTGTTTTTTTTCCTATTTTATAAATTTGATGATGTTCATGCACAGTAAATTTCCTCACCATCGGAATATATCAAATCACATGAAAATCATCTTTTTTCTCTCCAAATTACTAAAATGTTAAATGAAAATTATTTCTTTGTTTTTCTGTAAAAAACAAAAAATATAGCTTCATTAATTGCTGCTCAGAGGTTAGGTAGTTTTTGCTAGTATATACATATATATATTACATATAATACTATACAATAATTCAATCATCCATCAATACCTGTGGTTTCATGGAGGCACTAGAAATCTTGCCCATTGGGTTAAAGAATACCACTTTTTAGCTGGTGACCTAATTTAATTCACAGGTCGTAATTGAGCACTCGGGTCTTATTTCTCCAAAAATACAGAAGTATACTATAAATATATATCTAACATCTGAATTTATCTTGGCAGATTTTCAAAGTCAGATCCAAATAGCTGTCTTTGATTCGTTATTAGGCTAGATAAAATTTATTTCACATTAATTCCTTTCAGAAAATATATTTTATCTGACTAGAACCATTTTCCAATGACTGCCAGTTGAAACAAACTAACTGATTTGTTCTGTGACACTCCGAAAACAATTAACTATATATATAGTATGTTCCACCGCATCATTTATTAGATTTAGTCTTTCAAATATACGTTCCGGTTCTTTTTTTTCTTGTAAAGCAGGTACATTCAAACATTAACAAATATGAGGCACCTACTTACTAAATAAGTTGTAGAAAGAGATTGAAATAAGGAAAAAAATGATAAAACTTTTTGTATCCAATTTAAAAAGATATTTACATTTATTTAAGAAATTACATTCATCTTATTTAGTTTTTGCAAACAGTTCAAACAAAAATAATTGTTCTACGACTCTTCAACAAATAAACTTGACTATATATCAATTATGCTCCAGCCTCTGTCCCATCGCTGCAATGTTGCATCCCTATGCTTGTTTTACAAGTACTTTAATGGAACGTGCTCCAACGAGTGTACTGCACTGGTACTCCATCTACATAAATACCCCTGATCAACCCATCAGTCAGCAAGATCCCATCCCTTCACTGTTGAGGTCCCCAGATGCTGGAGAGCTTTCTACCTTAATAATTTTAATTATTGTCAGGGTACAAAATTAATCGATCAATTATTTTTGTAATCTAAAAAAAAAAAATTTCAACATGACGTGTATCGAATATTTAAAAAAATAAATATATATTTTTCATACCCCAACTAGTAAATAAATAAATCTTATCTTTTTTTATGCATTAAAACTATAATTGTATGTTGTTTTGTCTTTCGGTAGTAGTAATTTTAAATTACCCTATCCGAAAAAATATTGTCTCCTTTTGAGTGAATGCCAACAATGGCTGCTAGTATTGCTGATATAACAATCAATCAGCAGCAGCTAGCTATAAACTGGCTTTCTAAAATTCGTTTATGAACTTTTGAAAAAAAAAAAAAAAAGACAAAAATACTTTTTGTGCTTAAAAAGTTAATGTCTGTGGTTCTTTTATAAAAAATATTTCAAGAAATACTGGTTTTCACTTAACTTTCGAACTTCTAGTAGTAATGAATTTACTAGTTTCTACTTTTTTAGGTGAATATACGGCACAATCACGTTGACACACCGGTTCCCGTTAGATCACCAAAGTTAAGCGATGTCGAGCCTGGCCAGTACTAAATAGGTGACCATTTGGGAATACTAGGTGGTGTATGTGCTCTCTGCTTATCTCGGCATTGTTTCTAGTCGTCTTGAATTGCTTGCCATTGGAATCAAGCAGTGCCGACTCAGGAGAAGTGTTGTTAAGAATTGCGCAACCCTTGCTTCACAATTACACGTGCAGCCAGCCCCTAACATGGGGTGTCCATAGTCTCTCTAGACTGAACGGAGGGCATTGCATTGCATGTGTGAACACCCTAAAAGTCTTGGCAGAAAACATTAAAAAAAAGACAAAAAAAAAAATTTTGAATTTTGAGTTGAGGGGGATCCGTTTTGCATATAAGTTTAACATAAAATGATCTATTTCCCGGCCATCCTTGCCTTTTAGTGCAATTTTAAAAAGTATTTTTTCAAGCTGAAAACTTGATATAAAATAAATACTCTACCACTAACTCTAGGTTCGAGTGACAAGCCCACCTCCTAAATATGCCTTCTCTTGAACGTGTTGTACCATTAACCTTAAATCTGAGTGACAAGCCACCCCCTAAAAAAACCTCTCTTAACCCTAACACTAAGTCTGAAAGGTAACCTCCATCTAAAATAAAACCCCTTTCCTTAACGTTATCACTCATCCTAAGTCAGAGTGGAAAGCCCCCAACCCTACAAAAAGCCCATTAAAACTACACATAATCATCTAAAAAAAAAAAAAAATATTTTTAATTTAAAAAAAAAAAAAAATTTTTTTAATTAAAAAAAAAAAAAAAAAAAAGAAGAAAAAAAGATCCATAGAGAAAAACTGCTCTAAAACGCTAGAATGACCCGGAAATGGTGAATTATTTTATATTAAATTCATGTGAAACTTACCCTCCCCACTCTAAATTCTAAAATAATTGTTTTTTTTCTTTCTTTCTGCTAAGTTTTCAGGGTGTTCACACGTAATTGCCATTAGCCCTACAACTAAGCCGAAGTCCGAGTGGCAAGCCCACCCCCTCCTCCCACAAAGACCTTCTTAAAACTACACATAATCGTCTTAAAAAAAAAAGAAAATAGGAGACCCCCCCCCCTAAGAAAAAAAAACAAGAAAAATGCACAAGATTTATATCCTATAGAAAAAAAAATGATTAACTCCCCATAAACACTAGAATGGCCCTGAAATGGGGGATTAATTTACATTAAATTTATATGTGAAACTAATCTCTATTTTAAATTTCAATAATTGTTTTTGTTTCTTTCTGCCAAGTTTTTCAGGGTGTTAACATGTAATTGCCTAAAAAAGGTAGAATCTCATATTTTGCGGAAGGTGTTAATCTACAATAATGCTAAAGAAATCTTGCAATATATTCATTTTTAAACAGCCCTAGTATTAGATTTTAGTTTCTTGTACATAAAATGTATTACAATTCAACTTTGAGTTTTCTAACTCCTTTTTTTTTTTTTTTAATGGATACATGGTATTTTTTAAGGTATTGCAGCATATTTATGTACCTTTACTACAGATTACTTGGAAACAATTTAATTTCTGGAGATTTTCAGTGCTTTATTCTGATTCCTTATACAAAAAACACTTATATAGCAATTTCATTGCTTAATCTTGTTTTTTAAGAAAGATATAACATTTTTACTGAAAAATTAGTTTAAAAAATGTGACGAAACGCATATGGTCTTAAAGGGAGAAAAATATCCAATCATGCGAGGCACAAAAATAGTCATAACTTCCTTATTTTTAGTCAGATTAAATAAATTTAAAAAGATTCTTTCTTAGATCATCAAGCTCTTTCTATATATGCCATTATTAAAATATTTTAAGCAATTTAAATGTTTTATGCGTATTGCTAGTTGAACGGACAAAAACAAAATAAATTATGTCTTTGGTTAATACATTTCTTTCACAACATAATGGAACATCGAAAACAAATGAAACAAACATTTTCTCATCTGATTTCTTCATATTTTACTTAAGAAATTAATAATTAAAACAAATAAAAACATTTAAAAAGATGTGCTGATTCGTACTGTAATTGTACATGTTTGTTAGTTCTGTAAGGTCTAAACTGTTGGCTATTTTTAAAATTATTCTGATGCTAATATAATTTTTATACAATGTTTTATGTTAAAATTGCAGAATTATCAACAGAACAATATTATTAACATGCATTTCTAATACACAGTTGTCATTTATTGAAACTTCTATATTTTTTCACATACATATTTACCTCTTTATTTCTTACAATTAGATTGGTATCCTAGATTATGCGGAATTTTTTTTTTTTTTTACATGAATTGTTCTCTGAAAACATAAGCAAAAAAAGATATGAAATCTTTGTTTTTCCTGGTTTTCTTAGGTCAGTCTAGTTTTTTTTAAAGCAAAAAGGGCTGATATCAGGGATTTTTTTTAACAACTTCTGGTATTTTTGCCTTACACATCCATAATTAACATTATTTTGGTTGCAAAACAAAACTGAAAGTACAAATACTTTCAGGCAACGCCAGGTCAGGACAGCTAGTTAGTTACATATAGATATATATAAAATAATAATCATAAGTTTTTCAGGATATTTCTATTAGAAAATTGTATCATGCCTGGATTGCAGTTATTGGACAGTATTTACTGGTTTTATATGTTTCTTACAGCAACAGAAATAATATATATATATATTTATTATTTAGTACAGAAAATCAGTACAACATCAGTACTGTCGGTTTCAAGTTCTGGAGGTGGCCAACTTCCAGACTTTCTTCAGCCTTGTAGTTAATTAGGGAGAAAAAAAATAATAACAACAAGCTGAAGAAAGTCAGGAAGTCGGGCACCTCCCAAACTTGAAACCGATGGTACTGATGTTGTACTGATTTTCTGTACAAAATAATGAATAAATAATTACGCTCTTAACTTTGAGTCTCAATTAATTGAGCACTCTGCTGGGATTTTTCCCATTATCTTACAAAAGAAGATATATATATATATACATATATATATATATATATATATATATATATATACAGACACACACATACAGACACACAAGATTAAATTGGATGAAACATTCAACACTTTATAAATATTAAACAGAAAACAAAATATTCAAATTATTGAAAGTTCTTTATTGGTTCATATAAGCAATATTTTGGCCAATGAGATTTTCTTTAGGGTATAATACGAGTCGTGCATTTCTTAATATATATATATATATATATATATATATATATATATATATATATTGTGTGTATTCAGGCAAATGTTATTAAATAACACAGTGTTTTTGTTTGATGAGACTTTTTTTTTTCATAGTCTATTTAGTATTTCGGTCAAATTAATTTATATAAAAAAGTTCCTTGGGTTTCTTGTTCAATTTTTCTTTCTTTTTTCGCAAGTACTTTTGATTTGATTCACCAAATCATCAGACGGTTTTGGTGTGTTTACAATGAGCGTCTATAGTGATGATATGTGAATTGCAAACGTGATTACGTGCAAAATTCAAAAGGATGCGTTTAACGGCTAAGAATTTGTTAATGTTAATTACTACTTAAAAATGTTGAGACTAGTTTCGTAATAATTAATATTAATAATTGTAGGATGTCTAGTTTTTTTATGTTAGTATTGTTTTTGTATTATTAAATAAAATGTGTATATTGAAAGACACATTTTAGTTAATAATACAAAAACAATACACCATAATATCAACATAAAAAAGTAGACATCCCACAATAATATTAATTACGAAAGTAGTCATAAAATCTTTAAGTGTCTCACATAGTAATTAACATTAACAAATTCTTAGCCGCTAAACACATTCTTTTGAATTTTGCATGCGCTTTGCACGTAATCACGTTCACAATCAACATCACTACAGACGTTCATTTCAAAGTTGTTAAAAAACTCAATCAAATCGAAAGTACTCACGAAAATAGAAAGCAAAATGGAATAAGAAACTCACAAAACTTATATACAACAATTTGACTGAAATACTAAATGAACTATTCGAAAAAATTTTTTAAATAAAATAAGTCTCAAACAAAAACAGAGTTAATAACATTTGCCTATATATATATATATATATATATATATATATATATATATATTTATGACTACCATTTCAACATTGACCAAAACATTGGTTATATGAGAGGGGGGGGAAAAAAACTAATTCAAATTTTTTTATTTTATTTAATAATAATATAATATATATAAAAGTTAAGGGATAATTGTGTTGAATGTATCATAGTAAGAGATGACCACAGATTTTAGTTAAGCTCTGGTTTTAGTAAATTCAGTAAAGAAGAAAGAAAAAATGTTAGAGAGGATCTTTGTGTATTTTGTTTTTCTTGTTGAATTTCATGTATAGTTTTTTTTTTAAAATGAAGTGTCGTTATTACTGCTACATACAGGAGTATTAAAGCAATTTTAAACGAAGAAGACAAAGACATAAATTAATATTTTAAAGAATCATATCTTAAATATATCATGTAGCAGTAACATTTTTATAGCACAAGAAATAACATATTTTCATAAAACTTATATACAAAAGGGGAAGGTTATATTGTACCACAAAATGAGAATATCAATTTTTAGATTGTCTTCATGATACTGGTGTCAATCAAATAATCAGCCATACTGCTTACACAGACAGAATGGATCAAGTTCGGGCCAAATGCATTTCTTTACAATCGCCATAATTATTTTTAAATATATAAAATATTTTTTGAAGGTTGTAGATCAAAGATTTAGTTTTTTATCCAAACCTTGATAGGATGCTGCTATGAAATTTTTGTAAATATTATTTAATTTTTGATATTTCTTTCCTTTAGACAGATAGAACTTCTTTCTTTTTTTTTTTTGAAAAATAGAGATTTATTCCTAAAATATCAAAAGATTTCCACCATCCCATATTTGAATATTAACAATAAGTTTTATATTTACTGATATTGTATGTGAAAGATTTATTGAAAAATAGATAATTGTGAAGATTAATACTACAAATATTGTCTTTGTTTTGGTTCATCTTCTCTTTCACCATTCCGGGTTTCTGTATTACTTTCAGCCTTAATAAATACCCATATACTTATTTAATTCATTATTACGGAATAAATAAACTTTTGTTTCCTAAAAAATGTTTTCCTATATAATTTAATAACACAAAATATATGCTAGTTCTGTGACAGTTATATTAGAAAAAAGAAAAGAATTCATTTTAATTGTTTTAATTAAGTATAACCCGTGAACTCTTACTAAATGTCTGTTAATCTGAACCCCCTCTCTTATTTAACAGTAAACAGTAATAAAACTAACTATAAGACTCAAGATAGGAATAGTCCGCTACAACAAAAAGAAAATATTACAAGTAGTAATATTTTTTAAGAGAGACTAATTTTAAAAATTTTAACTGGCTTTTGCAAACTCACTTTTTTCCTATAATCCTTTTCCTACAATCAACATTTTGCCATGACTGAATACCTCCCAATTCATATGGTATTACTGGACAAATATTTAATATAATTAGATCCTTCCTATCCAAAAGAAAGATCCAGGTTGTCCTCGATGGACGCTCATCCAAATAACATAACATAATTGCAGGTGTACCCCAGAGACTGATTCTTGGACCTCTATTGTTCCTAATTTTCATAAAACGACCTTCCTGATGACATTGTGTCTGACATGGGTATATTTGCTGACACCACGACACCCTACTCTCGTCATATGGGAAAAACAGACGCACACATATCCAAGACAATGGCTGAATCCTTAGAAAGTGACCTCCAGTCTATAGTGGAATGAAGTCATAAATGGATGGTAATATTTACTGCTATTAAGACAAAGCTACTTTCCTTCAACAACTATAAGAAACCTCTTTAACCACCGATTGCCACGGCAATTAACACCCTACCTGAGAGTCCAACATTTAAACTCCTTAGCCTAACATTCACAGGTAATATGAATTGGAACAAATACATAAAAGACATTGCCAAGGCTCCTGAAAAGAAATTGGGCTCCTTCTACCATGCTAGAAAACTTCTCACACCTGACAGTATCCTATATCTCTACAAAGCCACCATCCGCCATGCATGGAGTATTTTTGTCACATCTGGGCTGGTGCACCATCCATTAGTCTTTCCCTCTTAGACGATGTCCAATAAGAGTCGCTAATCTAATAGGTCCCTCACTATCCACCAAGCTCCAGCCCCTGTCCCATCATTGTAATTTTGCATCCGTGTGCTTGTTTTACAAGTACTTCAATGGAATATTGCCCCCTCGGCGTAAATGCATTCGACCAACCCGACAATCAGCTAAATCCCATCCATTCACTGTGGAGGTCCCCAGATGCTGAAGAGCTTTCTAATCCAATAGTTTTTTTTTTCCCTCAAGCTGCCGGCCTTTCGAACTCTCCCTGCTCATTGTTTCCCACGACTGTACAGACATGCAGAAATTTAAAACTAATATGAACAAGCATCTCGCTGCACAGCTCCCAATTTAGGATGACCTCCAAAACTTTCATCCTAATTCTCAGTAGCCCCTTACGTTTACAATGGCAGCTTTCTTTGTTTGGGGTAAACTATGTTTAAAAAAAAAAAATCTAACCAGAGTTCAATAATTTTTTTTCTAGTTTACTCTTAAATTTGTCAGGTACGATTTGGGGTTAACCGTGAACTAATATGGGAAGTAGATAGTTGGTTGGCTCAATTGCTTAATATAAATAATATTTGAAGTTGGATTTAAGTTATCAGTGAAGTCACACGTAATGTAAAGTCCTAGTAGATAGCGGCATTTAGATCTTTGTCATCATTCTTTAGGAATGTAACAGTTAAGTGAGAATATCCAGAGAATATCTTCACACCTGGCCCATGAAAAGTGGACAGTATTCATAGATCATCAAAATTCATAGATCAAAACCAGTTCTTCAGTTGAATGCAGTTCATACCTTAAATAAATGTTAGATATGTAGTGTTTGCTGAATATTTCTAACTTTTATATAAAAATGTTGTATTTTGTAACATTAAAGCCTTGGATAATCAGGCTCTAGCAGATTTGGTAAGACAAAGTCAAGAGGTTGAAACATTTCAGATTATTTTTTTCTATCTATATAATAATAATGCATTAAAACAATTTCATGTTTGTACATACGTTATCAACCTCCACCCTTTTTTTTTTAAAATATGGGATTGTCCAATTGCCAAAGCTTCAATGCAAAATTAGTAATTTTTAAAAATTTCATCTGATGTCGCTGTTGTGTCGAATATGAAACTGACTATTACATTTTCCTGGCTAGGATGAAAGTGTAGTCTCTGTTCTGTCCAAAGATGGTACAATAATATTGTCGGGTCTGCATTCATGCCGGACATTCATAGAAGTCAGACCCAAATAGCATTTAAGCTGACAAAACAAACTTTTTGTTATTGTTGTGTCATGTTATTGGCAATATAATGTACTTCACTACAATTTATTTTTTAAATTACTTAGTCCAAACCAGACGATTGCTAATATGAAATATTTTTAAATTATCACCTAAAAATAAAAATAAGCAAGGAGGATAGCTCATATTTTTAATTAAACAAAATTTTATTTCTTTTTCTATATAAGTTTAAAAATGTGCAAACAAATAAAAAATTAAAATAAAATGACTTCACGCTGGGTAAATACAGTTAGTTAAATATAAAAATTACAATTTGCTTCATATCTGAATGAGGAATGTATAATTTAGAAGAATTGAAGACTGTTTGGTCGTTGTGGTGGGGAGAACACCAGTATCATCTTTGAATTCAAAACAAATATCATTATCAAGTATACTACTTACGATCTTGTACAAACATAATGTATACATTTGATAAACTACATTTATTATTTTCACCGAAATAAGTTACATTTAGATTCTATTTGCATTCTCTTTTTAAGCAAACCACATTAAACAATAAGTTATTACGCTGATTCAGTGAGCGGTACTTAATTTCCATAAATTTTTTTCTTCTTTTTTTTATTTTAAATTTAGTAAGAAATTACAAGAGTGAAAAAGAATATGTTGTTAGTTTTTGCTGACTGTCAAAGGTTGTGTTTCAAAGAGCAAACAGATGTAAGCTCTCAAAAGAAGTGCAAATTGGGCACAGTTTCATGACAAACAAATTAAATGGGGTTTTCAGGCAAAACTCTATGTACAAGTGATTAGAGAGAGAAAGTAAGAGAGCGAGACGGGCTGAACGTAGGGGTTTTGGTGGTGGTGGTGGTGAGGAAGGGGGCAGCAGATTCTTCAAATAAGACATGACGCACACAAAAAGACAGGTGTGAAACTCAATGACACTGATTTGGGACAGGAAATTCAACTACAAAAACGAACACACAAATTCACCTGCAAGAGAGTTTTGCTGATCGTATACTGT